>CM056947.1:11969213-12569213 GCA_029856935.1 Cyclocarya paliurus | reverse complement strand
TAAAATCTCTATGATAATTGTTAACTTAAATGGTTGAAATTTTACAACATAAAGATTTTCAGGAAATTCTAGCAAACCTTTAATAACGTATAATATTAGTCATACTATTTACATCAAACATGCATTTATTCAAATTTAGCTTGGCAACATTTTGTTTATTGTTGCTTCAAACAATCAAAGAACAATTCCCTTCATGGGTCGACACATCACAAGAAATTTAAAGAATGAAAAGAATAAGTTGATTACAAATGAAAAAATTTTGACAACTACACATGTAAGCATATTGGAGGCAAGCACGTGCTTAATAGTCTGACTTAAGAATGAGTAGCGGCTTCAACTTTCACGTTCTTCTTGTATGCAAGTTTTCCCTCTCGACACTTTCTTTCTTGCGAAAGTTTTTTTGCTATGCTGCAAGAAGAGTTTTATGTACAATTAGTTTCAAAATATTATGATCACAAACACAATATTTTAATTAATGACACGTGCATGAGTGCACATTCAAATTTGTTTCTCCATACGTACATTCTCAAAGCCTCCTCATTTGTGCCACAATGTTCCCGTGATTCTGACAAACCCGTCTGCAAATTCACCCTTGTTACTGTTTTCTTCAGTAGCCTCTCCCCTATCTCTGCAAGTTCGTTCAAGTTTTCTTTCGTAGAGTCATCAACTGAAGCTGTTGTCCCTATCAAAGTGTCATCCTAAACAAGTATTTCATAAAAATAGTAATTAATTATTAACTTGAAACTTTAAACCCCTTACAAGCATTCAAATCATGTATCAGAAGAAACTTCTTACTTGAATTCTGAGGTAATTCTCTTCTGAATGAAGGGCTTGGAAAACCACAGATAGATGCAAATCAACCATATCTGCACTGGCTTGTGTAAACACATCCACTAATGGAACTGAACCTCCATGAATTAACCAATTTAGAAGGCCCCATTTGGCTGCCATTTTAGCATTGTATCTTTTCTCTATCTTTCCTGAGCCTGTTCCTATTGAGAGCACTAGAAAACGACCGTAGTCTGTGGACTTGATCGGAAAGAAATCAGGATTTTCGTTGAAGATCTGTTTGGTCACTTGGTTTATGGCCACAAGAGCCTGTACCATGTTTCCCAGAAGCCACATATAGAACCATAAAGATCATAAGCTTAGTTTTTGGGGCTTTTAAGGTAAACAAAAAATCACATTAAAGATTATAATATATATTATACCGGATTGTTTGCAACAACACCACCATCTATAAGATTGAATGTACTAGACTTTCCATCACCGTTTTGGTGGCTGAAGCTGTGAGCTGGAAGATAAGTTGGAGCGGCCGATGTGCCAATGCATATGTCGGACAACCGAGCATTCAAACAAGAGTCCTTTTTTGCCTGCGCTCATGCATGAACTCAGATCAATATGTGAAGAATAGTTCGTTTCCTCAACATTAATTAACATATTAATAGATATTATTTAAAATATAGTACTGTCAAAGTACTGCATGCCTCAGGAATATATATCTTTTTTTGAAGTAAACATGCCTCAGGAATATACATGCATGCAAATTGAATAAAATAAATCTTTTAACTTGTTAAGATAAGAAATTAATGTTCAATGTAAATAACTGATAATTTAATATTACAGCTTGAATATTGAAGCTATGTAATAATATTGTTAATGTTTCCACGTCACTTTCTAATTTGTGTCTAAGTTGAACCCCGAATATTCATATTCAAATTGTCATTTGGTCACCATCTACTTGAAAGGAAACTAACATTTGGAGAGAGAGAGAGGGAGAGAGAGAGAAAGAGAGAGATTAGACCTCGTATGATGAGAAAATGGTTGGTTGTAGATGCTTGATATCAAACGTTGGTATAACAATATTGGTCAATGTGCTATCCAGCCTTGTTTCCCCTAATTTCTCCCTTAGAACCCCGTGAAGGTATTTCCCGTCATACTTTGGTCCTGTCAGAGATCTGAATATTTTTCTGATTGCTCCAAATAACCCACTGCAATGAAAAACAGCACACGCATGCATGCTTATTAGTTAATATTTAAATATCAAGAATTTTCATAAACGTTGTCATGCGCAGAATATAGATTAGCTGCTTTAATTATATATGTGAAGGAGGAAGTGGTCCAAAGTATGATCAGGAGTAGTACGTCTTCTGTGGGAAAATTCGAGGACCGTGTTGGAGATAGAAGGGCTTGATATCCTTAGCGTCAAAGAGAGGTCGATTATTTTCATTTGGAGTAGCTAACATGGCAGTTACAAGACCACCTGTGCTTGTTCCTGCAATCACGTCAAAGTAGTCTGCAAGTCTAGCTTCTTCTCCATCCAACTCCTATGCCATGTTTATATGAAATACTTATTAGTACATGGTAACATTAATATAACATTAAGACCTGAAACTTTCCTGCAAACCAAAGTACTGCACGTATACCTGAAGTTGTGCTTCAAGGAAAGCAAGTATAGTACCAGGGATGATCCCCCTGATACCACCCCCATCAATGCTTAGAATTGTGATCAAGTTCCTGTATGTTGGGTGTTGAGCCTGAATCGGCATTGTTTGTTCCATGGAAAATCTGGGAAAGGATATGCAAGTGGTGGTTGTAAGATGAGAAAAAAAGATTGCCTTGGTGGTTGTTTTGAGGAAGATCTAAGAAAGCTTAAGTTTCTGTTCTGACATTTGATCCATAGACGAACGTCCCCTATTTATAGAGAATAAATTATAGCCTTATTAGGTCTGGACTTGGCCATGCATATGGCCATCCTCGAAATTTCAATTGTCCTTATCTTTTCCCAGTTGCACATGTTCATACGTTGCATTGCTGGACAAGGAATTGTACTCGTCTTGCGAAACATTCCAATATAGTTCAAACATTCTATGATGACCCAAAAAAAAGGGAAGAAAAACGTAGACTTTGCTTCTATTTAGAGGACAATTAATATATAATTAACTCAACATCATGTCCAGATCAGATCTGCAGCAAACTGCAATATATATATTAGTTTAGAAAATTAGTATTTTTATCGATCCTAAAGATCTTAGAATAGTAGATTTTCATCTTGGACGCGCAACCTCATTAGGCTAGACATGACCAATATTTTCCAGGAAAGTCTGTCAGACACGACCCTTCATTACAGGATTTATTTTATCAGCCCCAATATCTGCAATAGATTACCAGCGTTTTGCGTAAATAATTAACGCCGTTTATCTAATTGCCATCACTAATACGTTGCCGACGTTTTGTATAAACACTGCTAGTTATTTCTTTTCGGTGTTTTGGAAGCGCCGCCAACTTACTAGAACTACAACTAAATCTAGTAGTTTCCGGCGTTTTCAAAACGCCAAACTAGTCGTGAGCATGTGTTGTGTTTTAAATAAATGTTTATGTTACCGGTGTTCTAGAAACTCCATCAAATTTAGATGGGAGTCCATAGCGGTTTATAAGCAGTGCTTAGAAAAGCCGGTAATAAAAAAAATTCCATGATAAAAAATAATAAAAAAAATCAATAATAAATATTATATAATGGATCATTAATTTTTTTTTATGAGAAATAATGGATCATTATTGATAATATAGAGAAAAAGAATTACAGATCAAATCACATGAAAACGATCATGTTTGAACAATTGATCTATTGATTTCTAGAGTCTCTTGATTTTTCATCGGCAACTCCTATCCGTTACATTAATATCTCCAAAATTTCAATTTGATGCATGCTCTATATTCCATAAACGTGGCTGACCATTTGCATGCACTGAAAGGTACCTTATTAAATAGTTACATTTATTGGTGCTTGAGATATCCCCGTGGCAAAAGAAAAAAATCAATCAAATGCGACACGTAACCTTTTTTTTTTTTCTTTTTTTTTTTTGTGAATAAAACAATGACTTTTATATTCCATTAGGAAAGAATGCTGCTCGTATGCCTTAATATCCATTCTAAAAAAAGGAATGGTACACATGACCCCACGAAGGAAGGCAAATGGCACTGATCACGATGTGTGCTGACTATTTGATAAGAATTTCTGTGATATTTATAGAAAATAATAAAAGGGTTTTGTTATTCATCCTTCCAACACTTTATAATTTTCAGTATTTTTTTAAATTTTTTTTGAATTTATTTTTTTAAACTATTTATAATTTTTAGATAAAAAAATTAAAAAAAGATAGAATATAGAGTGTGATGTAAATAGTAGAGATTGAATAGATTTTTTCATAATAAAATTGAAGCTTGACTTTCTAGGTACCGCGTAAAATCTTGCATGTCTCAATCGTTGTTAGTTTAGTTAACTAACCCATGTCATTTTTTATTCTTAAATATGTTAAAAATAGGATAAATTATTTATATTCTATTATTATTATTTGAGTAATCTAGATAGAGTTATAAGTTATTGGAAGCGCGTACACTTATTTTAAAAAAGAGTGAAGTTTACGATTAAAAAATTAAAAATTTTATTTATGTTATATATTTATTCACTTTCTCAAAATATAAGCTGTAAATATATTTTTTGCCAATACTATTGCATATGCATGCAACATAATGCATGATACGTTGGAGATCAACATAAAAAGGAAGTTAAAAATTGATTTATCTCAATCCATGATCATTAAAGTTTTAACAAAATAAAAATAATATTAAAAAATAAAATTTAAATAACTTGGTTAATTTTATAATATTATTTTATAATTTTTTTTCTCTATTTTTTAAAACTTAACAAATACCTTAACCCAAACTATTTAATTAATATTTACAAATTATTTCACTATTATTCAAGCTATATATGTTTGGAACACAAACTCACCTTAAACCATGATCTCTCAACTAATTATTGATGAAATTTTTTATTTTTTTAATTTCTTATAAAAAATTTAAATTTGTCTCAACTTATTTTATAGAATTAAGATGAAAATATTGATATCTAGCTATCAGCTATATAATACATTAATTGTAGCCTCAGACTGCATGTCCAAGATGTTGGCTGGTCAAGGTCTTGGTCAGGTTTCCAATGCGGGCACCAGGAAAATGCTACGTTATCCGATGTATTTGACCAACGCCAATAATCAATAGTGAATTTTATTGATAAATTTTAAATGATAGGATAATGAAGCGATTGCTTCATGGACTAGGCATGACATGCTACGTCAGAAGTACTTCAGAAGTCCGCTTTGCATGGCCTATCAAAATATAATGTTTGGTGTGCCATGACAGAAGGATCATAATATCTTATATTTATTTTATTAATGTTTTATTATTTTACTGTAATTTTCTTTTATTATCTGAATTTATTTATTTTTGGTTAATGGATTGAGCTAAGTTTAGTTAAGTTTAGTCTAATTTTAAATTGACTCTAACATCCAAATATTCAACTCTCAAATTACTAAACTTATGACAACTTAAAACTTTGTACACATGATATTCACAACTTTTTTCAATTTAAAACATTTTTATACGTAGAATCCACAATCTTTTTCAATTTTCATAAACAATACTAAATTCATATATCTAAATACACTTTAAACTCAATTTATATGGGTCCCACATAATTTTTTTTATTATTAAACTCATTACTATTCATAAAGAATTCAACTCAACTGAACTCAGTTCAACATCCAAACGTAGCCTTAATTAATTAAAACCATGTCATTTTTTATTCTTAAAATATGTTATAAAAAATCTTGCTTCGCTCATTTTAAAAAAAGTGGAGTTTAGTTTCATTAAAAAATTTATATTTTCATTTAGGTTACATATTTACTCATTTTTTTAAAAGAAAAATATTCTAATCACAAATGAATTACACAAAATCAATTACACAAACTGATATGTCTTTATATGATTTTTCAGATCATAAAATTACTACAAATATCATTTTTGTCATTACTACTGCATATGCATGCAACATAATGCATAATTGTTTATGGATATGTAGGAGATCCATATAGAAAAGAAGTTAAAATTGATTTATCTCAATTGTTAAAGTTTTAAAAAATAAAAGTAATTTTGAAATAATCTGTTAACTTGATAATATTTGTATTCAATTATTTTCTCTCGTTTCTCAAAACTCAACAAACATTTTAGTCTAAACTATTTAATTATTATTCACAAATTATATTTTTTACTATTTAAGTTATGTTTGGAGCACAAACTCATCTCACCATCTCAAATTAATCATTAATGAGACTAAACAACGTGAAAATATTGGTATCTAGGTATTAGCTATATAATACATTAATTAATTGTAGCCTCAGATTGCATGTCCAAGATGTTGGCCGCTCAAGGTCTTGGTCAGGCTGCCAATGCGGGCACCAGGAAAATGCTATGTTGTCCGATGTATTTGACCAACGCCAATAATCAATAGTATATTATATAAAACATAAACATGCAAATGCACTTTAGCATACACACGACTCCACGACGGAAGACAAATGGCACTCACGATATATGTACTGACCCAATGTCTCGTTTGGATATTAAGAATATCTCACAATAATTATGAAATATTTTATTAATAATAATAAAATAGTTTGAGTTTAGATATTTTATTAAATTTTAAAAAAAATTCCTTTTTGACAAAAGACGTTGTAAAGTCATGTTTTACAGCAACTAATAAAATAGTGACACGATATAGTCTCATCCCTAGGCCTCCACTGCAGCAGTAGTACCTTAGATCAAATTTATGGCAGGTTACAAATTTTCTAAATCAGATTATAGATTCCAATTTTCTAAACTTATATTTTTTTTCAAGAAATGAAATAGAATTAAAAGCAAGTTCGTCGACAAAGATCAAAAGTAAAAATGAAAAAATAAAAGAAACTTTGAATGCTTGGATATAGCATAGCTAGAGCAAAGAAGGGATCGAGGTAGCCAATTAAGTTGTGGCTCATGTTTTCCAAGCCAACCAACTTAACGAAATTATAAAAACCAATTATTATCCTTTGATTTATAACTCTATAACCATATACCATTAAATATCACGACTTAAAAGGGAAGACACTGGTGATTGTCCCCTTCAACAATTGACAAGTTTACGTCACTACTTAGGATCGAGCAGCTATCTATTGAGATTAAGGGTAGAAAGTTCTCTTTTGAATAGTGCTATTTAAAGGCATTTACATCACCTATTATTTACATAATATAATATAATTTAATAGATTCCATTCTTAAAATTTATTTTTAAAATCAAATGATGTAACGTGATTTGTGTAAAGATTGATCGGCATTTATGATCATACGTGTGAGTCAGCACATATCACCATGACTGAATTTATAACGTGAAAATATCGGTAACAATCATCTGGTATATATATATATATATATATATTGTAGTCTCAGAATATTGCGGGTCAAAGATGTTGCAGTCAAGATCTTGGTCAGGCTGCCCATGGCCCAATCATTTAAGCAAATTGCAATCCTAAAATATACTGGTTTGTAGAGATCAGACAGCTGGATCATTGTACACTAAATACAAAACAAGCATCCTTAATTTCTCCGTTGGTACTTCCGCCGCAAAGCTCTTAATTAATTGAGGATTATAAGGATCCTTAATTGAAACGTGCATGCATGCATTTCACGTGTACAAAACGTCTCAGATTTCTTCGACGAAATTTATTCTGGCATTGCATTTATATATATATATAATTATTCATGCATGACCATATATGATGGTATTAATTAAATACGTCTCTTTCTTTTAGGTCTTATTTGTTTTCAGAGATGAGATAAGATGAGATGGGATGGGATGAGATGAGATTAGATTAAAGTTGAAAAGTTAAATAAAATATTGTTAGAATACATTTTTTAATATTATATTTTTTTTGAGATTTGAAAAAAGTTGAATTGTTTATTTTATTTTGTATGGAGATTTAAAAAAGTTGTAATGATAGGATGGAATGTTTTCAAAGTTTTGAGTTTTGGTCTTGAAAACAAACAAGGCCTTAGGCCGGTCATAGATAGTACGGACTAATTTGCAAAGACGACCATATATACATATATATATATAGAGAGAGAGAGAGAGAGTCGGGCAACCCTGTTGTCTAGAGTAGTTCGCTCAAATTGACCGCTTTCAACCTTTTTATTTTTATTTTTATTTTTATTTTTATTTTCACATTTTTTAATATATTTAAATATTTTTAAAAAATAAAAAATACATCAACACACTTAAAATCACTTTCTTAATCACTAAAAAAAAATATTTTTTTAACCGGCAGTCAACTAGAGCGGCCAAACTAGGGCAGCAGAGAATCTTTTCCCATGTATATATAACATATCCCACAAGAGATAATTCAAGTTATTATATATGATGTACTTTTTACATCAAACATGCATTTATTCAAATATAGCATGACAAACATCTTGTTCATTGTTGCTTCAAACAATCAAAGAACAATGGTATTCCCTTCATGGGTCGACACATCACAAGAAATTTGAAGAATGAAAAGAATAAGTTGATTACAAATGAAAAAACTTTTACTACTACACATATAAGCATATTGGAGGCAAGCACGTGCTTAATAGTCTGACTTAAGAATGAGTAGCGGCTTCAACTTTCAGGTTCTCCTTGTATGCAAGTTTTCCCTCTCGACACTTTCTTTCTTGCGAAAGTTTTTTTGCTATGCTGCAAGAAGAGTTTTATGTACAATTAGTTTCAAAATATTATGATCACAAACACAATATTTTAATTAATGACACGTGCATGAGTGCACATTCAAGTTTGTTTCTCCATACGTACATTCTCAAAGCCTCCTCATTTGTGCCACAATGTTCCCGTGATTCTGACAAACCCGTCTGCAAATTCACCCTTGTTACTGTTTTCTTCAACAGCCTCTCCCCTATCTCTGCAAGTTCGTTCAAGTTCTCTTTCGTAGAGTCATCAACTGAAGCTGTTGTCCCTAACAAAGTGTCATCCTAAACAAGTATTTCATAAAAATAGTAATTAATTATTAACTTGAAATTTTAAACCCTTAACAAGCATTCAAATCATGTATCAGAAGAAACTTCTTACTTGAATTCTGAGGTAATTCTCTTCTGAATGAAGGGCTTGGAAAACCACAGATAGATGTAAATCAACCATATCTGCACTGGCTTGTGTAAACACATCCACCAATGGAACTGAACCTCCATGGATTAACCAATTTAGAAGGCCCCATTTGGCTGCCATTTTAGCATTGTATCTTTTCTCTATCTTTCCTGAGCCTGTTCCTATTGAGAGCACTAGAAAACGACCGTAGTCTGTGGACTTGATTGGAAAGAAATCAGGATTTTCATTGAAGATCTGTTTGGTCACTTGGTTTATGGCCACAAGAGCCTGTACCATGTTTCCCAGAAGCCACATATAGAACCATAAAGATCATCAGCTTAGTTTTTGGGGTTTTTAAGGTAAACAAAAAATCACATTAAAGATTATAGTATATATTATACCGGATTGTTTGCAACAACACCACCATCTATAAGATTGAATGTACTAAACTTTCCATCACCGTTTTGGTGGCTGAAGCTGTGAGCTGGAAGATAAGTTGGAGCGGCCGACGTGCCGATGCATATGTCGGACAACCGAGCATTCAAACAGGAGTCCTTTTTTGCCTGCGCGCATGCAAGAACTCAGATCAATATGTGAAGAATAGTTCATTTACTCAACATTAATTAACATATTGATAGATAATATTTAAAATATAGTACTGTCAAAGTACTGCATGCCTCAGGAATATACATGCATGCAAATTGAATAAAATAAATCTTTGAACTTGTTAAGATAAGAAATTAATGTTCAATGTAAATAACTTATAATTTAATATTACAGCTTGAATATTGAAACTATGTAACAATATTGTTAATGTTTACACGTCACTTTCTAATTTGTGTCTAAGTTGAACCCCGAATATTCATATTCAAATTGTCATTTGGTCATCATCTACATGAAAGGAAACTAACATTCGGAGAGAGAGAGAGAGAGAGAGAGATCTGACCTCGTATGATGAGAAAATGGTTGGTTGTAGATGCTTGATATCAAACGTTGGTATAACAATATTGGTCAATGTGCTATCCAGCCTTGTTTCCCCTAATTTCTCCCTTAGAACCCCGTGAAGGTATTTTCCGTCATACTTTGGTCCTGTCAGAGATCTGAATATTTTTCCGATTGCTCCAAATAACCCACTGCAATGAAAACCAGCACATGCATGAATTCTTATTAGTTAATATTTAAATATCGAGAATTTTCAAAAACGTTGTCATGCACAAAATATAGATTAGCTGCTTTAATTATATATGTGAAGGAGGAAGTGGTCCAAAGTATGATCAGGAGTAGTACGTCTTCTGTGGGAAAATTCGAGGACCGTGTTGGAGATAGAAGGGCTTGATATCCTTAGCGTCAAAGAGAGGTCGATTATTTTCATTTGGAGTAGCTAACATGGCAGTTACAAGACCACCTGTGCTTGTTCCTGCAATCACGTCAAAGTAGTCTGCAAGTCTAGCTTCTTCTCCATCCAACTCCTATGCCATGTTTATATGAAATACTTATTAGTACATGGTAACATTAATATAACATTAAGGCCTGAAACTTTCCTGCAAACCAAAGTACTGCACGTATACCTGAAGTTGTGCTTCAAGGAAAGCAAGTATAGTACCAGGGATGATCCCCCTGATACCACCCCCATCAATGCTTAGAATTGTGATCAAGTTCCTGTTTGTTGGGTGTTGAGCCTGAATCGGCATTGTTTGTTCCATGGAAAATCTGGGAAAGGATATGCAAGTGGTGGTCGAAAGATGAGAAAAAAGAAAAAGAAAAAAAGATTGCCTTGGTGGTTGTTTTGAGGAAGATCGAAGAAAGCTTAAGTTTCTGCTCTGACATTTGATCCATCGACGAACCCCTATTTATAGAGAATAGACTATAGCCTTATTAGGCCTAGACTAGGCCATGCATGGCTATCCCCGAAATTTCAAATGTCCTTATCTTTTTCCAGTTGCATATGTTCATAAGTTGCATAGCTGTACAAGAAATTGTACTAGTCTTGCGTTGAAACTTTCCAATATATATAGTTCAAACATTCTCTTAGAATATATATAATAATATTCTATGATTTAATAACAGCTAGTATATAAGAATTTTCTCCCGGATGTATATTATATATATGTTGACCCAAAAAAAAGGTAGATAAAGATCAAAGGTAGAAAAAGATCATGATGACAATTTTCTCATGCACCTCATCGTGTTTAATTGATGAAAAATTCTATTCATCATCTTTTTTTTTTTTTTTCATCGTCTTATGATATGATATTAAATAATAAATTTATAAATAAAATATAATAAATAATCTTCAATCATTTAACGCCACATCATGAGATCATGATGAGAAGATGATGAAAATTAAAATAATAAGTAGATTTATTCAGAAATGAAGGATCCTAATCCGGCCACAATTAAGCTTTGTGGTGCATGGAGGTGCCAACTACGTACGAAGAAACATATGTTACGTAGTACTTAGTCCTTGCTTCTATTTAGGGGACAATTAATATATAATTAATTAGTTCAACATGTCTAGATCAGATTATGATCTGCAGCGAACTGCATGCATATATGGTTATATTAATTTAATTTGGAATTTCTGACCTGTTCAGAAAATTAGTATTTTTATCGATTCTAAAGATCTCTAGCTAGTAGATTTCGATCTTGGACGCGCAACCTGATCAGGCTAGACTTGACCAATATTTTGCAGGAAAGTCTGTCATATACTGATCATTCATCCAGATTATCTTTGGCCGCCATGGGTGACCGACCCATCATTACAGGATTTTATCAGCCCCATTATCTGCAATAGATTACCAGCGTTTAGCGTAAATTAACGCCGTTTATGTAAATGCCATCACTAATACGTTGCCGACTTTTTGTATAAACACTGCTAGTTATTTCTTTTCCGCGCGTGTTTTGGAAGCGCCGCCAACTTACTAGAACTACAACTGAATCTAGTAGTTTCCGGCGTTTTTAAAACGCCAAACTAGTTGTGTTTTAAATAAATGTTTATGTTACCGGTGTTTTAGAAACTTCATCAAATTTAGATGGGAGTCCATAGCGGTTTATAAGCCGTACTTAAAAAAATGGGTAATAAAAAATTCCATGATGGTACCTCATTAAATAGTTACATTTATTGGTGCTTGATATCCCTGTGGCAAAAGAAAAAAATGAATCAAGTGGCCGTACACGTAACTTTTTTTTTTTTTTCCTTAATAAAACCATGACTTTTATATTCCATTAAAAATTAATCAATACATGTCTTGTCTTGTAAAACCTAGCTGTAATAACCCACCGGACTATCTTCTATCCAAATTTGTTCTTCATTTGTACTATAAGCAAAACTTGCTAAATAATGAGCTACTTTATTCCCTTCTCTATAAATATGTTAGACCTTCCAAAAGGGTATGTTGGCAAGAAATCCTTTGATGTCTTCCACCAATATCTGACCATTCCATTCCAAGTTATCTTCAGTGTTCTTCACTGCTTTGATGATTCCTAGTGCATCCCCTTCAAATATAACAGTTCCAATTCCTAACTGAACACCCAAATTCAGAACTCTCCACAAAGAAGTGGATTTAGCAAGGGCTGGAGAGGTGATTTGTGACTTTGCCATACTCAGAGAGACTAGGACTTCCCCTTCTTCATCTCTAATAATCACACCTTCCCCCATCTTCTTATTTTTTGGATCAAAAGTTGCATCTTAGTTAATCTTCATAGCACCACCCAAAGGAGCTTTCCATCTAAACAAATCTCTATCAATTTGGATGCTTGTTGGACTTAAGCTTTGATTACACTGAGCTTGTTGGTATTCTGCTACACTAGTCCTAGCTTGGTTAAAAACCTTTCATGGACTGAGAAACAAGTCTTCAAACACAAATTTGTTTCTTCTAAGCTATATATTTATCATAACAGTAGCCACTAACTTTAGATCTTCATTAGCCAATCTCTTTACCATCTTCTTCCATACTAAACCCAAATCTTCTTCACCAAAAGTCCACTTCTGTACAGGGCTTCCTTTTTCTGCCCAAACATCTGTAGCAGCTGGGCACAACCAAATTGTATGGCAAATGTTTTCTTTCTCATTCTCATATATTGGACAACATGGATTTTTAATGACTCTCCTTTGAAACAGGTTCCATCTAGTTGATAGGCAGTTGTTGGGAACTTTCCACATAAATGTGATGCCCCGACTCCCACGTACGGAAACGCGAGAATCGGGACATTAGAATGATGACAACACGGGTCATGCATTCCAACGATAAGTGTTCAAGTGTATGTAATATGCAAAAAGTGCACAAAAAAAACGCAGCGGATAATATAAATATGTCAACTAAGTACCAGAATTTTAAATATAGATATCCAAAATAAATTACCTTTAAAAGGTTATACAGTTATCTGTGAAATAAAGTAAAAAGTTAAATACATTGACAAAAGGGAAACAAATCCCATAATCCAAAAAGCAACCACATGTCACTCTCTCCACAGAGTCTATCCCTCAGGCTCATCATCCTCATCTGCATCAAAATCTATGGTACCATAAAACGGTACCACAGGTAAGTAATAATCCAAACAATCCATGGGATAAAAATACATTAATGCGACCAACCATCATGCATGCATATAATGAAATATGCAAGAGACCTAAAATATCATTTACCTCAAAAATGTATATTTTTCAACGCACGCCAAAATCCCATTTTGGCCCAAAATATTTCTCACCATTTTTCCTGAAAATGGCCCAAAATAATAATCCATTATTTTTTCAGAAAATTATTCACACCAAAATCCTTTTATCCACCACACGCAATTTTTTTAGAAAATAGCTCATTAATCTAATTGTAGCGTATCCACCACGATCTCTCCTAGGGATCATCCGCACACCCTGGCTCTCTTCGTCACATCACAGGTAACGACCGTGCATGTGATTTCGTAATGAGTTATGTCCAGTTTTGCGCCCAGCGTGTTCATAGCTAATCATCCTCTAGCCCCCGCCAGCAAGAGCGGCCACAGAGTCGGCATGAGAGTTTTACCATCCTGTCCGATCCTGTTATCATCCAGCGACAACTCATGGGACGTCACTCAGTATATTCCGCTCTCGAGTGATCAGAGGAGCTCCACCGACATAATGCCCCATCTCGGATTGGGGTCGTGATACACATATACCTAAAAATCATTTCTCGCATGAAAACTCAGTTTTCAAATATACACATGAACATGAATGTAATTATGTGAAAACTCAGTTTTTATTTACAAACATGAACATGCGTACAAATATGCAATGTACAATACACGACATCAATAACCAACAACCAACAAATCTCAATTTAAACCAATCACACAAACAGCTCCATCCTCTAATCCAACAAACCCCCTTACTCCTCGAACTCAGTCTGGCACAACCAACCAATTTACAGTAAAATGAGTTAGTGTAAAAATATATTTAAATCTCCAAATTTATTTGGGAGAATACTTATAGCATTATTATATACTTTTCGAAGGATCACGGAAGTGCAAGAGGTGGCGACACAGCAACCAAATAGTGTAAAATACACTATGGCTATGGGTCTCAAAGAACCCAATTTCGAATGGGGACAAGCTAAGACTTGAGATTACTAGAGAATAGCTTAGAGGTGTTGGTGAAACTAATGGTAGTGTTGGTTGGTCGTGGGTGGCAGCGTGAGTGGCGTTTGGAAGCAAAGATATCCAAATCGGAAAATGAGATAGATGTGCTTCATCAGTGGTAGATCGGGACTGGGGATGTAACATCCCGTATTTTAGTGTATTTTTAATAAAAGATTATTTTAATTAATTTAAAAAGTGATTCTCTTGTTTTCTTATTAAGGGAGTTTTGAAATATTATTTTATAATATTTTAAGTTGTGAAAATTATTTTTAGGTGCTTTCTTCTTATTAATTATTGTTTTGCATTTAAAGTGATATTTAATTTAAATTGGTTTGTTTTTGGGTTTCAAAATTATTATTGTTTTAATTGAGCATTTCACTACGTTTGAATTATTTTATTTAGCTAGTAGTTTTAAAATCCTTTTCGTTGGACCATTTTTGGGACCCCAGTTATGAGGATTGGACCTCATTTCTTTTCCTCTATTTTTCTTTTTTCTTTTTCCTCTTTCCTTTTTCTTTTCTTTCTTTCTGTTTCGGCATTTCTCTTGCTCGACCTCTCTCTCTCTCCCCGTGCTTTCGGTTTCTTCTTCCCAGCCTCCGCCACCCGCCATTGTGTGCCTCACCGCCCTGCCGAATCGACTCCCCACCGACTGGCGACCCAACCCTTCAAATCTCAGGCCGGCTAACGCCACCGTTAGCCTCCACGCACTGTTCGAATCCGCGACGGTCTTTGTGTCGCTGCGCAGCCGTCCGGCCACCTCCGGCCACCATTTCTTCACCACATCATCCTCGACCCTCTAGCAACCCAATGGACCCAACCCCGACCCTGATCCGTCACCGGTGAAGCCGCATTAATTTCATCTCCATTTTTCTCTTTTTGGTCTTAAACCGCCCCTTTCCGCCGCCACCCATGGCCAAAGGCCACCACCATTAGCTTCACCGACCTTCCTAGACCCTACCCTATCAATTTCAAGTCTTGGTTTGACCTCTTTCAAAAGTGGGTTTTTGAAACCCACGGCCAGTGTATTTTTACACTATTCGATTGCTGTTTTGTGGCTTCTAGTGCTTCCGTGATCCTCCGAAAAATATATTATAGCACAGTAAGTATTTTCTAAACAATCTTTTGAGATTTAAATATATTTTTGTACTAACTGATTTCACTGTGTTCTGGTTGGTTCCGGACTGAGTCCGAGGAGTATGGGAGTGGATGGATTTGAGGACAGAGTATTTATGTGATTGTTTATATTGTGATTTGGTTGGTTGGATACTAATGTTGGTTTGGTACATAGCATATGCATGCATGTTCATGTTCGTAAATTGAAAACTGAGTTTTCGTCTAATTGCATTCATGATCATGTGGTTATTTTGAAAACTGGATTTTCATGTGTGGACTGGATTTGTGGGTGCATGTGTATCACGATCCCAAGTCGAGATGGGGTATTATCTCGGTGGAGCTCCTCTGGTCACTCGGGAGCAGAATATACTAGTGACGTCTCCTGGGTTGTCGCTGTGCGAGAACGGGATCGGACGAGTTACGTGCCGACTCTATGGCCCTTCTGCTAGCGGGGGCTAGAGGATGACTTGGCCACGAACGCACTGGATGCGAAATTGGGCATCGCTCGTTATGCAGCTAGGACGTGCGGATGGTCCATAAGGGAGACCATGGTGTATATGGATTAATGGATAAAAGGAAAATGACTGTTTTATGAGAAAATAGCGTGAGTTGGATATGATTTTGTGTGTCATTTTCTGGGAAAATGATGGTTAATGTTTTGGGCCATTTTTTGAGAATATGGTGGAAATGTTTTGATGGAAATATTTTGGGCCAAATGAGATTTTTGGCGTGTGTTGGATTTCATGCATATTGCATCATATGCATGCATGGTTAGTTGCTTTAATGTGTTTTTATTTTAGAATTGGTTGGGTTATAACTTACCTGTGGTACCATTTAATGGTACTGCAGATTTTGTTGATGATGATGCAGATGCCGAGCCTGAAGATTTGGCTCCGCTGGAGGAGTGATCTGGGATCACTCGTGTTATGTTTATTTTCAGCTCTTGTATTTTTTTTGGGACATTTGGTTTATGTTTTTAAACACTTGGTATTTGGATATCTGTATTAAACTAAAATTCTGGTACTAGTTGACTTATTTATTATCCGCTGCATATTTTATTGTGCACTGTTTATTTGTTGCATACACTTGACACTTGTCGTTGGGATGCGTAACTATGTTGTCATCATCCTGACGTCACGATTCTCGAAATTTTTTGTACGTGGGAGTCGGAGCTTCACAGGGGATGGGTGATTTAGGTTGTTGGGAGGTCGATGGTGGTGTGGTGAAAAGGTGATGGCCAACGGAGGAGCAATGGCAGCACTGGAAAGCAATGTAGGCCGCGGCTTGAGGCCGTGCGTGAGGGCTCACGACGGGGAGAGAGGAGATGAAAACGGAGGGGTGAGGTCATTGGCCGGAGGGGAAGAAGTTGGGAGGGGCGGTGACAGCAATGGGTGGTGCAAGGCGGTGTTGTGGGTGGAGGGAGAAAATAGACGAAGGAGAGAGGGAGGGTTGGTCGCGCGTGAAGAGAAAGAAATGCAGGGAAAAAAGAAGGAAAAAAACAAAAAAGAGAAAAAAGAAAATAGGAAAAAGAAAATGTGAGAAAAAGAAATGAGGTCCCGTCCTCATAACTTGGGTCACAAAAATTGATCAAATGAAAAGAATTTCAAAACAATAAGTTTAATAAAATAATTCAAACGCAGTGAATATCTTAAATAAAATAATAATAAAATCCAACAATAATTTTAAAGTTCACAAACAAACTAATTTAAATTAAAGAAAAATTTAAATGAAGAATAATAATTAATATTAAGAAAGCATATCAAAATAATTTTACAACTTAAAAATCATAAAAATAAACCAATGAGAACTCCAATAATTTTAAAACAAGAGAACTAATATTTAAATTAATTAAAATAATACTTCAATTAAAATACATTAAAATACAGGGTGTCACAATGAACACCTTGACCACCCCTGGAACATTTAACTTCCAAAGAGTTGCCCACCCATCTTTCCCCTTAGATCCATAGGATGATTCCCCTTTCATCTTTCTCTTCTTGCTTAGCTCAAGATGATATATAGTTTTGACACTAAAGATGTCATTCTTTGAGGGTGCCCAAATTTGTTTGTCACATAAGCCTGTCTGACTAATGGGAATTCTACAGATTAGTTCAGCTTCTTCCTCACTAAAGAATTCCTTCACCAATTCCTCTTTCCACCTCCCTTGACCCCCATTAATTAAGTGTGCCACCCTAGCATCATCACTCAGATTCTTTATTGGTGATTGAATCTTGTAAGATGACAGTTTGGGTATCCATTTATCCTTCCAAATCTGAATGCTATGTCCATTTCCCACCTTCCAAACAAGTCCCTCCTTCAATAGTTCTAGGGATCCCCACAGACTTCTCCAAATAAGGAAAGGTCCACTGCCTATTTTTGCTTCCAACACATTGGTCTATTTAAAATGTTTATCTTTGAGCACCCTAGTAGTTATGGACCTGGGGTTAGTAAGGATTCTCCAACACTGTTTGGCTAAAATAGCTTTATTGAAACTCTCTAACTCTCAAAACCCCAGTCCTCCAATGGTTTTGCCATTGCCACTTTTCCCCAACTCCTCAATTGTATCTTCTTATCATTGCTTTTATGACCCCACCAAAACTGTGCCATTAGAGCTACAATTTCCTTACACAACCTCTTTGGTAGAACAAAAACACTTATATGGTAGGTAGGTATGGATTGGATGACAGTTTTTAGAATTTCCTCCTAGCAGGTGTTAAAAACTGATTTTTTTCAATTATAGATCTTGAGCCATATCATGTCTCTAATACCTCTGAAGGTATTGTATTTCGACCTTCCCACCATTATGGGTAGGCCTAGATACTTCTAAAGTTGTTTTGCACCCTTGCACCTAGATCTTGGACAATTTAATCTTAGTCTTCTTTCCTACCATTTGTACTAAACAGGATGGTAGATTTTTGCTTGTTCAGACACTGCCCCGATGCATGTTCATACAACTTCAAAATAGCGTTGATCTTCTTCCACTCTTCCCAACTAGCTCTACCAAAGATAACGCAGTCATCTACAAAGAGGAGATGTGTCAATTTGATGCCACCTGTTGCCACAACAACTCCTCTTATCTCCCTTTTCATTCAAACTTATTTATTAAATTACTCAACCGTTCAACACATAGAAGAAAAAGGTATGGGGATAGAGGATCTCCCTGCGTTAACCGTTTCATAGGCTTTATTACCTCACCTAACCTTTCATTTATTATCACAACATAAGAGATTGAGGTTATGCAAGCAATTATCTATCTGATCCATTTTTCTTCAAAGCCTAATTTTTTCATCACAACCTCCAAGTAGGGCCATTCAATTCTGTCATATGCCTTTGAAATGTCCAAATTCAAGGCCATACTCCCTACTCTTCCCTTCAATCTAGTCCTCATGGAGTGCAGGGCCTCATATGTTGCCATAATGTTATCTTAAATCAGTTGTCCGGGTATTAATGCACTTTGATTTTTTGAGATAATATCATTTAGAGCCATCTTCAATTTGTTTGCAATGGCCTTTGCTATAAGCTTGTATAACACATTACACAAGCTTATGAGCCTGTAATCCATTACCTTCTTTGGTTTTGCAGACTTAGGGATTATGGCTACATATGTGAAATTCAGAGACTTTTTCATGTTACCACCATTTAAAAAATTTAGGGCTGCCTCACTTACATCATCACCTATTATGCTCCGAAAGGCTTCATAGAAACAAGCACTATAGCCATCAGGACCAGAGGATTTATAAGACCCCATTTGTTTTAGGGCTATCTCTAATTCCTCTCTAGTGAAATGTTTTTCCAATTCAGCATTCATGGTGCTTGTGACTTTAGCTTCTAATGATTGGAGACTCCCCTCTTCTATCAATCTGCTAGAAGGGGCTTCAATCCTGTAGAGTTCATCAAAATGCTATGTAAAAGCTTAAGCAATATCATCCTATTCATCTCTCAAATTTGACTGAGCATCCATCACAGAGAGGATTTGGTTTTTATTCCTTCCTTAATTGGCACAAGCATAACAAAACTTTGTATTTTTGTCTCCCATGCTATACCTGTTTCTCTTGACCCTTTGCCTCCACTTCATATCCTCTTGCTCTAGGAGCCTCCCTACTTCTTATTCTAGTTTGCTTATTTCTTCAATATCTTGAGGCCCTTCCACATCTTGTAGGTCTTTTATTCTAGCAAATATCTAGTCAATGTTTCCACACCTCTCTTTATCTTTTCTTTTGAAGCCACTTGCTAGTGTGCCACTACAGATTCTTAGGAGTTTTTGCACTTGCTTCATAGGCTCATGGGCTGCTTCTTTTTGGACCAGACCTTTTCTACCATGTCCTTACATTCCTCCTCCTTTAGCTAGCTTGCCTAAAATTTAAATAAGGAGATCATTCTGTTATGCTTCCTATTAGTCTCCAAAGCTGACAACAGAATTGGTTTATGATTTGAACTTCTTGCAACAAGCCCTCCCATCAAAACATCTCTAAACATGGCTTTCACTCTAAATTCATCATGTATCAATCTAGCCTCTGCTTAGTGAAGGTGTGATTTGAATGCCTATTACTCCAAGTGAAAGAGTTTCCAACATAACTAGCATCAAACAGATTGTTATTCTCCATGGCCCGATGAAACTGGGCCATTTGATGGTCAGCTCTCATCTTGCCACCTATTTCTCATTAAGGGATAAAATTTCAATGAAATTTCCAGCCACACACCATGTTCTCCCTTTTACAGGCTTGAGTCTCGCCAATAATTCTCAAGAAAAACTTCTTTTCATAGTGTTAGGATTCCCATAAAAGCCAGTGAACACCCAATCCCCTCTGCTGCCTCCTCATACTTTTTCACTAACATGCCATTGGGATTAAGTTTGTATTTCTATTTCCTCTCTATCTTTCCATAAAAGAGCTAAACCCCCTCTTCTCCCTATAGGGTCAGCTGCAAAACAACCCTCCATCCCTATCTTATTCTTCATAGTCTCCACTCTCCTTGCTTTTATCATAGTCTCAATGAGGAACGCAATTTCGGGCTTCTTTTTCTTAACCAAATGGCTAAGGTCTTGAATTGTACGAGGGTTCCCAAGTTCTCAGCAATTCGAACTTAACAAATTCATGGTGACTAGTGGGGCTGCCTAGCAACATCTGCCATTAAATCCATCATCAAATTACCCTCCCCTTCAACCTCCATCCTAGCCTTTTTCCCTTTTCCTTCATTTAGTTTTCCCTCTGCCACACCACATTCAATATTTCTTTTGTAGACTATTATAGAGATAGGAAGCTCAACTGGAGGTCTGTTTCCTAGTGCCCTTCTCTTCCAGCTTCCTCCCTTTTGTTTAGCTAGCCATTTCAACCTTTATGTTTCTTCCTTCCCTGGATTAGTTGGCACTTGGCTGGTGTAAATATTCATCGTGGGCTTTTCCACCCATCAAACACTCTGTTCCTATCACCCTGATGAGCAAAGGTTATTACAAAACAATTCATCCCAATTTCATTGAATTCCAAATGCTTACTTACGTGCTAGACCTTCTCCATCACCCATTCAAAATAGATCTTCCCCACTAGGCTTCTCTCCCCTTTCTTTTTTAGTTCTTCTAACCATTGATCTCAATCTCATTTGGCTTTTTCTCTTCATTATTCAGGTTCTCTCGATCCCAACTTTCTTCTATTCCTTCCATTCCCCTCTATGTTGACCACCGTAGTAGTCAGACACTCCTCCTCCATACTCCTTGAGAAATAGTAGAAGACTACCACACTTCACTTTTATTGCCTTTTAGAAGATGATAGAGACAAGACTTATGATCTTCTTTGAGCAAATGGTACACTTAACCTTGTGAAAGTAGGTGATCATCTTCAACAACCTATTTGTAATACCACAACGGATAAACTGAGTCAAACATAGGGAAAAAAATCCACACTATTGTCGGTCGTTGTAGAAGGGTTGTAGTATGGTTAATGGAGGCCTATATATAATCACACCGTAATTAACACAGAAGCAATATACAGTAGAAAAAAAAGAACTGAAGATCCCATTGACGAAAAGGGGTATTTGTGGCTCAATTTATTTCCGGTGATGAAAATTTAGCCGCAACAAGTGATTTTACTGTAGCGACTTTTTCTTTCCAGTGTCAAAGAAAAATTGCTAGAAATTCAACTTTTTGTGGTGAGAAAAATTCACTGCAACAAATTCCGCTTGGAAAGGCGAGTTTCAGTTCATGATAGTTCATCTTTCTCTTTAAATTTAGGCGGCTGCATTTTCGAGGTGTATGAACACTGCTGAAGCTGATGATGAAGTTGATGACCCTAGTGCTTTAGTTGTACTTGATTGTTTACATGCCATTAGCTTCTTGAATCAACGAGCAGGCTTCCTCATATTTTTGTGGAAATTGATCCAACTTTACTTCTTATAATGCATAGAATGTTGACAAGTGATGGCCAAGGTGTGCATTCTATACTCTGACAAATGAAAATATAAATTGTTTTGCAACATATGTAATGGATGTCTTTCGCTAATGACTGAGAAATTGAAAATCTATAAAGAAAATGAAGAATCTAGTTTCCTTTGTAATGTATATTATTCTGCAACATAGTTGTTGAATTAGTTAGTAGATTGTTGGTATAGTATAGGTCATGAAAGCCCTTGAAGCTGAAGTTAGTAGAATCCACTTTTTTAAGGTTTTGTTTCTTGAGGAGTCAGGTTCATTTTGTAGACAAGTTTATGGGAGTTCTTTGTAAGTTTGAGTCTCTGAACTTTGAATGCCTGTCATTTTGATCTCTGAAGTATTTTAAGTTAATGTGGACCTACTCAACATGAATCATAACTTATATAAAAATCCAACATTATGAAAGTTGATGACATATACTAAAAGTAGCAAAATCTCCTCTCATGCCTGCATCATCTATGGGTTGTCCAGAGCTGATCATCCCGCTGGCGAGAGATACACCTGTGTGTAAGGAGTATTACACGTAAGAGAGAAACCCATTTCGCCGTAACCTAGGTCGGCGAGTGGCTCCCGTCAGCACAGAATAGACCGACCGACTCTAGCATCTACTCCGAGAGTCGTCCGGTGTAGGTCATCCCTCTAGTGACCTGGTTTTCTTCTAGATCCGTTTCTGGCATCCGTTTTGCCTAAGAAAACAGATCTTGCTGTGTCGTCTCTTAGAGCACTTCAACGAGTCTTTTGGGAGTACTCCAGCGTCAAGCTTTGAGTTTGAAGTCGTTGGCCTTCAATAGTGGTCCTTAGCCTTGTATCTGTGTAGTAAATCTCTGACCTGTCAATGTGATTATGAATGGCTGTTGAAGGAGGGGAGTTAGTCAGCATGCGTTCTTCTATGGTGTTAGTCATAGAATCTAAATCCTTCACCCTGGTGAAGGAGGGGAGTATGTTGGCCATTACTGAAAGGGGTCGAAGGGTGATTTCTAAGCTGGTTTTGGGTTCAACAACAGTGCAATGGCTGGCTAAGGCCATGGAAGCGTGCACAAAGGATGAAAAACAAGATTTTTTCTCCACTGTCTGAGAAGGTAGACGCAGTTTCACGATGCACCGCTGCTCAAATGCTCGAAGACATTATATGGCAGTAGAAGAGTATGGTGGTGGTGGGTGGAGGAATTTTATTTTCATTCCTGAGGAGGGAGGTAGTGGTTGGAAAAGGATGGGGGAGGTGTTGCGTGACTTTTCCTTCGGCAAGAGAGGGAGCGACGATTTGGAAGGACAAGGTGCTGCAGGACGTGGCTCTGCTAGGGAGTCGCGTAGTAGACATGTCGGTGGTGTGTCAGCGAAGGAAAATTTAGAGGTGCACAAAGATTCAAGTACATCCTTAGTGGCGAGGTGATCCTATGCGGCAGCTCTAAAGATGGGTCATGCTTTGGGAGTTCAAAGTGAAGGGGATCCGCAAATCACGTCTCAAGACTAGCTTGTCGAGATGCACAATTCCTTAAAGGTGATGGAAACCCAACTTGTCGAGCTGAAAGCAGCAATAGCTTTCTTGTCTTCGAAAATAGACTGGCTTTCAGCTGGAGGCAATAGGGTTGCAAGAAAAAAATCATTTAAATCCAATTAAAGGAAAACGAGAGATCGGATTCGGCCCTATCCCTATTTCTAGATCCAGGAGAGTATGGCAGGTCAAAAGGAAATCCGGGTTGTTTGAAGCAGGGTCTACATCAGGTATCGGCGTGGAGACATCAATGGAATGTCATTCGCCTCATGTAACACAGGATAGACTGATATTCAGTACTACACCCTTGGTCTCCGAAGGTCTCTCATCAGAGTTGAAGGAAAATTGTGTACTGCCAAGGTCTGAAGGAGATGTAGGAAGCCCAAAGGTGAAGGGACTTGCTTCACCCTAGAAACTCCAATGGGGACCATGATACCAATGGAGCGAACCAATGGAGTTGTTGGAGAACCAAAGGGTTTGGCATTGGTGCCTCATGTAGATGAATATATAGAGTCGGGAATGCAATTGGATACTGTATTTGGGGATAACATTGCTCCCCTGGTTTCTCTTCCACCAATAGCGGACTAGATTCTGCCTAAAGTTTACGAGATTCACCAGATTGTGGAAATTTCACATGGAGGATGTGAAGACCAATTCAATGAACTAATCACTGCAATTGAGGCAAGCCATGCGCTTGAAACCAAAAGTTTCAAGAAAAGCAGAGAGTTACAGCGTCTTTTTTGTACAATCGACTACGACGTTAAGGGTGGTAACTCAATTAGAGGGAAATCTAAAGGGAGGACATTGTGAAGACGGGAATCAAGGGTTTGGGGTTGGGTGTTTGGGTAGAGTTTTAGTTCTACGAGACACAAGGGTTGGGGACCGGTCTGGTGTGTTTTTGGTTGTTCTTTTTGGGTCGTTAGGGGCATTTTGGGTCATCTTGGACAAGGTGTTTTTTTGTATACATTCAATGTACTTGGTTTCTCCTTTGATATATAATATTTTTTTCTGATAAAAAAAAAATGGTTCTTTTGAGTCTCTAAGCAGCACATGCAATTTCCTAATTTTGAAGCATTCCTGCTTATTGAAAATCAAAGAGGATATAAAGTTTACCTGTTTAATATTGTCACTATTTCATTTAGCTGCTGGAATCTTAAAATTTTGTGTGATTTGCTGCTTGCTTTAGTTGCTCTTTTTCTTAGAGTCCAATAACTCATTCCCCACTTAAGTACATATTTTTTCCTGTTACCTGTGCAGAGGTTTTTGAAGAAGTTTTGGAAATCGTATCATATATTACTCTCTTTTCCCCAACTATATCTCTGGATATGGAAGCGTTGGCAGATTTTGCTATTGACTACTTTCCAAGTATGATCTTCTCTGCCATTGGTATACTTGGCTGGATATTCAAGGGAAATTTATTGGCAGTATTGTAATTAGTATTTTTGTTTAGTTTGGGTATTCTTTTTCTTTTTAGAAGAGTATATTTTAAGGTAGAAATATATATACGCTGCATTATATTTTTTATATATCCTATTTAGTATATATATATTTTTAAATTTTGTAAGTGACCTTTCCCAGTGATAACAACATGCCAGAAATAATTTTGTAAATTAAGAGCATTTACAGTGATCTATAAACGCCAAAAATATGTATCTCCAGCATTTCAAAATCGTCAAGAAAAGTCTTCCCCGCGACAATTAACTATGGTTGAAAATAAATTTGCGGCAAAAATTAGGGCCTTTTGCGGTGACACATACTCGCCGGTAAAACTCAATCCTTTGCGGCTAAAGGGAAAATGCCATAAATCCACTTGGCTCAATAATTGCAACTACGTTCTGGCGATTGGAAAACGGTTTTTTCGAAGAATATAGGGCTTGTCGCCAGAAAAAAATCCTTTTTCCTGTAGTGCCATCCTCCAACTGCCTAAGAAAACACATAAAGCAAAAATCTTAATGCTAAAAATCAAGCTCAGTCATAGCAGACCCCATAAAGTATACAAAAATATTGTAAAAAAGCAAAATAAACTTACGGAGTTACGAAATTGATCTAATCTCGGAACCTAGTACTTGAAAAAGGAAAAACAATCAGAGACCTATAATCAAATTGCATGATAAAATTTCCTAATGGTAACCTACGTGGAAAAAAGGCTAATCTTTTTCCGTACCAGAAAATAAAAGGAATTTGAAGAGAAACAAAATGTACAAGAAACCTTGAAGTCTTCTCTCTCTCTCTCTCTCTCTCTCTCTCTCTCTAGAAAACATTGCTTGTTAAACATGAGAGCATTTTTCTACATATGCAATATAGGCGCTTCGGCAACTCCAACATACCTCAAGCACCAAAATGATTTAAGAAATGTTAGTGAAGAAAATTTCTTGCACACATGATGTGCCAAGTTTTTAATCATATTTTGCTATAAAACTAAACTTGAATCATTAAACTATCTTGCAGATTAGCAAAAAACTTCGACAAGAAAGAGATGGAGAGAGGGAAGATCTACACACATGGAAAAGTTTCACATTGATGCAGAATATTACTAATTTGTTCGTCTATAAAGTATTCAAGCTATTAATTGCATCCATCGATCTCTACATGATGTAGTAGTCAAACATTTGTTAATTTTTCAGTTCAAATTATTCTTTTTGTCCTTCAAATAATTTCTTGTAATGAGTCCCATGAAAGAAAACGAATTCATTGTTCAATGATTGTTAATTTTGGAGTTACAATATAATAAATAAAAGTTGTCATGATCAATTTGAAAGTTCAATTGATGTAAAAGTTACACTTGGCAAATTTTTAACACGTGGTAGAATTCCCAAAGCATTTAATTTAATGATAATAATTTGAATTTAAGCCTAGAATTCTTGAAGGACTTTGATGCGTCTAAAAAAGTCTCGATAATCCATTTTTGGGCCAAAACTTTAAGAAACCAGAATAATATATTAATCCAAAATGGCGAAATTAATAGCTACTGATTTTCCTTTTTAATTGTACGCTTGGTCAAGGATACAATGAGGTCATATGAACCATACCATGATTTTATGTATTAATATCACCAAATCTTGAACATTAATTTAAAGAATAAATTAATAAGCATTCCTAGCTTTAAAGAACGAATTTTGGTGTGGGTTTGGTGCCTATTGTGAGGCCCAGCTCGAACCCAACCCAAGCCCTAAGAAAAATCCCCTAGCCCACTCACGAAAAATGACCTCTTTTTTGGACCCACGCACACAAAAATCCTAATTTTCATTCTCTCTTTCTTTTCCCCTATTCTCTCTCTCCTCTCTCGGTCGTCTTCCCCCACTCCCTATGACCAACCTATGCCGCTCAAACCCCTTCACGCCTGTTGCTAGCCCATTGGCTAAGCTTTGCAACCCTCCTCCACCAACCATGGCCGACATCTTCCCACTCATGAAGACCACTTCAGTCTATAAATGGAGCTGAGACCCCCTCCCTAACAACATCTTTTCCTCTCTCAATTTCCCGACTCATTTTGATTTATCTCCATCTCATTACTCTCTGCCTCTCTCTCTCTCTCTCTCTATATATATATATATCTCTTCTCTCTTCTCCCCCTATTTCTTTTGTTACCTTCATCATCTTCCACTTGCCTTCCAACCAAGACCATCATTAAGCTTCACTGATCTTTCTCCCTTTCTAGGTCTCAAAGCTCAAAGCGTTTGGGGTTAAAAACTCTAGCCTCTGCTGTGCCCTTCACCCCTTTGGTCATCCCTATCGTCACCTCGCCATGCTAGCCCTACATCAACGACGGTGAGCTCCTCTCACTAGATCTCTCAGTCTCTCTTTCTTTATCACTCTTCTTAGTCTCGAAACCCAAACCCATTTTTGGATTCAAACATCCCCGACCGTGCCTCTCCCTCCAGTCACCGTTGTATGCCTCCTCCCCGTTCCTCACTGGTCAACTTCTCTCTCTCTATTGTCTCTCACTTTCTCTCATTTCTCTCTTTCTCTTCGGCACTCTCTATCTCTCTCTGTTATTGTCATGCGCGCACGCACACACACACTCTTTCTCTCTCTCGGCTCAAGGCCCTGACCAACCTCATCTTTTGTCCCTCCACCATTCGAAGGTACCCTTGAAATTTTAGGTCACTCACAGCGAGACCCTCTTCCCCCTCACTCCAAAAATTTTCTTTCCCCTATTGCCCAATGGCCTAGGACACCACCATAACCACCCAAGAGACCAACACACCTCTAGCTAAAAGAACAACTAGGTGAAGCATAGTGTGAGGCGAGCCACCGACGACCATCCAAAATAATCTCTCCTGCACACCATGGTAAGTGGCTCTTAGAATAATCTTGAAAATGATGCTTTTGGAGTTGTGAATTGTGAATGTGTTGTGTAGTTTTCTATGTGGTCGAGAGCCCTATGGAAGTGTTGTGGTGTTTTCTGGTTCTTAGTGTAGTTGAGAACTTCTGTGGAATTGTTATGGTGTTGTATGGTTCTCTGTGTGGCCGAGAGCCTTTGTGGATGTGTTTTGATGTTGTGTGTGTTTCTCTATGTGGACGAGTGCCTCTGTAGAAGTGTTGTGATATCGTGTGTGGTTCTTCGTGTTGTTGAGACCTTCTTTGAAAGTGTCGTGATGTTGTGTGGTTCTTTGTGTTGTTGGGAGCCCTATGGAAGTGTTTTGATGTTGGTGGTTCTCTTTGTTGTGGCCGAGTGTGTAATATCCCGTATTTTAGTGTATTTTTTAATTGAATAATTTTTTTATTTAATTTAATTATTAGTTTTCTTTTAATTTATCATGTTTATTGTTGGGCTAATTTTCAATTTTTAAGATGTGAAATTATTTTTAATGTATCTTTCTTGTTATTAATTATTATTTATTATTTAAAGTACACTTGATTTTAATTTATTTTATTGTTGGATTTTAATTATTTTATTTATTACTATTGAGTTGTAGTGTTTTTATTTGACTTTTATTTATTTATTTATTATTGTGTCTTTTCATTTGTTGGACTTACTAATTTTCAGACTGGGCTTGTTTTGGTTAAGTTTAGTTTTTCTTTTGAGCCCAGCCCATTTGGATTCCAGCCCAAACTTTGAGCCCAACCCAGCCCATTCTTTTTCCTTTCCCACTTGGTGCCGTTTCACTCCCAAGGCTTCTTCCTCTTCTCTTCTTCTTTTCTTTTCTTTATTTCCTTCTCCTGCGCCGACGCCCTCTCTTTTTCTACAGCCCCCCCCCCCCCAACTTCTCTTCTCCTTCTTTTCTTTTATTGTTTCTCCCTTCGGTTTTCACTGTGCCGTCTGCTGCTTCTCTATTATATATATATTACTCTTGCTGTTTTTCTTCTATTCTTTTCGGGATTTTTTTTTATTTCCTTTTGGGTTGGTCTTCAAGCTTTATTTATTTTAGCCCCATTGCCGTGCTCTATTTCCAGCTTTAACCGCGCACTATATTCGTCTGTAACAATGCCCTGTTTTCTGCCATAACTGTGCCCTGTTTTAGCCATTGCCGAGCACCATTTTTACTCTTTAGCCTTGCTTTAATTATCTGCCCTTTAGCCGTGTGTTTCACTTTCTGTCTTAAATTTTATTCAAGTCTTATTTCAGTTAATCGGTCCATTTTTATTTCAAAAATATCAGTTCAAATTTCTCTGTTTTCGTAACTCTTTTTCATCCCAAAAATTGAGAATTTTGGTATTTTATTTCGAGCTTGCTTTTGGCGTTAAAATTGGTGTTTGTGACCTTGGTCTTTCAGAAATTTGCATTTAAGCACTGTAAGTATTTTTTTCAAATAAATTTTAAGATTTATATTCAAATGTATTTTTACACTAACTCTTTTTATTGTGTATTGGTTGGTTTATGTTTGGGAAATTTTCTGGAAAAATGGCGGTAATTTTTCATGACTTGTTTTGGATCAAATGAGATTTTTGGCGTGTGTTGGAAAATAATTATTTTTGAAAAAAAAGAGGTTTTGGGTCACATGCATGTTTCGTCATATGTACAATATTTTCTGGTTGCATTAATGCATTTACACGTATGTTCATGTGTATATTTGAAAATTGGACTCTCATGTGAGAGATGATTTTAAGTATGATCTTCTACTTATAATAATTTTGATATAGTCTTGTTATTTTAGTTTTTATAAATTATAGTAAGATCTCAATCGTAAATAAGTTAGAATTTAATGTTTTAGTCAGAGTTATTAAGTTGGATATTGATGAGTTTAGAAAGTGATGTTGGTATTTTAGGAATAATTAGAATTTTGGGTTTTTGAGGAATTAAAAATAGATTATTTTAGAAGCTTAGGCTTGAATATCGAAATACGAGATTGATTGGAAATTGATGAAAATTTACGTGATTATCTTATAGGTGACGATTAATTTTGTTCGGCATTGTTGAGGAAATTTTCGGAAAAGTTAAGAAATCCAGGTAAGCGGGGTTCCTATGCTAGACTTTGCATAAAAAGAAAATGAGCTGAGGTTGATTTATGAAAATGTGCATGATATATTTGTTTTTGAAAAGAAATGTGAAAATAACCTCAGTTATTTGTTTTTTTTATTACTCATTGAACTCTGATGAAAGAGAAAGCATTTTTGTCATGACTGGTGTAAACATGAGCTTATTTTCTGGCATTTTGTTTCTGAACTATGCAAAAGAGAGCGAGTATGAAATTTTGTGCATAAATTATATTTTGTGATCTGATTTTGTTCTGTTATGAAGATGTTCTGTACTCTAATATGATATGATGTGATTTCTGAAACTTCTGGCATGACATTCTGTTTATGTTCTGTTCTGACCTTACCACGGGTGTAAAACTGTGGTCTCTGTTTGGGTTGGTATCAACTTCTCTGTTTTTGGTGCACCCACTTTAGAAACAAAGTGGTTTTCTGCGTGGTCTTTCCTATGTGCACACTCGGGGCTCTGAGAATGATAAGGGGAAGATTCACATTCTGATACTGCCTGGTTTGGCCACCGGGGATAGCACAACCCTACCACGGGGGTTAAACATGGTATATGATATAATATGATATGATATGATGAAAATGTTCAGTTATGTTATGCCAAAGGGTTTTTGAATATGAAAATGGTTATGAATATGAAAAGGTTGAAAAGTCGTTCTGATTTTCTGATAATACATTTTGAGATGTACATATGAAAATGAAATGTTTTATTTCTGCATACTGAACTTTCTGAAAATGCTCATGTTTACATACTAGTATATGTTCTCTGCTTACTAAGTTGTTGATAACTCACCCCCTTTATCTTCATAATATTTTCAGATGATTTTTGGATATTTCAGCTGAAGATCAAGAATACGGAGCATGGGTGAAATGAGTTAAGAATAATGGATTAGCATAGAAGGTTTATACGAGTATTGAAGATTTTTAATCAGTAAACCCGTTGTGTTCGGATGATGTGATTTGTTGGGAGGTTGATATTTATATTAAGACTTTGTATTGTCTTAGAATAAATATATTGGAGTAATTGATGTGGATTAATGAGTATTTTGTGCAATAGAGAAAAAAAAAATTGGAGTATGTACTAGGTGGTTGGAAAATGAATTTTAAGTGACATGAGTTAACTCTCCGGACCCCTCGGGAACGGGGCGTTACAGAGTGCCTTTGTGGAAGTGTTGGAATTTGGTGTGGTTTTCTGGTGGACCTTATTTGATGTCCATTTGCTTATACTCTTGTATAAATGTTGGTAGAATTTTTATTTTATTTTAATTACTGTTGTTATTAAGTTATGTTGTGGAGATTTTTTCTTCCCTCTTCCCTCATTCAGATTGTTTTTCAACTATAGGGGGTGTTGGAATTTTTCACTTTTGCACAAGTTTGAAGTTTGTGAACACGTGTTGAAAATTTCCACCCATACTATGTATTACAACTTGTGAGTGCTTGCTAGAAATTTCCCCACATACATTGTACTTCATCATATAATTATTATTGGATTTCTTATTATTTTTCTATTTATAACATATGGAGTAATTGCTGAAATTTTGTCATTTGATTGCCTTATAACTTGTATCTACTTGCAGAAAATTTCGTCATCAGACTGTGATTTATGCATGTAAATTTGATTTGGTATTATTGTTGGATTTTTGGGTTGAATGACTTTACATGGGTTTGCGCCTATGACTACCCCAAATCGAGATAGGGTATTATTTTGGTAGAGTGCCTATCACTTAGGAGCACATAATATTGAGTGTCATCCCTAAGTTATTTTTGGGCAACAACGGGCTTGGGTGAGACTCTAGTGCTATCAGGTTGAAGTCTTGGCCTTGCTAGTGGTAGAGGCCAGAGGATATCGTGGTCAAGGATGAAGCGCGAAGCTAGGCATTGCTCCTAATGAAATCACATGCAAGGTTGTTACCGTTGGTGTAGCGAAAGGAGACATGGTGTGTGGATGGCCCATTAGGGGAGACCATAGTGCACACATTAATAAAATGGATATTTTGAAAAACATAATTTTTTTTGGGTGTATCAACTTGTGAGAATCATGTTGAGTAAAAGAGTTTCGTTATACGATAATCTTTTGGGTGAAATTTACTGTTATTTGGTTAAGTTTCATTCTGGTTGTAAAAGGTTAATTATCACTTTTCTTGCATAAATTATTTGCATAATTTTCACTTCCACTTGCATGGATTTTTTTTGTCAATCTTAGTTTCACTTATTGAGATTTTGTCAAAACTTAATATGGTAGTCCCACTACGGTTTTATTAATCAGAATCGTAGATTTTGATGCAGATGAAGAGTTTGGTGGTAGTTATGAGTATGAAGATCTAGTACTGCCAAAGAATTGAGGATTGGAACTTTTCCCCATGTTGTTAAGTTGATATGTTTGAATTGTTTTGAAAAAATGAATGATTGTAATTATTCTTTTGCTTAGGGTTGGAGACATGTGACTTATGGATAATATTGAGGTTGTGTTGTATTTAAGTTTTATGATACTGTTGTGTAGATTTAATGATTACTTTTTTAATTTATCTTGTGAATTAACTTTACAATTGTATTTATGCATGTGAGCACACAATTGACGTTATCATCACATGCGAGGGGTGTATGACCTGTGCAACGAACAATACCCCAATGTCACGGCTTCTGCCAAATTAAAAGTACTAGGATCTAGGAGAATCACACCTATCTTTGTATAATTCCTATCCGAAATGTAAAGCAGTAAGAGAGAGACAAAAATATAAAGTACATTGCATAACATTTGTATCCATCCATATAAATGTTTTGGATATAACTAAATACAAAATAAATATTGTGTAATCTACTTTATACGTAAAGTATTGTTAACAAATGCTACTCCCCTCCGTCACATTGCATGTGTTGTCGTAATGACCAATTTTTTTTGTTTCTCTCACACACAAATCTCTGATCTCTAACACAGATTAGTTTCCCTCACAAATTTCTATCTCACACATTTGATAGTTGTTGATGTTTGATCAAGAGTACTATTGTACCGAGCATGGGAGGTCACCCTTGGGATGAGAAAGAAAAAGCTCATTGCCAATCATAGATTCATAATCAAGTAAAGATCAGCCACAGAGGTAGATCAGATTGATTCTTTAAGGTTTTTCATTAATATTCTTGAATAATAATATCATAAGTGATAAAGTCTGTAAAGTATTTGATAAAAAGACAAAAAGAGAAGACAAGGACATAAGAGACCAATTCTGAAAAGCTACTATTCATTGATAATATTGTATCATTTACACTGATATTTATAGAGCAAGAGAGTCAGTCTTTACAAGAGGAAAATAATTCCAGAGCATTCTTTTGGCCTAGATAGCTTGATAGGTGATGTGTATAACACAATCATTTAGAGGTGAATTCCTCTGTTTGTGCAGGTCCAGCCTTAATATCCCCCGCGATGCAAGCGGCACTAGTAAAATAGTGAGGCTTGATCGTAAACTTGAGAACCTTGATGTAGATAGGGGCTTTGTAAGAATATCAGCAAGTTGGTCCTTGCTAGAGATAAAAGCAACTTGAAGAGTCTTGTTTGCAACTTGGTCTCGCACAAAGTGATAGTCAAGCTCAACATGCTTAGTGCGTGAGTGCAAAACAGGATTTACACCTAAGTATGTGGCACTAATATTGTCACACCAAAGAGTTGGTGGATCAGCAAGAAAAAAGACCAAGTTCTTTCAACAAGGATTGTAACCAAAGTAACTCACAAGCAGTATTTTCCACTGCTTTGTATTCAGACTCAGTAGAAGACCGTGCAACAGCAAGTTGTTTCTTAGAGCCCCAAGACACAAGGTGATTTTCAGGATAAACACAACCCACCAGTAGATTTTCTATCATCTGGGCATTCCGCCCAATTAGCATTAGAGAAGGCTTTAAGAGTGAAAGATGATGATGCAGAAAAATACAAGCCATAGCTAGATGTAAGCTGAAGATAACGAAGTATTCTTTTAATAGCTTGCCAATGTGGAATGCATGAATTGGCAAACTTTGTTGATTGCAAAGGAAATATCTGGTCTGGTGAAGGAAAGATATTGAAGACTTCCTACAACACTACGGTAAAGTTGAGGATCTTTAAAAGAATTTCCACTTAATGCAGTGAGTTTAACCGATGTACACATGGGAATGGAAACTGATTTTGATTGATGCATATTTGTGCACAATAACAGATCATGAATGTATTTATTCTGAAATATAAACAAACTAGTAGACGTGCGAAGTACTTCAATACCAAGAAAATAATGTAAGGCACCTAGAATTTTGACTGGAAATGAAGATTTGAGACCATTGATGAAATTAGTAATAAGAATGGAATGATTAGCAGTTACCACAATATCATCTACGTATATGAGAACATAAACAGTAACATTTGTGGTGGTGAAGATAAACAAAGAGGAATTTGACTAAGAGGGCCGAAAACCTAACTCTAACAGTTTATTGCTCAGTTTTGAAAACCAAGCTCTAGGAGCTTGTTTCAAACCATAAATGGACTGGCACAATTTACAAACATGAGTAGGAAAATTAAAGTCAACAAACCCAGTAGGCTGAACCATGTACACGTCCTCCTCCAAATCCCTATGTAGAAAAGCATTTTGGATGTCAATCTGATGTAATGGCTAGGGTTTTGCACAGCAAGGGAGACAAGGAGTCGGATAGTGGCTGATTTCACAACTGGGCTAAAAGTCTCCGTATAGTCTATTCCAACTTGTTGATGAAATCTCTTGGCAACAAGGTGAGCCTTGCGCTGTTCAAGAGACCCATCAGCATGCCGTTTGGTTTTTAGGACCCATTTGGAGCCTAAAACATTGAAGTTTGGAGATAGAGGAACAAAAGACCAGGTGTTATTGTGAAGAAGGGCTTGAAATTTAAGGTGCATGGCGTGGTGCCATTCAGGGAATTTATGGGCTTCGGTATAGCATGTGGGTTCCTCAGGAACAGTTGATGAAGTCGAAATAGTGAGAGAGGCGGAAGGCTTCGGTGGAGGCCATGGAATGGTGTCGTTTGACTATAAAAGGGGACAATGGATGGCAGCTTTTGAATAGGTAAGCATTGGGTGAGAGGAAATGAGAGAAGAAGAAGGAGGTTGCTCAGGCCGTGAAGGTGATGGGGGTGGCACGGGATGTAGATTAGGGTTTGAGTAGGAAGCAGGAGATGAGGAAGTTGGGGAAGAGATGGGCGTCGGGTTGCAGTGTGTTTCGGGTAGGTTAGATGAGTGATGTGAGCTGGGTTGTGGGTGTGATGAGTGAGAGACAGTGGGATGTGGAGATTGTTGGATGCAGGGCCGTGGGCTTCGTAATGGGGATTTTTTAGAATCATTTAGCTGGGAAGTTGTGGGCTATGGATCACGTAAGAGAGACAAGGACGTGTATGAGTTAGATGTGAGTGAAGGAAGTGAAAAGGTAGAAGAATCCGAGCTGGAAGCAAGTGAGGCAAAGGGAAATTGCGTTTCATCAAATGTGACATCACGAGAAATATACATCCAACCAGTAGGAATGTGAAGGTAGTTATAGCCTTTGTGATCAGAAGTATATCCCATGAGGACATATAATTTTGAATGAAAATCCATTTTATGACAATTAAAGGGATGAAAATTAGGCCAACATGCTGATCCAAAGGTACAAAAAAAAGAATAATCTGGTGCATGACCAAACAAAGCTTGAAATGGAGACATGTTTTGAAGAATGGGAGTGGGCATTTGATTGATTAAAAAAAGACAGTGGTTTGAAAGGCCTCCATCAAATATTTGGAGTGACAGAAGCATGAGAAAGGAGAGTAAGGCCCGTCTCGGCAATGTGTCAATGATGTCTCTCAATTGTTCCATTTTGGACATGTGAATATGGGCATGTAATTCTATGAGTAATGCCAAAATTCTTAAGAATGGAGAAGAATGGGCAAAATTCACCACCCCAATCTGTTTGAATAGAGATGACATTAGAAGAAAAAGTATTACTAACATAACGTAAAAAGGCTAAGAAAATAGCTGTGACATCGAATTTAGCATGAAGTGGAAAATACCAAATAAATTTTGTAAAGTCATCAACAATAGAAAGATAAAACTTATGACTAGAAGAAGATAGCACAGGCGCTAGTCTCCAAACATCTAAAAATAGTAATTGAAAAGTTGTAGTGGACCGAGAAGATGAAGACAGATGAGATAGGGCATGTGTTTTTGCTTGAGCACAGGTGGAGTAAGGGAGAAGTGCAGCTTTTGTTGTGGTTGGAAGTTGATGTTGACGGATGGTATATGAGATGGTGCATGGAGAAGGATGACCAAGACGGGAGTGCCAGTTTTGTGAGGAGGTCCGCTCACCAATGAAAGCAGAAGAAGAGATGGGCTTGGTAGTGGTGGGAAGCTCATAGATGCCATTCTCACTACAACAAAAAGTGGCTTTTGCGGCCACTTTAATTTCCGGCAACAAAAATTTTACAGGAAAAATCTAGTTTTTCCAGTTAAGACAATAAACTAGCGACATCTCAGCATTTCGCAAGAAAAAGTCTCTATTTCTGGCGAATTATAGTGTAGCCGTAAAAGCAATAGACAGATTTGATCTATTACGGCGATTTTTAGTCTATTGCGGCGATAATGTTGTCGCTGCAAAAAAATTAGATTTCAGACGCTTTATTGGGGCGACCATTGTCGCTGCAATAACCTTATGTTTTAATTAATCCCACCTCCCTTTCCTCTTCCCCTGTCTCATTTCCCTTCCTGCGAAAGAAGGAGCTCCCGCGATTTTCTTGAAAACCCATGCCCTAACCAGTCGACCGCCACCGTTGACCACCACGTCCTCGCAACAGCCACCACGATATCACAAGATTTCCGGTATGTTCAAAAACCTGAACCGATAAAACCCTCTCACCCATTATCAGTCACCATCTGCGCCGAAACCCATCCCAAACTTTAGCTAGCCGACGATGTTGATTGTTAGAAATCGACAACAATTTCCACAATTCCGGCCATCCTAACACACGAGAATCAATTGTGGAGCTTGCGAGTTGTGATCATCAGCACTACCGTAGGGATCTGGGGTGAATCCAGCAAGGTCAGTCTACTGTATTATGCTTAAAGTTTTATTTTTTCCCCGTTTATTTCCTTACTAGATTTTGTTCATGCAATCTGTTAGTGTAATGATGTTCGACATTCCATGTTTTATAATTTGATTTTGATTAACTAAAATTTAGTCATAGACATGGTTCAGTCTCAACTTCATGTGAAGGTGCTTCATTGATGATTCGGAAAACCATTATCCTCCTCTATTTGTAAAGTCTATAATTAACTGCATGTAATGGACATTTCTTGGAGGGGAAAATACTAAGTGAGAGGAACAATTTCTATAAACATGTTCTGGCTGCACTGGTTTAGAGTGAACTCTCTGGTGGTTCAAGTTTTTACATGAATAATATTGTTTAAAATACTTACTGGAAAAATTGTTTCTCTATAGATATCATATAATGTGATGGTCTAGGTGTTGAAGTTGGCTTATGTGTATCAAAATTTTAAAACCTAAAAACAACCAAACCACATTGGAATTCTATGTTCTTTTTTACCAATGGCCATTAAATATTTGTTTTCTTAGTTTAATGAGATTCTATACTGCAGTTTAACTATTATGATAGTTACCTAAATGTACTTAAAAATATATGCTTGGAAGATTGTGACTAGGAAATTATTATGCAAGCTCCCAAAATATGATTGATCTACGATGATCATTCTTGAACCAATTAACTTTCTGTACATTGATGGTGCTGAGGTACGGATTTTTGCTTTGCAGATTTTTAATTTATTTCCTATAAATTACCTTTTGGCCACTCCGAAGAATCATGTTTTTAAAAATTCCATAGATTATTATAGCATTGCCTCTTAGTTAATTTTACTTCTTTGGTACCTATATGGATTTATCTCCAAACATAAATATGGACCTCTACTTCAGCACAATCTGCCATTCCCCAAATTTGATGAGGTTACAATCTTCTCAATGCTTACTTGAGAGCCGTAGATAAACTTTGATAGTTCACATACTATCTAAGTCCCCTTGTTGAAATTTTTTTGTAGTTTTTCACTAGCATGTGTTCCCAATTCCAACTCTCTCTCTCTATATATATACTTATATAGATCTCAATCTCTCTCTCTCTCTCTCTCTCTCTCTTTGTGTGGATACTGTACAGTGTGGCAATCATAAAGTGTTTTCTATGATATTTTCTGTACTTTATGCTGCTTAGGCCGAAGGATACTAAAATAGGCTAATATTTTCCATTCATGAGATGCTTATTTGTAAGATAAGTTAGCTTACATGAAATGTGCATGCCATGTGAGTACTTTGCGTCTGAGGTTATCTGGTCCAATAAGGAGTTTGAATGTCTTAGGGAGGAGAATGAGAAAAACAAGGCTGAGGCATTGAACTTGCATAATGCATATAGTTATTAAGCATGCTGTTTTGATGGTTTTTTGGTAAATTTCTGGACAAAGAAACCCTTGGCATGGAAGAATACTGATGTTTGTTTTCCCTTAAGAAAAGTGCCCAAGATGCCAACCCATGGCCTTTAAAGCACGATACAGGTATGAAAAGATAATTTCATTGCTGACATTATATTAGAATATGCATGTTAAGGATGGATACATTTTACTTGCATGTTAAGGATGTTTTAATGTTAGAAGAGGACATCCATATGAAAATATAGACCAATTGACTTGTAGTCACCAAATCAGGTTGGAGTAGTTTAACCTGGATGGTTTTGGCTAACAGGTCTGAAATCATCGAATGATAATGCATATAGTTCACAAATTCATGATACATGCTTGACTATGTATCTATGTGAGAAAGCTTAAGATAGGGAAATATGTGTTTGAAACCTATTATATGACGGTAAATACAAGCTCTGAATAGTTAGTGGATTGATACTCTAATATGAAAAACTTTGCATATAAGAGGTTACAATAGCTTGCATGTCTTTGCTACCCTTGATTAACCTATGCAGATAAAATTGTCATAGCAGAATACTCAATAGTCTTTGATATATCCATATATCACTTATCGACACAGCTAGCCAAAAATAAACTGATTTCACATTGAACACTAGGACTGTAAGGGCAGTTTAATTGCCACCCTTGCACAGAAAGGTTGAGTATATTTTGGGGGGGGGGGATGCATCATGAATGGATAAAACCAAAATATGTGATATCCTGTTTATATTTAACATGTGGAATTTGCATTTGCTTGGAATTCAAGATTATTACTGGTTTTTAAATCAGAAATGATGTGTAATGTTAAAATTACAGCTTCCAAAATGAATGGTTGTGAGTCTAGAATTGGGGACCTTTTACATGTACATGACTGACTCCTATCAATTTTTGTCCAATCTTGCAGCTAATATCAGTTATTGGGACTAAAGATCCTAAGGACTTGTTCGAGTACCTGAGCAGAACAAAGACCCAAGACCCAAGCCTCCATGCATGCAGTTTAGGAAGAATAGTGGTGAATGAACAATCCAAGCATGTTCAAGATGCACGATCAGGCAACCAAGTAGCTTTTGTCTGTGCAGTACCCATGTTCAAGATGCACGATCAGGCAACCCTGTTCAAGATGCACGATCATGCATGTATATTTTGTCTGTGCAGTACCCGTACTGCAGGTTTTATGTAATATATGTGCATGTTGGTGACATGCAATGAAACTAGATTGTGCTAAAGTTCAATATATGCATGTACGTTGGTTAGTTATGGATTTTTTCTATTGTTACATTTTGGATTTCTGCTGGGCACTTGATCTAGTTTAAACTACATTATTGACTTATAGTTAGGCATGAAGTTTACGGCATAAACAGGATTTTATGGAGATGCAGTATAAAATCTGCATATAATTTAATAAATGCAAGCTGTGGCATGAATTGAGAAAAAAATAAAAATATTCTGACTATTTCTGACGGTGGCAAGAAATTTTTTGACCCAAATAGTTAACAGGAAATACTCATTTCGGACCGTATTTATTGCCAGATATACTCAAATGTGGCGAGGGAGGTCACCACAGAAACTTTTTTCTGGCGAAATGAACCAAGTGTTGACCACCTATTTCCGGCAAAATTATGTCTTTTTGTGGGGATTTGGTCATGCCAGAAAAAGTATTTTTTTGGACAGCACATGAGATCGCCAGATATAGTAGCATGTTCGGCCAGTTATTTCTGACGACCGTCCCACGAAATGAAAATGCCAGAATAAGACATTTGTGGCATTATATTTGAGTAATATGGACGAAATTAATCGCGGGAAATACTGCTTTTTGTTGTAGTGTCTTGACGGGGCCTTAGAGGAGCACCTGCTGGGTTTGTAGATCCTTCACAAGAAAAAAAGAAGAGTGAAATTCAAAATAAACAGAGTTATTTGAACAAAATTGAGGAACATATAAAAGATTGAGAGTAATTAAAGGAACATGTAAAAGTTTATTGAGAAGAAATTTGCCAGAAGGTGTATTGAGTTGAGCAGTGCCAATATTAGAAATGGGTAGAGAGGACCCATCCCCAATATTGACATAATCTGATCCTTGATACGGAGCTGATTCTAGATTCAGATTAGAGAAATCTGCAGTGAAATAATTTGTAGCTGCAGTATCTGGGAACCAGGAGTTATGAGAGGTGGGAGTCAGGAGAAGAGTTGTGTAGTTAGTAGAGAAGGAGGGTGGATGAGGCTGCTGAAAGGTCTGATTAAAACGATTGTAACATGAAAAAGCATTATGACCCAATTTATGACAAACTTGACACATTGGACGTGAGGTATTTGAAGGAGAGAAGGTATTTTGATGTGGAAGAGAGTTGCGACCCATTCCATGGCCACGATGAGGAGTACGTCCACAACCACTAGAAGGGAGGAATGAAGCTCTAGTTTGAGTAGCATGAGCTTGAAGAGGACTGCCGGAGAGGAGGGAATCGGTTTGATGAGCTACCTGAGACTCATGATTGAGTAGGTAGCTGTAAACTTGAGAGGATGAAAGGGGATCTGGTCTGGTGGTTATGGAGGTTATAAGAGACTCATACTCTGTACCTAAGCCAGCAAGTAGATAAGTAATGAATTCTGAGGAAGACAGAGTTTTTTCGGCTGCACTAAGAGAGGAAACAAGAGATGATGCACGATGGAAATATTGAGAAATTGTTTCAGACCCCTTCTTGAGAGTGGCGATGTGCAGTAGACTGAGCCGAAAACATGGAATGTAGGTGTGACCAGATTTCTTTGGACGAAGAGAAATCAAGAACTTGGGATAAGATTGTATCAGTAAGTGAAGAGTTGATGGTGGCAATGATAAACTGGTCTTGTTAGAGCCATTTTGTATACTTAGGATTAGGTTTGTCTTCAGCGATGGAAGGAGGAGTAGGCACCGAACCATCTATATATCCAAATAGTTGGTGCCCTTCGAGGAAATGAACAATCTGAGCTTTCCACAATAGATAATTTTCTATGGAAAGCTTTTGAGTAATGAAATGAGAAGCAGACGAAAAAACAGAAGAAGGACCTAGGGTATTTTTGTTGTCCGGTGCCATGATTCTTTGGCAGGGAAAAAAAAGTGACGCTTAGTCCTTTAGGCTCGTGATACCATGATAAAGCCTGTAAAGTATTTGATAAAAAGACAAAAAGAGAAGACGAGGACAGAGGAGACAAATTCTGAAAAGCTACTGTTCATTCACACTAGTATTTATAGAGCAAGAGAGTCAGTCTTTACAAGAGGAAAATAATTCCAGAGCATTCTTTTGGCCTAGACAACTTGATAGGTGACGTGTATAACAGAATCATTTAGAGGTGAATTCCTCTGTTTGTGCAGGTCCATGGTATGCCTTAATAATAAGCATTTAAAAAGATAAGAAAAAGTTATGGATTGAATGCAATACATGCCGTTTGAATCATTATGAATATATCTTGATTGATGTAAACTACATTACGAGGAGCGGCTTGAAGTTGGTATAAGTGGATTTATAAGATCCTTTCAAATTCTTGTATGGATTTGAGAGTTTTGGAGATATAGACATATTAAATGAATTTTATATAATTCATTGTCGTCCATATAAATATTCTGAATAATATTAAATGTGCAATAAAAATTATAATGCCTATTTCATGCTTCTATTTCTCTGACATTCGACGCCCTTAAGTTTTTGCCCGAACTTAAAATATCTTTTTCCATAGGGAGATCTAGTTTGATAGGGAATAAAGTCGATCGCAAAAGATCATTATTTGCATTTTTTAATAATTTTATTTTTCTTTCTATTTTAAAAATGTGGCACATTAATATAACAACAGGATGGTTATACACACCAGTTTAGTGGCTAACGTGGTGTGACATTACATGTTCGAGGTAAATTTGTAGATTTTAACTAGCGAGAAACAGAATTAACTGCTCAAGGAAAGAAAAAGATGAGGCTCGATAAGGTAGAGTATATGGTTAAAATATAATATAATTAATTACATTTATCTCTTTTCATCCGTTTAAATTTTTTAAATTAATCATAATTTCGCTTTGATATATATCATATCAAGAGACGTTGTGATCAGTTTGAATATTATTGATTTCACACTTCAAATAATCCGCATATTATCTACACTTTGGAAGAGTCTGGCCCAACAGTCACTACAACAAAAATAACATTTTGGGACGATTTTATTTTGGGACGGAATAAAAATCATCCCAAAAAGTGAGATTTAGGGACGAATTTTAATTTTCGTCCCAAAAAAAGTTTTCCGTTCGAACGCATAATAAAATCGTTCGAACGTTATATTTAGGGACGAAAGATTGCGTCCCTAAAAATGGAAACGTTCGAACAGTGACGATTAAGTGTTCGAACGTATAACTCACCGTTCGAACGTAACTTTGGACCGTTCGAACGGTGAGCATTTTTTAAAAAAAAAAGAGAATTATATTTATATTAACTAGTAATTATAATAAATATATTGATTAAATAATATGAATAATATAAATCAATGATTAGTTCAGGAAATATAAAATAAGACTATTTCATAAATAAATAGTGAATTTACAAAATATTAAATATTGTCCATTCTAAAAATAAAAGAAAAAATAAATAAAATATAGAAAATACTAAGATCCCAACTCTCTGCACAGATCCTCGACTGCATCTAAACGTTCCTCTATCTGTGTCAGTCGAGTACTAATGGTGATCTGAGTCGCAGACATGGCATCAACCCTCGTACGTAACTCAGAGATGCTACCAATAATCTCAGTACGAAAATCAGACATAGCAGAACGGACCTCAGTACGCACTGCATCAATCAGCGCTGATGTCTGTCCGCTGATCGCTGCACGCACGATCTCAGCCATGTCCTCACGTGCAGCGCTATGTACTGATGCCTCGACCTGTGGTCCATGATCTCCTGGCTGTGCATCTCTCTGAGGATCAACTGGGTCTGGATGCTGCCCACGAAGACGCAATCTCGAGTGTCCTGTACTGCGTGAGAGGGTAGTGCTGTTGATCGGTCCCATCGGCTGCCGTTTACGCTCGGAAATATCAGGCACAACACCAGCAAATAATAGATATCGGGTGATCAGGATCCCGAATGGTAGTATATCTGTAGAAATGTACCGGGACTCTGATCGAATCCTATCAAATATATATCCCACCAAATCAATAGGAATGCCACGAGCAACCCGTATCATAAATTTTGTCCGCTCAATGCCAACCTCTGTTTTGTGCTGCCGAGGGTCGATGTTGTTGGCGATTATCAAATTCAGGATCTTGAAGAACGAGGATAGATCTGCCTGCTTGATGCTCTTCGTCCCGTCATACAGGGGAGCATCTGGACCAACAACCAAATCCCTCACCTCATGATCAGCAATGAGGTCGATCTCATCTGTATAATGGAACGATGCATCCTCCTCAGCTGTCTCATCCTCAACTGAAGGATCAGACTCTCTAGGCAATGGTACGTGCTAAATAATTGCCCAGAGATAGAGAGCCACTTGAAGTAAGTTTAAATTAATTGTTAATTAATCATTGAATTTACTTATTAAACATTTATATAAACATACTTATTATTGGTAATTTTTAATTTTAGTGATCATATTAACATGCTCAAAGAATTGGGAGTAAATGCTATAGACCTGAGACATGAACAGGAGTTCCCGAAATGGTTCGAACAACGGGTAATGACATTAATATCTTATTGTAAATTTATTAGTTATTAAAATATTACTATTGTTAACGGTTGAATGTTTATACTTTATTTAATATGTAGGTTGTACAAATGCATGCAAGTAATCAGAACAATATATCAGACGAACTATATGCACTGGCGTGTGGTCCCTCAAGACGTGCTGCTCGATGTTCTGCATGTATTTCTCGAGGAAGTAGGTATCACACAATTGATCGAGAACTTTATAGGAAAACACAAAATAGTGGTGTCCTTGTCGAAGGGAGTCATGATGGAGACAATATTGATTTCTATGGAGTTATCGTAGATATAATCGGATTGAGATATGTGGGGGAGCTTGTGGTTTATATGTTTAAGTGTGATTGGTGGGATTTAAGCAATTCTCGAAGAGGAAAATGCCAGGATGAATATTTTCTGAGTATTAATACATCAAAGAAATGGTTTGAAGATGATCCTTTTATTTTGGCTTCCCAAGCATCTCAAGTATTCTATTTAGACGATCCACAGTTAGGAAATCAATGGCAAGTAGTACAAAAATTTTCTCCTAGAAATATTTATGACGTTATCCCTGAGGCGAAGGGACAAGATGAAGAAGACGATGATACCTCTACTCAAGAAGCATACTAAGAGAGTCAACCTGCCTTTAACTTATTTGTAGATTTGAGCCAGTATGAGATGATCCCATTACATAGGGAAGATATTGAGGTTGATATAGTTGAGACGACAGTTGATCAAAGTGTTGAGTCGTCTGAAGTATCTATAGATGATGAGACTGAATCTATAGATGAAACTGATACAGATGATTGACCAGTTTGTGTTCACATTATACAGTATCTCGCAATTATGCCACCAAAGAGGAAGGAAGTTCCCATCCCATCTCCACCTGTTTCTAGCTCTCCGTCTGACTTGCTATTAGAGACTAACTCTACGGAACAAGGTAAATAGCTACTACTCATTTTTTCAATTAAGATATATGCTAATTGATACGGGGTAAATAACTAATATTATTTTATAGAGATAACAGTACAATCTCGTCGTGGACGAGGCATTACTAGAGGTGTGACATTGGAGAAATATCGTAAAGTAGGTAAGATTAAGGTTAACATTCTTGATGAACATACCGGAGGCCAGGGACAGCAGGCAGCTTGGCTTGCATCACATGTGGGTGCTCTTACACGGACTTATGCACCTTTGGCTACGAGTTCATAGCATAAAGTCCCTAAAGAGGCGAAAGAGGTTATAAAAAAGCGTTGTTTGGTACGTAATATTTAAATAATAAATTTATATGGATATTATTTAATATTCTAAATGATAATGTCTTTGTATATATACTCTTTTAAGGATGACTTTGAACTAAATTATGGTCGGAGAGAGGAGCTTAAGACTGTTGAAGAGTTGATGTGTAATGCATTCCGCAAGTATAAGGCGAGGTGTCATGAGCATTATAAGAAGTACGAGAACAAGGAAGAAGCACGTGAGCATCCTTTTCAGGATGTCCGACCTGAAGAATGGAAAAAACTTTGTGACATGTTTGATGATCCATCATATAAGGTAAAATAAATAAATTATTTATGTATCATATTTATAATTTTCACTTACTAACTTTTACAATTTCTATGCAGGAACGAAGTTCTATAAACAAAATGAATAGATCAAAGTTGAAGATTCATCATCGCGCAGGCTCAAGATCTTTCCATCGCCTCTCTAAGAAATTGGTAATGTATTTTTTTTCTTTTTTTATTCTATATAGTTTGTTTTTAATATTAACTTTATATCTTAACAATTTCTCTTGTAGGAAGCGTCAGACACCAATTATGATCTAACAAAATTATATGCTGCATCACATACTAATAGTAATGGAGAGTGGACTCATCCCGATGCTCGTGAAAATTATGTAAGTATTATAATTTTTTTTAATTAAACATATTTAAATTATTGTGTCAATATTAAACGTATGTGTTTTGTGAAGGATAAAATGCTTGCCATACGTGCTGAAGCTGCTTCAGATCATAATTCATCAACAAATGATGTTGAAATTTTTACACAAGTTCTAGGGTCACGTTCAGGATATTTGAGGGGTTTGAGTCGCTGTATAAAACCTTCAAGCTCTTCATCAATGTCAAGCACTACTGCTATTGCGTTAGAAAATGCAAATTCTACGATTCAAGAATTGCTTACAAAACAGCATGAGTTAGAGGCTCAATTGACAAAACAAGCAGAGATGGAGATTACAAAACAACATGAGTTAGAGGTTCAATTGACAAAGCAAGCAGAGATGGAGATGCGCATGAAACAACAAGAAGATGAACAAAGAGAGATGAAGCTTCAAATGCAGATACTTATGCAACAATTCAGGTCTCCAAGCAATTAATTTTCATTAGAAGTGGTTTGCATATTGAACAATTATATATCATGTACTGAGAATTTTATTAGTATTATTAGTATTTTATTGAACAATTTGTATTGTATTTTTAAATTATAAATATCTATTTAGTTCTAAATTAGTATTGATTGTCCATAAAAATAATAACCGTTCGAACACTCATAAACCGTTCGAACGTATTCAAATCGGACATAACCGTTCGAACATAATACATTATCGTTCGAACTGAAAAAGTTGCTTGCCGTTCGAACAGAAAATTCACTATCTGCGTTCGATCTTCAATTTCTCCGTTCGAACGTTTCTTCATGAATTACCCGTTCGAACGTTATTTACTCCGACCGTTCGAACAGTCACATATGTTCGAACGTTATTTTATATGTTCGAATGGTATTCCAAGACGAATTTTAATTCATCTCAAAAAAACATCCGTTCGAACGATTTCGAACGGTCACAGTTAATTTCGTCCCAAAAGATATTTTTTGGGACGAATTTCTGATTTTCGTCCCAAAATATCTTTTGGGACAGTTTTATAGGGACGACCTTGCGACATTTTTTTTTCGTTCCAAAAAATATTTTGGGACGAAATGACAATATTTTGGGATGAAATTTTTCGTTCCAAAAAATCTAATTTGTTGTAGTGAGTACTAAGATATAATATATCTATATAATATATATATATATATATATATATATATATATATATTATATAGATATACACACGCTATAGTACTTGCTGCAGCCACGAATATAATATATATATATATGTGTGTGTGTGTGTATATATATATATATATATATTATATATATAACTTTCTTGGAAAGACTAGGGTTCGTGGAAATTCATGATGTCGTTTCATTTCCACTTAGTGCAATATATAAAATTCTTTCACCTAGCTCTATCTCTAGCTCCTAGCGTTAGAAAGTGATTCTCATATATGCATTTCGGACCAAAATTCTGAGGCGTGTCAACTTGGAATTAGTGGGCTGCAAGTTGAAATTACTACAGATAGATCGAAGAGCGAAAAAATCTATTGCTTGCAGCTGATAAAATCCTGTAATGAAGGGTCGGACGTGGCGGCCAAAGATAATCAGGGTGAATCAGTATATCATGACAGACTTTCCTGGAAAATATTATATTCTGAGATCTTTAAATACTAATTTTCTGAACAGGTCAGCAATCCCAAATTAAATTAATATAACCATATATGCATGCATGCAGTTTGCTGCAGATCATGATCTGATCGGCCAGACATGTTGAATTAATTAATTATATATTAATTGTCCGCTAAACAGAAGCAAGCACTACTACATGATATGTACGTGCATGGTTGGCGCAACTCCATGCACCAAAAAGCTTAATTGTGACCGGATTAGGATCCTTAACTACTTACGTGCATGCCAAGGAAATTTTTAAATCTTAATTAATTTCTTCGACCAAGTTTACGTGCAAGCTAAGGTTGATTAAGCTCAAATTATTACTTCCTGCGCCTGAGGGATGCTGATCAATTAATTAAACACGTGATGCACGAGTAAAGTTACGTGTCTAATCTTTTTCTACCATTTTTTTGGGTCATCATATATATATATATATATAATATATATCCCAAGTTGGGAGAAATTCTTATATTGTAGCTGTTATTAGATCATAGAATATTATATATAGTCTAAGATCAGAATTAAATGTTTGAACTATATTGGAAAGTTTCAACGGGAGAAATTCTTGTTCAGCTATGCAGTACCTTAATTAATTAATTAATTAATTATGTATACAACTGGGAATGAAAAGATAAGAACATTTGAAATTTTGAAGATGGTCAAGTCCTGACCTAAGGCTATTATATTATTTTATTCTATATAAATATGGGTTTGTCGATGGATCAAATGCCAGAACAGAAAGTACTTGAGCTTTCTTCGATCTTCCTCATAACAACAACCAAGGCAATCGTTTCTTCTTATCTTACAACCACCACTTGCATACCCTTTTCATATTTTCCATGGAGAAAACAAGTACGCCAATTCAGCCTCAGCACCCAATTACATGCAGGAACTTGACCACAATCCTAAGCATTGATGGGGGTGGTATCAGGGGGATCATCCCTGCTACCATACTTGCTTTCCTTGAATCACAACTTCAGGTATATATACGTACGTATAGTTTGGTTTGCAGGCCGAAACTCTCAAGATATTGCAAGATAGGTGTAGTTTAGACGTTTAATATACAAAAAGGCATGCATATACAATATCTATGAATATTCGTATATCATTGCAATGGCATTCAAGATATTATTGCACAATTCGCTATGTTTCTAGCATTATGAAACTCGATCGTATGAACTTATAAATATAACATATATTTATGAAAATAATGCAAATTCAATGTCATGCATGCATATATACATACATATAGTAATGTCATGACAACGTACTAACAAGTTTTTGATGTAAACATGGCATAGGAGTTGGATGGAAAGGAAGCTAGACTTGCAGACTACTTTGACGTGATTGCAGGAACGAGCACAGGGGGTCTTGTTACCGCCATGTTAGCTGCTCCAAATGAAAATAATCGACCTCTCTTTGATGCTAAGGATATCAAGCCCTTCTATCTCGAGCATGGTCCTCGAATTTTCCCACAGAACAGGTACTGCTCCTGATCATACTTTGGTCCACTTCCTCCTTCACATACATAATTAAAGCAGCTAATCTATATTCTGTGCATGACAGCGTTTCTGAAAGTTCTCGATGTTTAAATATTAACTAATGAGCATACATGCATGTGTTGGTTTTGATTGCAGTGGCTTATTCGGAGCAATTAGAAAAATATTCAGATCTCTGACAGGACCAAAGTATGACGGGAAATACCTTCATGGGGTTCTAAAGGAGAAACTAGGGGAAACTCGATTGGATAGCACATTGACCAATGTTGTTATACCAACATTTGATATCAAGCATCTGCAACCAACCATTTTCTCGTCACATGAGGTCTGATCTCTCTCTCTAGATCCAGATGTTAGTTTCCTTTCATGAAGATTGTGACCAAATGACAATTTCAATTTGAATATTCAGGGTAATTAAACACAAAGAAAGTGAGGTGGAAACATGAACATTATTAGTTTCAATATTCAAGCTGTAATATTAAATTATATAAGTTATTTACATTTAACATTAATTTCCTATCTTAACAAATTAAAAAGAACTATTTTATTCAATTTGCATGCATGGATATTCATGATGCATGTGTTTTGACAATTCTTTATCTAAATATTATTTTGGATATTCATGATGCGTGCGTTTTGACAATACTTTATCTAAATATTATTTATTAATACCTTAAATGTTGAAGAAACAAGCTATTCTTCAAATCTTGATCTGAGTTCATGCGCGCAGGCAAAAAAGAACCCTTGTTTGAATGCTCGACTGTCTGACATATGCATCGGCACGTCGGCAGCTCCAACTTATCTTCCTGCTCACCACTTCAACCACCAAAACGGTGATGGAAATTTTAGTCAATTCAATCTTATAGATGGTGGTGTTGTTGCAAACAATCCGGTATAATATAGATAATAATCTTTCATGTGATTTTTTATTTACTTTAGAAGCTCCAAAAATTAAGCTGACAATCTTTGCGTTTCTTTATGTGCCTTCTGGGAACCATGGTTTAGGCTCTTGTTGCCATAAACCAAGTGACCAAACAGATCTTTGATGCCAATCCTGATTTCTTTCCAACCAAATCCACCGACTACGGTCAATTTCTGGTGATCTCAATAGGAACAGGCTCAGGAAAGATAGAGAAAAGATACAACGCTAAAATGGCGGCCAAATGGGGACTTCTGAATTGGTTAATTCATGGAGGTTCAGTTCCATTAGTGGATGTGTTTACTCAAGCAAGTTCAGATATGGTTGATTTGCATCTAGCTGTAGTTTTCCAAGCCCTTCATTCGGAAGAGAATTACCTTAGAATTCAAGTAAGACATTTCTTCTAATCCAGGGTTTGAATTCTTGCAAGCGGTTTAAAATTTCAAGTTATTAATTACTATTTTTATGAAATATTGGTTTAGGATGACACTTTGACTGGGACAGTAGCTTCAGTTGATGACTCTACGAATGAGAACTTGAACAAACTTGTAGAGATTGGGGAGAGACTATTGAAGAAACAAGTATCAAGGGTGAATTTGCAGACGGGTTTGTTCGAACCAGTCAAACATTGCGGCACAAATGAGGAGGCTTTGAGATTGTAAGGATAAGCATTGCCTTAATGTTCACTCATGCACTTCTCATTAGTTAAAATATAATGTTTGTGATCATAATATTTTGAAACTAATTGTACATAAAACTCTTCTCGCAGATTAGCAAAAAAGCTTTCGCAAGAAAGAAAGTGTCGAGAAGGAAAACTTGCATACAAGGAGAATCTGAAAGTTGATCAAGCCGCTACTCATCTTTAAGTCGGGCTATTAAGCACATGCTTGCCTCTAATCTGCAATATTAATATGTGTAGTAGTCAAAATTTTTTCATTTTTTATTCAACTTATAATTCTATTCATTCTTCAAATTTGTTGTAATGTGTCATTAACCGACCATGAAAGGAATTCCATTATTCGTGTTTGGTGTGTAATTTTCAAGTAATATCATATGTGATTGAAAATGTTATATTGAAATGATGTGTTACAATATATTATAATTACTTAGATATATAGAATAAAGGTTAATTTGTTAGAGTACTTCCTTGGAAAATCTTTTATGTTGTAAAATCCCAACCATTTACTTAAGCTAATGATTATCCCAGAGATCTAAATAATTCCTTATGGAAAAGCCTCGGACCTATCGAGTTTATTCTAGTTTTGTTGGTTTAGTAAATCAGCCTTGTTTTTAACTTTGATCAATCTTATATGACTTGGACAGGCCATCCGAGTAAAGTTTAACCGATCGAGCAGTACTCGGAGCTCAAAATATTCATGATGAACAGCTCTATTAATTATTTATATATGTAACCCTATTCAAATCATATATATAATTAATTAAAGATGGTACGTAATATTTGACGGACCCGCCTTGCCAAACTTAGTATGATCATCATGACTAAGTATAATATTATAAAGAATGTATTTTTTTATATATAAAAAAAAAAACAAATCAGCCAAACGTGATCTATTTCCTTCATATGTGTGTGTGTCTGACTTTCTGCTTAACTACAAGTCTCGTTCTGGAGTCTCAGCTACAAGTCTTGCATAGAAAATGCTCAAGTGATATTACCACTTATGTTTGTCCAAAGCAAGAGATGGAGCATTATCTTAAGTGGAAGTACCGTTCGTCTAGTTGCTGTTGTCAATCATGATGACGATGCGCAGCACTATTTAATCCATATCAGAGAAACCACTATCCACGCGAAAATGATCAGCATCATTATTTCCATGAAAATGTTGCTGTCCTAGCTAGCACTTCATGTAAAACAATCTTATGTTCTAACCTTTTCTTTATCCCACGCCCGTATCGGAAATTAATTAAATCACATCACCACTACGTACTACTCCCACTATCATATATACTAGTATACTTTGTTCAATTCCTTTAAGTTTGAGTTACATGAGCAGAGCTAGCTATACTGGTCCTGGCTGCAATAATGCACTGACTAAATGCACATGATGATGATGCGCTGCAGCACCACGCGGCACGGCCAGATCATAAAAAATCAAACTATGTTATATTCTGAGACAGGGCGGAACTACGTTTAGGAGTACTGGGGGCTAAGGCCCCCCCCAAAATATTTTAAAACCCTTCTTTAATACATAGTTTTTTAAGATCATGTCTTCAATATAAAGAACATTTGACCCCCCAAAAAGTTTCAAAAATCTTACTTGGCACTTGTTTTTTTCTTTTTTAAGGAAGATAATGATATCCCAATTTTATTGATAACCTTCACTTATGGTGTAGGATTATCGTGCTTATAACAACTGAATACCTAATGGTTACAATAAATCATACAATCCAAACCCAGTCATAAAAAACAACTATATAAATAACTAAGCACTATACAAGATAATAAAACAAGCAGGCATTAAAACAAAACAGAAAACAAGATGCATACCTTAATAAAATAAAACTAACCAAACCTACTATTTATGTCAAATTATGTGTAAACCAGCTTGATCTATACGAATAGCTCTTAGGATATCTTTAGGCAAGCTGATTTTATTCTCAAAGAACGCTTCCTTGCCATTAGAACCCAACTTGGCTAATCTGTTTGCGACGTGATTCGTTTATCTAAAATAGTGGAAAATCCGAACCAACATTGAATGTGCCATCAATTTAGCTTCACTCCGGTACTTCTGACTCCTCCAAGGGACAAGGCCACCTTTCTCCTACTAGTTTACCACAAGTTGAGAATCAGTTTCCACTTTAACATAAGTTATATTCATTTGTGCACAGAGATTCAAACCATCTGAGAGGGCTTGAATCTCAGCGATATTGTTGGAACTATACCAAAATATTTGACAAAAGCAAATATCATGCGACCCTTCTCATCTCTAATAATCATCCACCTCCGCTTCTTCTAGGACTCTGATGCTACTCTCATCCACATTATACTTAAAACAATTTTGTGCAGGACGCATCCATTTCAAAATTTGAATTTGCTTATTTCTGACAGGCATAGTCAATAACCTGAGTTGCTTTAAAACTGCACCATTTGAAGTCTTGATGAAAGGTTTAGTCATGTTGATATGAATAATCTGAGCTAAAAAGTTCTTGATCTTATAGCACACTTGCTCCCCTATTTCAATGACCCCTCCATGCGAACTTTACATCTGTATAGCCACAGGAGCCAGCTGATAATAGAAGGGAGGATTCCAAACTTAATAGTTATATGAGATACCACCCGAGCCTTGGACAATCACTGTTTTATTTTCCCTTACCACGTACGAGTAGGCCCAAAATTCAGCCCCAGGATTGATTCAAATACTTTCAAACATAATTAGGCATCTCTCCCATTAGAAGCGAGTGATCTAAGGACTCACAAGCAACCACTTTTCAACATTCACATTTTGAGGCCATAGAGATATTCAACTTCATAATGTTCTGGTCAAAAGGCAAACATTTATACATACCTCTCCACATAAAAGTATAAATCTTATGGAGCAATAAGTTATGCTAGATCCATTTAGCCCACTCCACTTTGTCTCTGCGATCATAGGTGAATTGCCAAGCTGAAAGTGTAGATAAATTTCTATTAATTTGTTCAACTCTCCATATAGGAATATTAGGACCTGTGCCAATCTTGATATTTTCAATTTTCAATTCTTCACAGAGGTTACTCCTTACTAGCTCCTGAATTTTCTCCTAACTACCTCTCATCTTAGAGTATACATCAGCTACTTTCATAGTGGGATTTATAAAATTCGAGAGTTCTCCAAGAATCTCCAAAGACGACCAATTTTCAAACCAAAAGGATATCTTTCCTTCATTAATAATCCATCTAGAGCCCCTAATAACCAATTTCAACAATGGTTTTAAGGCCTTCCAAAAATTTGATTCATAGGAGAAATGATCAAGGAGAAAAGGGTGGTGTTGATTTCTATTTTTGCCTAGAAAAATGCTAGCCCAAAGAGAATTCCCATATAGTAAATGCCAAGCAAATTTCATGTACAGGGTTTTCTCCATATCTTCTAATTTTCGTATTCCGAGCCCACCTTCTTCTGTAGGCCTGCAAACTTTATCCCAAGCCACCAATTTCTTTTTCTTCTTGCCATCCTTACTGCCCCACTGGAAATCTGTAAAAATTTAATTAAGCTTATGAAAGACATTGTGAGGCATATTAAGCATTGCTAAAAGATGAATAAGAATACTTGATAGCACATGCTTTAATACCACTAGTCCACCCCCCTTAGAGAGTAAAGCTCCTTTCCATGAGTCTAAGTCCTTTCCATGAGGCTAATCTTACTTGGCACTTAGTTTTCCAAGTTCCTTTTATTTTCTCAATAATTTTTTCATACTTGCACTTATTTTTTTTTTTATCATTAATAAAATCTCACATGCTCACAATAATTGGTATATTTAAAACCTCATTTTTCCTATTTATTAACAATTTTCCATTCAAGTCTTCTACTAGCTAGTTTATTTCAATTGGGTTTTATTAACATCTATGCTACCATCGAGTTACTAATTAGGAATGAAGGCAACATATATCCCCTGACTATTCCTATCTATATAATAGAGGCTTTACAACATTTAAACCTGGTTTGGATAGAGAGATACTTATATATGTCTCACACGTCTCATCTCATCTCATCTTAATATCCAATCACCATAAACACAAACACTTTTCAATTTCAATTTTTTAATTTTTTCATCTAATCATTACCTAATTATTACAACTTTTTCAAACTTTCAAACAAAACACAAAAAATAATTCAACTTTTTCAAAGTCCAAAATAAAAATTATATTAAAAAATTATATTGTAACAATATTTTAAATTTATAAAATTTTTATTGAACTTTTTCTCTCTTTTCTCAAAACCCTAAAAACATTTTAACTTAAACTATTTCTAACTCATCTTATCTCAACTCAAATATCTCACTATTATTCACAAATTATCTAATCTCGACTTACTGTCCTAACCAGGCCTTAATCTAATGGCTCATTTGTTTTCATGAACCATCTTATCTTATCTTATCTTCTCTCATCTCATTTCATCTCGTTATTATAATTTTTTCAAATGCTCACACAAAATATAATAAATAATTAAACTTTTTCGAATCTCAGCAAAAATAATATTAAAAATTTATATTCTAACAATATTTTATTTAACTTTCATCTCAATTCATCTTAACTATGTAAACAAATGAGGTTTATTTTTTATTTTCTTAAATTTGATCATTTATTTGGGCTTTTATGACGGATTCGTAGAATAATATTGGCTTTTTTTTATTATTATTTAATCGATTTTGAGCAATTACAATATTAATTTTTTACTTCAAGTGTTTAAATAGATTTTTAGTAATGCACGTGTATTCATATAAAGGGGGACTACAATAACTTAAATGCTTTTATATTTATATTGGTTGGCCCCCCAATAAAAAATATCTTGTTCCACCCCTCTTCTGAGGTGCCATTGCCACGCAGCTTCCAGGACAGCACGGCCAATGCAATTCAATTAATCCAAGAGCATCTACAATTCCTTTATCCTATAATTTAAAATACATCACCAAAATTTACTATTTCTATTTTATATACTAATTTTTATAATAAGTCGTACATCAACTTATTTATTTTTTCTCTATATCATTTAAATATTCTTTTTTTGATATTTTTTATTCATTTCAAATAATTTTTCTAACTACTAACGAATTTGCAATATGTCTTCATAGACAATGTTATATAATTATGTCATATTTCATATATGTATTTTTGATAAGCATATGTCGTAGAGATAAGTGAGAAGGGATGAAAGGGTGGATCCTTCCCAATATGAAACCAGGGTGAGAAAAGATGTAATAAGGAGAAGGGTTGAAATGAAATACTGGTAAACAAAAGCAGTGGAGCAAAAACGTCTAAAGGAGAAAGAAAATAATTAAAAATGTTTTAGAGTTGTGAATAGTATTCTCTACATCTAAATGATTACTATAGCAAAATGTAAAATAAAGATCAAAATACAAAATCCATTGGAAGAGTCTTTTGATCAACTTTCTTTATATTTTACAGAAAAATGTATTTTACATGAGCCATCGTGAATGCTCTTATTCAGACCAAGATATGATGTAAATTATCTTCATATATATATATATATATATATATAGACAAGACGATCTAACAACTTTTCACATCAAACAACTCCACCCAACCCATGATCTCCAGCTATATATGGAGGTTTTGTAATTAACATTAATCCAAGTCTATCATCAGTATAACCTGAAATTAATCATGTCCATGGGAAAGGGATTATATATTATCTATGTATACATGCATGCATGCATGTATGTACGTACGTATATATGCATGTATAACACTTGATCACATAGACAAACAGAAAAGGTGAACATATATATATATATATATATTTGAATATTTCATTCTCTGATAGGGTAAAGAACTATATACCCACACTTCAATGCCTTACTTTCAGATATATCAGTTCAGCTACCCCTACACATTTCCCTCTTCCCTAAATTGTTTTGAACTAATTACGACTCCACTGCAGGAAGAATGAGAAGAACCCAGCTCTACTGATATTGCATGGTGGCGTTGCTGTTAACAATCCAATATTTAAGTTTGATATCAGCATACCATTTGAAATTAAGTTTGCTCAAGGGTGAAATATCTAGACTATTACCAAAGTGAGAACTGCGTAGCAGTAAACAGAGACCATTGAAAACATGTCGTACTTCATGTTTAATGCTCCTATCAAGGAGAAAATACGTCATCTAAACGTACAGACAACATCATCAACATTCTGTGCATTTCTGCCATTATTGATCTCCCCTTGGTTCTTTTTAGATTCAAATAATTGATTCAGAATGATTAACCTTGTTGGTTTTACAAAATACGTAAGACCAAGCAGAAAGTGATCGTGTCTGTTAACATGTCCTTGTGCATGCAGCGAACGAAATGCTTCCCATGTTGATATATATGCAGATATATACTAGATAGTGTGGGGAGACTCGAAATTTGCGCGTTAATTAATGATCAGGATCAGTTTATTCTCTCCCTAATTGCATGTTATTGAACGTGGAATCCATCGTATGTGCAGAAAACAAGCAACCTCAGAATAATGTCAAACTAAAGATGATTATTAGCCACTAATTTGTTGTCCTTTCTTCTCATGTTTTACCTAATATTCTTGGGATAGTTTTCACCTAAAAGTCTCCGCTTGCGCTTAGTAGGTACGGTCGCGATAACCTCTTGGGACCATTTTTTTAGGCAAATAAAGAGGTTATGTTGGATTCATGAACTTTTCAATTCTTCCCATGCTTCATAATGATCACCTTGGTAGAGTAGTCCTCCAAACTCGAAAAATATCCAAAGAATTAGTGCAATAATATTAAGTTGGGTCATATCAAACACATCAATAATCGAATGAATTTCTATAATTTTGGACTGATATTAATTCAGAAGAATGAATGCAAGAGGCCTATATATATCCATCTTTGAGTCAAAGAAAAGAATCAACACCACATGAGCTTTACTTCTAAGCTGTAAGCTGCCTCTTCAAAGGAGTCGCAGCTTCCTCCCGAGTCTAAATTAAAAACCCTTTCTCTCTCACTGTTCACATTACGTTCGGCCTGCATCTCCATCATGGATTCAAAAAATGAACCCCTAAAATCACCAGCTCATGGAGAAGTAACCACCATTCTCAGCATTGATGGTGGAGGAATAAGAGGGCTTATCCCAGGAACTATCCTTTGTTTCTTAGAATCTGAGCTTCAGGTAGTATATATATGTACACACACACACACTATATATATATATATATATTAGTACTAGTCTTTGTGTCATGCCGGGAAAATCCAGCACCCAACGTACGAATCTGATCTCATTGCATTTTTTTTTTAACTTTTCACGCATCACTGATATATATATATATATATATATATATATATATATATATATATATATATATATAGTTAAATATATAAGCACATTGCTGTACGTAAATTACTTATAATGAGATTTAACAGTAATATTTGTCGTTCGCGCATCATTTTAATGCATGGCTGATTGTTTATGCATGCTGCATGGAACAGAAGCTGGATGGTGAAGATGCAAGACTAGCGGATTATTTTGATGTGATTGCTGGAACAAGCACAGGCGGCCTTGTAACTGCCATGCTAACTGCTCCAAATGAAAAAAACCGACCTCTGTTTGCTGCCAAGGATATCAAGGAATTCTACCTAAACCACTGCCCTAAAATCTTCCCACAAAGCAGATGGTAAATTTAGGGTGTATTGAGATATGGATGTAATTAATATCAGGAGGAAGCTTTCCTGTTTGATTATTATATATATCCTCGATCGTGACACTTATTTTAGTTATTAACAAGATTATATGTTTCCCAAATTAATGCAGTTGGCCAATATTTGCTGCTGCTAGAAAGTTTATCAGCGCCCTTTCCGGACCAAAGTATGACGGGAAGTATCTACACAGGCTTGTTAGAGAAAAACTCGGAAGTACGAGAATTAGCCAGACGTTGACAAATGTTGTCATCCCAACATTTGATCTCAAGAGACTACAGCCAACCATCTTTTCCAGCTATGAGGTTGATAATATCCTCTTAATCATTCAAGTAGATCTAATGGATCACGTAAAATCATATCACTTATAGAGTTTACTTTTGTGAAATCGGCCCTTTGTATCTATTATTAGAACATATTAATTGGGAATTAGTGGTTGCAAATTAATGATGGAGCTTATCAATAGTACTAAAAATTCACCTTGATTTGCTTTTTTGATGCACCAGGTAAAGAAAAACCCAAGCTTAAATGCACTACTCTCAGATGTATGTATTGCAACCTCAGCTGCACCAACTTATCTTCCAGCTTATTACTTTGAAACCAAAGACGAGGAAGGGAAAGTGAGAGAGTTTCACCTTACAGATGGCGGGGTTGCAGCTAATAATCCGGTATCTTTCGAGATCCAAAGTGTACCTAATAATAATGACTAGACACGCACCCGCGCGATATGAAATTCTCAAGTTTTTAATCCTAATATATTTTTAACATAGTTACAATTTAATTGTGGGAAGTTGTTTAAATATGATCCTCTTCGATTACGAATTTTAATAAAAATGAAATGTTATGCAGGATGAAAGAACTTGAAATCATGTACAGATAAAAGAAAGTTTTTTCGATCTTGAAATGTCCATGACCTTGCAAAATATTTGAACTTAATAGTCATTTAGCACATGATTGGAGATGATAGTTAAAAAAAGAAATTTAAAAACATTTTTTAATGATAAAATTAATTACGTACAAGAATGGTGATGAGAAGGTGCCATGAATGTTATATAGACTTTGAAATTATATAGGTAATAGATAACAATAAAAATTACGATGAATATGCTGATATTGGAAGCAGATTTTTCGATCGTATTAGCTGATCATTAGCTAGCTTGTCGTTTCAGGCCTTGCTTGCCATTGGTGAAGTGACAAAGGCGATCCAAAGAGAAAGTCCTGACTTCTTTCCTGTAAAACCAACGGACTATGGACGATTTCTGGTCATATCCTTAGGAACTGGCACACACAAAGACGAAGAGAAATACAAGGCGTATGATGTAGCTAAGTGGGGAATACTGGGTTGGTTAACCAACGGTGGTTCCACCCCCTTAATTGATGTATTTTGTCAAGCAAGTGCAGATATGGTCGACGTCCATCTCTCTCAGGTTTTCCAAGACCTTCATTCCGAGAAAAGTTATCTGCGGATTCAGGTATATATATATATATATATATATGTTCATGATTGACACCCTTATATAACATGCATTAATTTCCATGCATGCATGGCAGGCTTTTAGTCACTCAACTAACATAGACAAGATTTTCGAATTTGAATAATGCAGGACGATACATTAACTGGGGTAGTATCTTCGGTTGACGTTGCCACAACAAAGAATTTGAATGATCTCGTGAAAGTTGGGGAAGAGTTGCTCAAGAAACCAGTCGCTAGGGTGAATCTGGAGACAGGAATCTGCGAACCTGTAAACACTGGAACTAATGAACAAGCTCTCATAAGGTATCATGTATCGATATTATATATATATATATACGAACTATTAATTAATAAGTTTACTATATATTTCTAGTAAAAGCTTGGTCTTTTTGAATTATTACATTAAGGTAATTATGGAAATCATATGTCCTTGCTTGCAGGTTTGCGAAACTTCTTTCCGAAGAGAGGCGCCTTCGCCATTCTAGGAGGACTTCCAGCATTGGAGTTTAAAAAGATTGCCTTCCCTATTATATATAACTTTCTAGCTTTTCAGAAACGTTTCTCATTTTCTTAATAATCCCATACCCTTATGAGAAAAATCTCATCAAACACCCGTACTTTCTCCCAGTACTGGTGGCAACGTCATTAGTACTGTTCTTGGCATGCATTAGTAATGGATGTGGAATAAGAGGACTATTCCAGGCATCATACTAAAATTGGTTTCCTGGAGTAGTCCGAGTTACATGTTATATGTATAAACGTACGTACTTCGGGTGGCACATGTGCCCAGTTATTTGTATAAAATCATAATGTCTTGTTCGTGTGTTATATATATTAATCAACGTATGCCAATCTATCTAAGGAACACTCGTCCAATTGCTAATTATGCTCCAAAACTGATCAAATCCATAATATGGGGCCCAACTAGCTATAGCTAGGTATATGATATTGAAAAGTACGTATGGTACACGTACATTCATCTATATAATATAGCTAGCCTTCTGAATGAAAAACTCTCAGGATAGATTATAGTACTACGTACCAGATATTGACCATTATTATAAGTTGTAATACTAAGTTTTCATATCAAACGCCAACTCCAACCAACCTATTCCATATGGTTGATGAGAAAGACCGGACCACAGATGGAAGGCATCGTGACGTCTCAATACAATTCATGGGGAATAGAAGAGGTAACTAATTAAATCCCCATCTCGATCGACAATGTGTCAATATTTTCGTTCCATTGCCTTGTCCTGTTGATGGGTGTATAGGGACAAGCTAGCTAATGGCCAGAGGAAGAAATTGTTAAAGCATAGGGTAAGACCAGCTAGGGAGAAATTCACCAATATCCTAGTCGGATATATTGCAGTGATTTAATTTTTAGTTCAAAGAGGCATTCAACATGATTTTTTAAATCGAGGGAAACAGACAGAACATCAGATAAAAGAAAAGGCTAGACAAACTTGTTGGAATCATCAATGAACAAAACATAATATTTATTATTACTGGCATATGTAATCGGGGAAGGTCCCCCCAAATATCCGTATAAAAGGCTTTAATGGAAATTCTGAGCTAGAAGGGACAGGGAAAGGGAAGAACATGATTTTAGCCCATTTGTAAAATTGTTGAAAACTGAAAACTATAAACTAGAAGAAAACTGAGTAATTCTCATTATGATCAGAAAATCGTGACTTAATGGTTATACAATCACTGTATTATACACATATAAAGACTATACAAGCTCTGCCACCTAGCCCAGTAATTTACATCTATTCATCTCATTCTTAACTAAATTAACTGTCAACTATAGATGAAACCTTTTGTTTGGCTTCACGGGATTTTAACTCCAAACTCTCTATATGGCTTTGTATATTCCAACACACCCCCCTTTCAAGATGAGAATAGATGTTAATCATTCCCATCTTGCGAATAAGATGATGAAAATTGAGAGATCCTAGAGGTTTAGTTAATATGCCAGCTAGTTGATGCTTTGAAGGAATGTTAATTATTTTGATGAGTCCTTCTTGTTGTTTCTCTCGAACAAGATGACAATCTAGTTGGATATACTTGGTCCTTTCATGATGAACAGGATTAGAAGCAATGTCAGAAGCAGGTTTGCTATCAGTGTACAATAATGCAGGTTGAGAATGAGTAACATTTAAGTTAGCCAAGAGATAAATCAGCCATTGAAACTCACAAGCTGTAGATGCTAAAGCCTTGTACTTAGATTCAGCAGATGATCTCCTAACAGTGGGTTGCTTTTTTGATTTCTAGGAGATAAGAGAATCTCCTATAAAACTGTGAAAGCAGTCACACTTCTTCTAGTATCTAGGCAGCCACCCCAATCATTGTTAGAATATACTTTTAAATGTAAGGAAGATGCTGCAGATAAGAAAATTCCTTGACCTAGTGTAGCTGTAATGTATTGAAGTACTCTCTCAGCAGCTTGAAGATGTGTGGTGCTAGGATTAGCCATAAACTGGCTTAATGCTTGAATTGAATAAGCCAGATCAAGTCTGGTTATGGTGAGATATAATAGTGGACCAACAAGTCTTCTGTATGATGTAGGATCTGATAGAGGAGAAGAGGAATCATTTGCAATTAGCTTTAGAGTGGATTCCACAGGGAAGGCTACTAGTTTGCAACCAGAAAAGCCACTGTCTTGCAAAATATCCAGGACATATTTCCTTTGACACAAAGTGATACCCTTGGCTGATCTAGCCACTTGTATGCCCAAGAAATATTTTAATTCACCCAAATCCTTAATTGTAAAGGAATCATGCAAAAGTTTCTTTACAAGATTTATTTGATCAAAGTTATCAGAGGCTAGAATAACATTATCAATATAAATGAGTAAAACTATAAAACCTGTTGAGGTTTGTTTTATGAACAAAGATGAATCTGATTTGCCTTGAGTAAAACCAAATTGAAGCAAAGAAGAGGACAATTTGGAAAACACTGTCTTGAGGCTTATTTCAGACCATAGAGACTCTTCTTAAGTTTGCATACTCAAGGGTCATTGGAGGATGAATACCCTGGTGGCAGCTGCATAAACACTTATTTATTGAGATCTCCATACAAGAAAGCATTGTTTACATCTAGTTGATGTAAATGCCAATATTTTATGGCAGCAACAACAAGTAAAACTCACACAATTGTCATCTTTGCAACAGGGGAATAGGTATCAAAGAAATCAAGAACTTCTTGTTGTGTGTATCCCTTTTCTACTAATCTAGCTTTATACCTCTCAACTGTGCTATCAAATTTGAATTTGACCACCCTTTTACAACCTATTGCAGTCTTATTTGGAGGTAAAATAGCATGTAACGCCCCATCCTCGTGGGTCTAGAGAGTTAACTCATGTTACCCGATGATCAACTCCAACACTGCTAATATACTTCAAAAAGTTCTAAATCAAATGTAAACACTTCAAATTTAATTAACAATACAAATTCATATATTAAATCCTCGATACAGTAACCCCAAAAAATATCAACTTCTCTACATAACTCTTAAACCCATATTTCAACAATAAAATTATAGACTTCAAATTTTCAATATTGTAAAGGAATTTTGATTCAAACTAATTTTCTTAATATGATCAATTCTTCAAATCGCTAAGACATCAGAATACAATGAAATTTCTTAACAAAAATCACCAATACTCATCTAAAGCTTTCTATTCTTAATTCACTACTCTTAAATCATCTCACCCAGTACTTCACAATCTTGATCCTTAGCTGAAATGTCCAAAATCATCTGAAAATATTATAAAGATAAGGGGGTGAGTTATCAACAACTCAGTAAGTAGAGAACATATACTAGTATGTAAACATGAGCCCTTTCAGAAAGTTCGGTATGCAGAAATAAAACATTTCATTTTCATATGCAGATCTAAAAAATGTGTTATCAGAAAATCAAAACGACTTTTCAATCTTTTAATACCCAAAGACCAACTGTTCATTTTAAAAAATACCTTTCATATTCAAAGACTATTTTTATATTCAAATACTAACTGTTCATATTCAAATATTCATTTCATATTCAAAGACCATTTTTATATTCCAAAAACTCTTTGTTCATATTCAAAAATGCTTTGGCATAACATAACTGAACGTCTTCATTTTATCATATCATATCGTATCGTATCATATCATATACCATGTTTAACCCCCATGGTAGGGTTGTGCTATCCCCGGTAGCCAAACTAGGCAGTATCATATTGTGAAACTTTCCATTTTTTCAATCTCAGAGCTCCGAGTGTGCACACAGGAAAGAACACATAAAAGACCACTTTGTTTCCAAAGTGGGTGCACTCATATCATATCATATCATGTTGGTACCAACCATATCACATGAATCAATATCCATATCAGAACCATATTCAGAATCAGAATCAAAACATATAAGTATGCCAAAGGTTTTTCATATCCATATCATATCAAACCACGTGCTAAACATATTCATATCATTTCCATGTAATCAAAACCAGATCCAAATCATTTTCATACCATATGTACAAAAATCCCAATTTTCATATTTGCTCTTTTGCATATTTCAGAAATGTCAAATATTGCTCATATCTACACTTTTCATGTCAAAAGCATTTCTTTTCTCTTTCATACATATATTATGAATGAATGCAAAACATATACTGAGGTTTTTTTCACCTTTTCTTTTTAAAACAAAATGCACATTTTTACAAATCAACTTCAGTTCATTTTTTTTATGCAAATCTAGCATTAGAATCCTGCCTACCTGAACTTCTTAGTTTTTCAGAAAATTCCTCAAATGCCGAACAACTATTACTCGTTACCTATAAAATAATCACGTAAATTTCTAATCAATCCCGTATTTTGATATTCAAGCCGAAACTTCTAAAATAATCTATTGTTAATTCCTCAAAACCCAAAATTCTCATTATTCCTAAAATATATCATCACTTTCTAAAATCATCAATGTCCATTTAATAACTTCAACTAAAACATTAAAAATCTAACTTATTTATTATTGGGATGTTACTATAATTTATAAAACTAAGTAACATAACTTTATCGAAATCATTATAAGTAGAAGATCATACTTTTGTTTAAATCAAAAATATTCTTTTAAAAGGATTCAAAATAAGATTTTAAATGTACTAATCATTCCAAAAATTTATCAATATTTATTTACTTAATAAATTTTCTGATAAAAATATTAGTCTCTTAAAAACAACCAACTTAATAAAATAAATCCACATGCGCCTAAATCCAAAAAAAAAAAAATCACATGCAGCCCACGTTTCAACTGCAAAATACATAATCAAAGATGTTTTCAAAATAAAAGGGCAAAGGGGTAATAACACCCTTCATCTGGTTACCCGAGACACAAAACAGTTTACTTTTTAAATAACTAACAACGATAACAAAATGAAAACAAATGGCCAAAACGTGAGCAACGGCAGGAACTTACACCAAGATAAGTTAGGGCTGCGTGAGACGGCTAGGCTGGACAAAGCCGTGGTGGCATGGCTAACGAGCTGGGGTGTGCGGCGGAGAAGCTGCCTACGTTGGACGATGAACGTGAGAAGGGTAGAGAGAGATGAGCGGGTGGGAGAGCGAGAGTAAGCCAAGAGAGGGAGAGAGAGATCGCACGGGATACTCACCGAGAGAACAGTAATGCGGCAGCGCTACTTGTAGCTATGACATTAGGTGGGCCGGTGGCTTATGGGTAGTGATTTGGTTGAGTGAAAATGCTCTATTTTTAGTTTGCAAAATAGGGGCTTCGGTTGACAGTGGTGGTTGTTGTGTGTTGATGGCTCTCGGTACAAAGTTGCCGATTATTACTGGGGCTGGGCAGTGCTTTGCAGGGAGAGTCTCACAGTGGCAGCGTTGAGGTTTGGGGCGGAGGTTCAAGCTATGGGCTTGGCTTCCAACGAGAGTTAGCACCTTTCAAGGTGGCTTAAATGTGGCCAGTGGGTGCTTTGGATGGGGTGGGAAACAGAGGTTGTCTGTGAGGTGGGGGTGGCCCTTGGTTTCAAGTGGCTGAGCAGCAGCTAAGCAGAGGTGTTACGGCGCAAACATTGGACATGGGTGAGTCGTGGCAGGTGGCACCGAGGAGTTGGGTGGCTGCAAGTGAGGCAATGTTTTGGGTGCCTGAAACAGAGGAATTTTGGCTTGCAGCGACGGCTACAGGGACCCTGGACGGCTGTTTCGTTTGCTGGGCGTGGTGGTGAGGTCAGGGCTGAGGGGGTGAAAAGAGGGCAGTGACACTAAAACTAGGGTTGAGGATGCTTAACAAATATATATATAATCTATAAGCGGAAACAAATAAAACCTAAAGAAAATAGGGAGGGGGACGTGCATGAAAAAGGAAACAATAGCGTGAAACCGCTCGACGTGAAGACTGGAATCGCTTCCACAGACCTGGACTCCCCAAAAGGGAGTTGGGTCTGGGCCAGGCTGGCAGCGGGCTAGGTCCAAAAGAAAAAATAAAAATCCACTCAAATAAGCCCAGCCCGATAATAAAAGAGTCCAACAAAAGAAAAAGGCACAATAAAAATAAATAAGAGTCAAATAAAAACACTACAACTCAAAATTAATAAAATAAAATAATTAAGTCCAACAATAGAATAAATTAAAATCAAGAGCTATTTAAATAATAAACAATAATTAATAACAAGAAAGACACATTAAAAAATAATTTCACAACTTAAAAAAAATGAAAAATTAACCCAACAATAAACACGATAAATTAAAACAAGAGAACCAATATTTAAATTAAATTAAATAATCATTCAATAAAAAAAAACATTAAAATACGGGGTATCACATAGCAAGTTCCCAAGTTTTGTTTAATTCAAGAATTTTTATTTCTTCTGCCATAGCAGTTTGCCATTGGGGATGGAAAATGGCTTGTTTAAAGGTTTTGGGTTCAAATGTGGAAGAAACAATAGAAACAAAAGCTTTATATTGAGGGGATAATTGGGAGTTAGCAAGAAAATGGAATATAGAGTAAGGCTTACCAGAAGAAGAAGGAGAACTGTAGCTAAGAGATACTTGAGATGCTGAAGCTGTACGAATTATATTGTCACAGTAAAAGTTTTGTAAATATGCAGGAGGATGCTTGATTCTTTCAAACCTTCTAAGATTTTGATTTTGGGAATTTTAGGAAGTGGAAAGTGAAGGAGATAACATATCAGATTCTATTGAGTCATAGATTTGAGGGAAATTAGGAACGACAAAGGGTGTATGGACAGTGTTTGGTATGGAAGGAAATATGGATTCATGGAAAACCACATTCCTGGATACAAAGGTCTTGAGAGTAAAAAGATCAAGAACTTTACAACCTTTGATATTTGGTGGATAACCCATAAAAAGACACTAGGAGGCTCTTGGTTGGAATTTACCTCGTTGACTTGTGATTGTGCTAGCAAAACACAAGCAGCCAAAAACCTTAATATATATAATCTGGTGGTTTTTGAAACAAAAGGAAATATGGTGTTTGATTCTTGAGGATAGATGAAGGGGTTCAATTGATAAGATGTGTTGCAGTTAATACACAATCAGTCCAGTAGGAAAGAGGTAATTTAGATTGAAAAAGTAGTGCTTTGGCTACATTTAATAGGTGTTGATGTTTCCTTTCAACCCTACCATTTTGCTGAGGTGTTTCAACTCAAGACAGTTGATGAATCATGCCATGTTCTTGATAAAAAAAAAAATAGGCATATTAAACTCTTGACCATTGTCTATTCTAAGAGTTTGAATAGTTGTGTTGAATTGAGTATAAACATAAGCAACAAAATTGGTGAGGATGATACGAGTATCTATTTTAGCTTTCGTGGCCAAGTAAAGTGTGTGAAATCAAGTAGAATTGTTAGAAAGTAATTGTAGCCAGAATATGATGTAGTAGAAAAGGGACCCTAAATGTCACAATGGACCAACAGAAAAGCTTTATTGGAATAACTGTTTGATACAGGGAATGGTAGTTTCTTTTGTTTAGCTAATGGACAAATCTCACATATATGATTGTGAGTAACTTGTAAAATAGGATCCAATGCACTAATTATTTGTAGCCTTGTAGGTGGGATATGTCGTAAAGGAAGATGCCAGATATCAAAGTTGATATTATAATTGTTGGCTAAAGAAGTAGAAGGTAAATTGATTGATTTAGGTACTTCACTCTTTGCTTTAGCAGAAAACTTTTGTAAGTGATATAAATCAGACTTTACTTCAACAAGCCCAATCATCTTCCAGTTGTTGAGGCCCTGCAGAACACATTTGGATTGAAAGAAGAACAAACCAATAGAATTGTCCTTAGTTAACTTTGAAGCAGAAATAAGATTGACATTGAAAAAAGGAACGTAAAGGGCATTATGCAAGGTTATATCAGAAGAGAAATTTACATTTCCAGTGAAAGCAATGGGAACAGATTGGCCATTTGGTAGATGAACTAGAGATGGTTTAGTAGGTAAATGAATTGAGTTGAAGAAATAAGGAGAATATATCATATGATATGTTGCTCCTGTATCAAGAATATATCCATGGGTAATGATTCTTGAAATATGAAACAATATTACAAGAAGAGGGATTACTTGAGGTAGAAGCAGTGTTAGCTGTTGAATTGGAATTAATATGTGAATTAAATAGGCTATTAGCAAGTGTCAACAGATTTTGAATTTGCTCTTGAGAAAATATGTTTGGGATACTTGAATTTGGCTCCAAAGAAAAACCATTGTTTGCAATAGGCAACTGTGAATTTACACCTCCAGATTGTGTTGATTGTGTAGGAAAGGATCTTTTGCCTCATGGACCATTCCATCCATGTGGATAACCAATGAGTTGAAAGCACTTGTCAGCAAGGTGACCAGAGTATCCACAGTCAGAACAAATCACATCTACTTTGCCTTTTGGTTGTTTAAATCGAGCACCATTTGTTGAAGTTTGTCTCTATGGTTATGCAGCAATCATGGCATGTGAATCAATAGGAATGCCAACTGCATTTGTCAAAGATCTTTAGCTTTCTTCTTGCAGTAGCAAAGAAAAAACTTTGCTCATGGAAGGCAATGGAGACTGGAGAAGTAACTGACGTCGCATCATTGAGTAAGAATCATGCAAGCCAATCAGAAATTTCATTACATAGTCAGATTGTTGCCTTTCTGTAAGATTCTTTAAGATCATTGTGTATATTATACAAAGGTTGTGAGAGTAAGAAGGTCAAGAACTTTATAACCTTTGATATTTGGTGGATAACCTAGAAAAAGACACTTTGAGGCTCTTGGTTGGAATTTACCTCGATGACTTATGATTGTGCTAGCAAAATACAAGCAGCCAAAAACCTTAAGATAGTTATAATCCGGTGGTTTCTGAAACAAAAGGAAATATGGTGTTTGATTTTTTAGGACAGATGAAGGGGTTCGATTGATAAAATGTGTAGTAGTTAATACACAATCAGTCCAGTAGGAAAAAGGTAATTTGGATTGAAAAAGCAGTGCTCTAGCTACATTTAATAGGTGTTAATGTTTCCTTTCAACCCTACCATTTTGCTGAAGTGTTTCAACACAAGACAATTGATGAATGATGCCATGTTCTTGATAAAAAAAAAAAAAAGAAGGCATATTAAAGTCTTGACCATTGTCTATTCTAAGAGTTTGAATAGTTGGGTTGAATTGAGTATAAACATAAGCAACAAAATTGGTGAGGATGATACGAGTATCTATTTTAGCTTTCATGAGATAAAGCCAAGTAAAGCATGTGAAATAAAGTACAATTGTTATAAAGTAATTGTAGCTAGAATATGATGTGGTAGAAAAGGGACCCCAAATGTCACAATGGACCAACTGAAAAGCTTTATTGGAATAACTGTTTGATACAGAGAATGGTAGTTTCTTTTGTCTAGCTAATGGACAAATCTCACATATATGATTGTGAGTAACTTGTACAATAGGATCCAATGCAATAATGATTTGTAGTCTTGTAGGTGGGATATGTCCTAATTGAAGATGCCAGATATCAGAGTTTGCCATAGAAGCAAGAATCAAGAGAGGATCAAGAGAGCAGTGGAAGAATCTTTATACACGATGATACCATGTAAATTGTTGAAAACTGAAACTATAAACTGGAAGAAAAACTGAGTAATTCTCATTATGATTAGAAAATCATGACTTAATGGCTATACAATCACTATATTTATACACATATAAAGACTACACAAGCTCTGCCACCTGGCCTAGTAATTTACATCTATTCATCTTATTCTTAACTAACTTAACTATCAACTATAGATGAAACCCTTTGTTTGGCTTCACGGGATTTTAACTCCAAACTTGTTATATGGCTTTGTATATTCCAATTGACAAGCATTTCAAATAGAGTGGACTTAACTATTCTTGTTGCCTGGGTTCTCACGTTTTTGTAAATCAAAACCTAAGTTTTGAACTTTTGTAAAATTGTTGCCTGAACTTAAAATAACTTGTAATGTAACTTCACCAATCACTAATGAGAGATTGTTATGTGGCATTAGTATGTCACATTTTAGTCTTTGGTTAGCTGACAAGGCATGCTAATAGCACATGTCAGAATGCCTTCAGAGAGGAAAAAAAAGGTTATGGTGCTGACGAGGCATGCTAATGGTATTGTTGTACCCAATGGATCAGAAATTTTTGATTGTACATCTATGGTGGCATTGGGCTTTGGTTAATTGGGAATAATTATGCAAGGTAGAAGATGTAAACCATTGACATAGATAATATTAATAAGTATGAGACCAACTGGGCCTTCCCGATTGAGAATGTGATTATCAAGGGTGTGTTAAAAGGTGACAACATGAAAAAATTTTAATAACAGAGGAGGATGGGGTGGAGTTACCTAGGTGCTATGATTGTGGAAGAGCTAGAAGTGTCTGTCATTCCTGACATGAGTTGCTCTGTCTCAACATCTAGCTATGGAGCTTTTGTAATTTGATTCTACTTGGGAGCAATCAACTTCTTAGAATATTGCCCAAACCGTCCATCATGGTAGGTGACCTGGATGCTAGATGTAAGGAAACAAGAATTCTTCTTTGTTTAAAACATGAGAGCATGTGAGGCTCAGCCCAAAGAAGCCCAAGCCCAACCTACCCAAAGGAAAGATTACAAAAAATAAAAAAAACGGGTGCAGGGCATTGTTTTGACCTTAGGGTTTCTTTTTACTTGTTGCGACCCCTCTCTTTCTCTCCAACTCTTCTCTTCATTTTATCTCTCTCCTTCTCCTTTTACACCTCCAAAACCTTCTCTGTCACCATCCTCCTCATCATTGGTCAAGGTGTTCACCTCTAGTAAACATCTTTCGAGTCCCTCTCTCTCAGTCGTTCTCTCTCCTAGTCCCAATACCCTCTCTCAACCCCTATGATCTTGTTTGTATTACACGCCCATGTCTAAGGGTTTGTAAGGGCTACATAAGATTTGGAATTATTTAATTGGTCATTTTAGTATTTTTATGTCTTTGTTTTCAGTTGAGTCTTAGATTAAGTCAATGGGTTGTTATTGGTAAAGGGGTCGTGGCCTATTAGTGGGTCATTACCTGTAGTGCATTAGTCCATGCACGTTGGGGGTTTATCTTCAGTTATTTTCCAGATTGAATTGTCTATTTAAGGCAAATTGCATTATGAATGAAATCATCACTTTGAATCTCAATATTACCAATTGCATCTTTGGAGGTTTCTGGCACCTTGAATTGCCAAGATTTCTTGATTTGAATTATTAAGACCATAACAAGTTGGTGAGGGTACACGATTACCACAGCTAATAGAAACAGTAGACATTTAACATGGTGAGACTTCCACCTTGAAGGAGGAGCAAGCTAGGCACGGGAACCTTATAGAGGGTGTGTTACAGTAGCTTAACAATTTAGCATCAAACTATGATAGCTTGGTACAAATTACAGCAAAGCTTAGTTCAGGAAAAGGAACTTTGAATAATGTAAGGGTTAATGCTAATCCTTTGTTTGATGCGCACAATGAGATTCAAGATCGGACTCTTCGTTGGACTTCCCTCACTTTGATGGGGGAGATCCCAACGAATGGATCTTGAAGGCGTAGCAATTCTTTATGTATTGTCAAACTCTAGAGGATCATAAGTTGGAGATCACTTCTTTGCACATGGAGAGGAAGGCACTGACTTGGTATTACTGGTTGAAGGAGTCAAGCCCGGTAGCAAGTTGGGAGGACTTCTTGGAGGTGCTTCTAATTATATATGGGCCTTCGGCATATGAGGATTAGGTGGGGGCATTCACCAAGTTAAGGCAGACAGGGAGTGTAGAAGATTACCAAATTGCTTTTGAGATCCTTTCAAACAAAATAAATGGGGTAAGTGAAGAGTTTCATATAAGTACTTTTCTAAGTGGCTTAAAGGATGAATTAAGAATTATTATTACCATGTTCAAACCATGTACTCTTTCAGCTACTTTTGGTTTGGCTCAATTGCAAGAAGAAGAGGTTGGAAAAAGGCAGTACCCTTACCAAAACACCCAGACCCAAAACAGTTTCCATCCAAACCCATCCAAGACAACTCCACTTAGATTACTTGGACCAAACCCCATACCAAGACTACAAGCACCACCAAATCTAATACCAAGACTCCCAGCACCACCAAACCCCATACTAAGACTACCAGCACCACCAAACCCAAATTTTCCAAGGAGAAACCCTTATCTCATAAAGCGCATAAGTCCCAACCAAATGCAGGAAATGAGAGAAAAGAGATTGTGCTATTTTTGTGATGAAAAATACCAAATAAGGCACAAATGCAGCAGAACAAATAGGAGAAGGTATGGAATTTGAGGGGGAGGCAATGGAAGAAGTGGAAGAGGAGAAGACCCCTAATCAGCCTAATATAGTGGCAATACCAGTAGCACAGCAAGCTGAATTGCTAGGCATATCCCTACATGCCTTTGCAGGAGCTCCTTCTCCGAAAACTATAAGGTTAGTGGGAAAAATTGGTACATGCTCAGTTATTGTTCTCATTAATACTAGTAGTACACACAGTTTCGTAGATGTGAATGTAGCAAAGAGAGCAAAGCTACCAGTGGAAAAAGGCCACCTGGCAATCTAAGTTGCTAATGGGGAAACCCTTCCTTGCCGGGGTTGCTGTAAGGTAGTATTTTTAAAATTACAAAGTTGTAATATTTTAGCCAATCTATTTTTACTAACCTTAGGAGGATGTGATGTTGTGTTAGGAGTAGATTGGTTAAGAAGTTTGGAAACTATTCAGTGGAATTTTGCAGATTTAAGCATGACTTTCTTTGTGGAAGGGGAAAACTTGTTTTTGCAGGGTTTAAGGTTACGCGAGAGAACATCAGAATAGGAGCATAGTTTGAGCAAGGCGACCCTTGTAGAGGGAAGAAGGACTGGTTGCAGCTCATGGAGACCAGTGACATCAAAGGAAGGGCACCAATAAAGCTTGCCACACAAACTTTTTGGATGCTTTCAAAATAGTGTTTGCTGAACCCTATGGACTGCCACCTCCCAGGAGTCACGATCACCAGATCCAACTCCAGGAAGCAGCCTAACCCACATGTATTAGACCTTATCAATACCCCTACTACCAGAAGGAGGAAATTGAGAAGCTGGCCAGGGAAATGTTGAAGGCAGGAATCATTCAACCAAGTCAAAGTCCCTATTCTTCATATTTTTCACTAATCCTCTTGGTGAGGAAGGCAGATGAGAGTTGGCACATTTGCATTGATTATCGGGCTCTAAACAAAGATACTATCAAAGATAAATTTTCCATCCCTAATATAGATGAATTGTTGGATGAGCTTAATGGTGCTGAACTATTTTCTAAGCTTGATTTATGGTCGAGCTACCATCAAATCAGGATGAAACCTAAATATGTGCCCAAAATTCCCTTTCACACACATGAGGGGTATTATGATTTTTTGGTGATGCCCTTTTGGCTCATTATTGCACCATCAACCTTTCAATGGTTGATGAATGTGATATTCAGGCCCTATCTCAGGAAATTTTTGTTGGTTTTTTTTTTTTTAAGGACATACTTATGTATAGTAAATATGTTGAGGAGCATGTGGTTCAATTAAAAGCGGTTTTAGAAGTTTGAAGTGTCACCAGCTATATGCTAAGGCCTCAAAGTGTGTTTTTGGTTGCTGAGAAGTGGAGTATCAGGGCCATGTTATTTCTAAAGAAGGGTCAAGGCAGATCCATTAAAAATTGCAGCTATGATGGTGTGGCCTGAGCTACTAAGTTCAAAATCTTTAAGAGGATTTTTAGAGTTGACAGTTATTATAGGAAATTTGTAAAGGTCTATGGAAGTATTGTAGCCCCTTTGACTGCATTATTAAAGAAAAACTCTTTCAGTTGGAGTGAGGAGGCCAATCAAGCCTTTGCAGCCTTAAAGGCAGCCATGGTGACTCCCCTTGTCCTTGCATTATTGGATTTTTGAAAAATGTTTGTGGTAGAGTGTGATGCCTAAAGGAATGGTTTGGGAGAAGTTTTAGAGCAAGAAGGAAGGCCTCTGGCCTATTTGAGCCAGGCATTAAAAGGAAAAGTTTGTTTTTATCAACTTATGAAATGAAGTTATTGTCTCTAGAATTGGCTATTTGAAAATGGAGGCATTATTTACTGGGACACAATTTCAAGGTAAGGATAGACCAGCAAACATTGAAACACCTTTTGGAACAAAGGGTTGGAACACCTTTCCAACAAAAGTGGGTTGCAAAACTGTTAGGCTTTGATGTTAGTGTGGAATATCGTAGTGGAAAAGGAAATAAGGCAACAGATACACTTTCCAGGTTACCAAATGGGGAGGAAGTCCCAAGCCAAGAGATGAGTTTGACTGTTTGTGGAAAAGCCAAAGCCATCAGTATGGATACAGTTAACTGGTGGGAAGGGCTCCATCAAGTGTACAACCAAGACCCCTACTTGCAACAGTTACTTAACCACTACCATTAGGGTGGTTGTAACCCTCTCAAGTATTAGGTTAGAGGTGGGTTCTTATTCTATAAAGGGAGGTTTAACCTAGGAACCCTAAAGGCACATCAAGAATAAATAATGCAGCAGTTCCACAACAGCCCCATGGGGGGACACACTGGATCATAGAAGACACATTCCAGAATCAAAAAGGAGTTTTGTTGGCATGTCATGCAAAAAGATTTCAGAAAATATATAAGAGAATGTGAGGTATGTCAAACCAATACGGACTTCGTAGAGGGCTTGCCTCTGTTCAAAGGATACAATGTAATAATGGTAATAGTAGACATGTTCAGCAAGAATAGCCATTTCATACCACTGGCTCATCCATACATAGCAACAATAGTCGCAAAAGCATTTATGGATAACATATTCAAGCTACATAGCATACCACAGAGCATAGTAAGTGACCGAGATGCAATATTCACAAGCCACTTCTTGAAGGAAATTTTCCATTTAAGTGGAACAAAGCTACTAATGAGCTCGGCATACCATCCTCAAACAGATAGTCAAACAAAAGTGATAAAAAAATGGTTAGACAGGTACCTTCGATGCTTTACCAGTGATAGACCCAAAGATTGGGCCAGATGGCTAGCTTTAGCCAAATGGTCATACAATACCTCAGAGCATTCCTCAATAGGATTTAGTATCTTCAAGGTTGTGTACAGTCAAGTGCCACCTCGGCTCCTCCCTTATGAGCCTGGGTCAACGGCAGTGCAAGCGGTCGAAGAAGAGATGAGAAGCCGAGATTTCATTCTTGCTTTGGTACGAGAAAAGCTATAGGAAGCTCAAAAAAGGATGAAGCATTATGCCGATAAGAAATAAAGAGAAAGAGAATATAGTGTAGGAGATTAGGTCTATTTGAGGTTAAGACCTTGTTAGCAAATGACTATTTTCATGAGGAAAAGCTTGAAGCTTTCCCCAAGGTACTTCGGACCCTTCCAGATCACTCAAAAAATTAGAAAGGTCGCATACACGCTAGATCTACCCAAGGAATCCAAGATCTACCTTGTATTTCACATCTCCTACCTCAAAAAGAAACTCAGAGCCCAGGTAAACCCTAACCCTAAACTGGCATCGGTTATGGAGGATGGCACATTAGCACCCGAACCGAACTAGAAAAAGTAATAGAAATGAGGCTCAAGAAAAAGGGGAACAAAGTGACAGCTAAACTCTTGGCTCAGTGGAAAGGATCCAAGAAGGAAGACGCAACCTAGGTAAATGCAAAGGAGTTGCGAAGGAAATATCCAAAACTCATGGGCGAGTTCTTTTGAAGAAAGGGGTTGTGTTACACGCCTAAGTCTAAGGGTTTATTAGGGCTATGTAAGATGGGGAATTATTTAATTTGTTAGGGTCATTTTCGTATTTTTATGTCTTTATTTTCAGTTGGGTCTTAGAATGAGAGAATGGGCTGTTAGTGGTAAAGGGGTCGTGGCTTGTTATTGGGTGGTTACCTGTAGTGCATTAGTCCATGCACATTGGGGGGTTATTTTCAGCTATTTTCCTGATTGTATTGTCTATTTAAGGTAGATTGCATTATGAATGAAATCATCAAATCTTAATATTGCCGAGTGCATCTTTGGAGGTTTCTAGCACCTCGAATTGCTAGGATTTCTTGATTTGAATTATTAGGACCATAACAGTTTGCCTTTTCACATCGCCTCACCACATCGCTTTCCATCTAGTGCCGATAGTTGTAAGTTCTTCTCTCTCTCTCTCTCTCCCTCCCCATTGGATGCAACATACCGCCGCCACTCATTGTCGATCAGTTTCTTCTCTCACCCTGTCCATGTCTCAATCTCTCTTTGATTTCCTTTTTCTCTCTCTCATGCACTCTCTTTCTCTTCTCTTCTATCTTCATCTCTCTCCCTCCTTTTCTCTCTCTCAAACCCCTCCCTCGATTTGCCAACCCTGAGCCCAAGCCACCATCCCACCTCCCCTCTCCTCTCGTTTACCACCTTTGCACCAAAAGCCCCTCCCCAGTCAAACCCACACAGGGTACCGAGATACACCCACTTTTGAGGCAGAAACCACTAACACTCCGGCCACCCTATCACCAACCCGCTGTGCCCCTTCTCGTACCGCATTGCAACAATGTGCCCTCTCTCTCTCTTTGCATACTCTCTTTCTCTCTCTACACGAGACACCACAGCACCACCCAAGGGACCACCGCACTTCCAATTGATGAGAAGCACAACGTGGAGATCGGGACGCTGGTGATCATCATGAATTTTTCCCCACCACGTGGAGGTAAGTAGCCTTTTGAACCAAGCTTGAGGATGGGTGCTGATGGATTTGATGATATTTCTTATTGTTCATATCCTTGACTCTATGATGTAGGAATCCAATTTGGATTGTTCCTATACATAATCATCTTTATTTCTCATTTGTAACATTTTGACCCTTGATAGTTTAACATCTTGCTTAAATAATTGTATATCGTGTTTTGCCTAATCAATTTTCTAGGAATCTATTGTGAACTTGGTTGTTGGGGGCTTTCTTTGGTTGTTTTCGACTGGGAATTTGAAGTTGTGGATGTTGTTTGGATGTGATTATGTGGGAGGAAGTTGTATCTTTGATGTGTTTCAATATTTTACATTGGAAGAAATATATATTGTTTAGGAAATGAAAGCGTACTATTTTGGATTCAATCACTCTTGCTTCGGTATGAAATTCATGTAAATCGAGACCATGGTTGTGAGGATAACCTGTTGTACTTTTTTATATATTGTTAAAGGGAAAATCCCACATTTCCATTGTTTTCACCATGCGAATGCTTGCTGGAAATTTCCACATTTGCACTGATTTCAGCTTGTGAATCTTGCTAGAGTTTCCCACATTTACATTGGTTTCCGTCTGTGAAAGCTTGCTGAAATTTCTCACATCTGCATTGTTTTCAACATATAAATGTTTGCTGAAATTTGTATGTTTTTTCCTTGTTCTTGATGAGTTGAGTTCGCTGTTTATATTATTTTGGAATTGATTTTCAGCATGTAAATGGTTGCTAGGATTTCTTATCATTTGGTCATATTTTTCATATGTAAATGTCTGGTGGAATTTGTATGTCTTCTCTATATTATTGCTAAGTGGTGTTTCTTGTTTTATTATTTTTGGGGCTGTTTTGTTAAAAAGAAGTGTCATCATTTTATGAAAAGAGTACATGCATATAGTTTTGATGTTTCTGTTGATATAATACTGATTTTTTATTCCTAAATTTCCTGTCTTAAGACTATTTTTCAGCATGTAAAATGGTTTGATAATGCTTGCTGGATTTTTGGGATTAAAAGGAATGCCTTATTTACAAGCAATGTGTGTAAGTGTTTTAATAAATGAATTTTAGGTGGGTGTGTATCACGACCCTAAGTCAAGATGGGGTATTATCCCATTGGAACTCCTCTAGTCACTTGGGTGTGCATAACACTAAGTGATATTTCCTGGATTATTACTGGGCAACAATGGGCTTGGGTGAGACAATAACCTCTCAGGTTAACGTTTTTGCCTCTCTGCTAGTGGAAGCTAGAGGATGCTTGGCAACAAAGGTGCTTGATGCGAAAATGGACATCGCTTGTTTTGTAGTCACATGCACAATCGTTACTCGTGGTATAACAAAAGGAGCCAAGGTCTGTAGATGATCCATTTAAGGGAGACCAAGGTGCACACATTAAATAAACTGGATGTTTTAAAACTGTATTTTTTTAGTCTATTTTCAAGTTGCTCAGATGGCCTAGGGCCCTCAAGCGAGTAGTCGATGTTAGTGTGTTTTGAGCATTTTTGCTTGGTATATCTTTATTTGGACTGTTTTAGTGTTGCTCGGAAACCTGTAACTTAGTATGTATTGTAATGCCCCGTTCCCAGAGGTCCAGAGAGTTAGCTCCTGTCACTTAAAATCATCTTCCAACCACATAGTATATACTCATTATTTCACATCAATTACTCCAGTATAATTGATCTAAGACAAAGTCTTAAAAATAAATATCAACCTCTTACAAATCGTGTCATCTGAACACGATAAATTTAACGAAAAATATTTTTCAATAACATGTCTCTGATACCAACTGTAACGCTCCATTCCAGAAGGTCCGGAGAGTTAGCTCCTATCACTTAAAATCATCTTCCAACCATATAGTATAACTCCAAATTTCTCTATCAAACAAAATACTCATGATTTCACATCAATTACTCCAGTATAATTAATCTAAGACAGCACAAAGTTTTAAAATAAATATCAACCTTTCACATACTGCGTCATTAGAACACGATAAATTTAACGAAAAACATTCGTCAATAACCATGTCATATTTCTGTGCTTAATCCTCTATACTTAAAATAATCACGCCCATGCTCCATACTTTTAATCCACTAAAACATTCAAATTATCTGAAAAATATTATGGAGATAAGGAGTGAGTTATCAACAACTCACCAAGTAGAGAACATATACTAGTATGAAAACATGAGCATTTACCAAGTTCTGAATGCGGAACAAAATATTTACTTTCATTTTGTAGAATCATAACATGCAACAAAAATATTAGAGCAAATCTTTCAGGAAAAAAAAATCTTATTCAAATATCCTTTGGCATATCAAAATCTGAAACATTATCTTCATATCATATCAAAGCATCACATTAGAACATATACCATGTTTAACCCCCATGATAGGGTTATAAACCACCATTATACCATGTTTAACCCCCTGTGGTAGGGTTATAAACCACCATTATACCCGTGGCGGACTGTATGTCACTATTATACCAGTAGCGGGATCGTATGCCACTATTATATCCATGGTGGAGCCGTATACCATGATACTATGTTTAACCCCCCGTGCTAGGATTACAAACCACCATTATACCTATGGCAGGGCCGTATACCACTATTATACCCGTGGCAGAACCTTAATGGAAACAGAATAGAAGCAAAATCAAAATCAGATTATAATCAGACATAGAATCAGAAATTCATGCCATGTTTTTCAGATACTACATCATATCAAAACAGAATACTAAACAGAATCAGATCATTTCACATATTCAAAAATAGATACGGAACATCTTCGCATCATATGCACAAATTTTTATAAATTCTATATTCACTCTTTTTGCATAGTTCAAAAACAAATGCCAAAAATTTTGTTCATGTTTACAACAGTCATGACAAAAATACTTTTCTCATTCATATAGATTTCATGAGTAATGCAGAAAAAATAACTGAGGTTGTTTCAAATTTTGTTTCAAAGCATATCATGTACATTTTCATGAAATCAACCTCAATCATTTTTATTTTATGCAAAGTCTAATATAGGAATTTCGCTTACCTAAATTTCTTAGTTTTTTAAAAAATTTCCTTAACAATGCCGAACAAAAATAAATTGTCACTTATAAAATAATCACGTAATTTCTGTTAATTTTTTATCAAACACGTATCTCGATATTTAAACCTGAAATGATAAAATTAACATATTTTAATTCCTCAATATCTAAAATTCTCATAATCTTAAAGTACCCTCATTTTCCAAATCCATCAATATCCACTTAATTTACTTAACCTAATTTCAACTCAATCACGGTAATAAAAAGTATTATTACCTGGCCCAAAATAATTTAGATCCCGAGTCCAACCCAATAACATACAGGTTTGACTTCGTAATAATTTAACAGAACCTATCCAACAAGAAAACAGTACGTAAACAAGCCCATGATCTAAGATAAGCCTACCCCAAATAATTTTTACAAAACAAAAGTTGCATCTATTGTAAAGATTTTCAAAAAAATGACCAAAAATAGTCGGATGAAGATAACAGTTGACTTGGGTGCATCGCGACAAAATCACTGTGAGGGAAGAGCCGCGGTGGAGCTGGAGTGGGAGGTGGCTGTCTCGACGATGGAGCACTGAGAGAGAGAGAAAAGTGATGAGAAAACACGGTGAAAGAGGAGCCGTGAGGGGTGAAATGGCGAGTATGACAATGGCTTACCATGAGGAGGACGACGGACCTGTGGTGGCAATGGTCGGTGGTTTCTATGGTGGCCACTAAATGGTACGATGGTGCTGTTGTAGTGTGGTTATGCGGTTGTGGACTGCAACTCGAGACAACGTGCTATGGTGGTGCGCGGCTGGAGGTGGTGCAATGAAGAGAGGAAACCGTGGCAGTGTAACAGTGGTCTAAATGCTGCTGAGGGGTGATTGAGGATGGGAGAGGTGGCTTTCGTGGGTTTTTCGTCGGTTGTTCCCATGGTTGTTCACGGTGGAGGAGAGGTTGTTGGTGTGGGTGATCTCGGCTTGAGTGCACGTTGTCTTTGCATTGGGAAGGGCTGGAGCTTCTTCTTCTCGATCCCATGTGACGGTGGCTGAGTAGTTGGGTGTGTTAGGGCGCTGTAGCGGTGGCTGGGCTGTTTTCATAGTGTTTCCAACGTGAGGTAGCACCTTGCTAGGCGGTTGGAGTTGTCGTGCTTGAAGGGATTCACATGCGGTGGCTTTGGGCGGTAGTATTGGTGTTTGGGTCGACGGAACGCATGGCATTGGGAGGCGTCTTGTTTGGTACCAGTGTTCTAGCTGTGGTCTAGAAGAATGAAATCATCGTGAAGGCTGAGTGGCTTGGGGAGGAAATCTTGTGTGGAGAAAGTGTGTGTGGCGGCAGCCCTAGGCTCTAGAGGAAGAAGATGAGGGTGCAGGGGCTAGTTGTTAGTTGTTGTCATGCTTGGTGTGCTCTTCTTGGACGTAGAAACGTGGAGAGGGAACGTGGAGGCTGAGGGTAGTGTAGTTGCAGAGTACTTGATGGTAAATTTATGGAGAAGGTGCAGCAACCCTAGCTTGGAGAAATTTCTAAGTGCATGTGAGGTTATAGATATATATATATAGATGATTGGAAACCCTGGAGAAAGATGAGAGGAAGAAATGTTCATGTAGAAGAAACGAAGCATGCATGCCGTGGGGGGACCGATACCAGATCTCATGGGCTTGGGCTTTTGGCCCATGTTTCGTAGTGAACAAAAAGAAATTCATAAATGGACTCTTCCCTGAATTTTGGATCTCATCTCAACCTTAAATATATATATATATGTATATACTTGTTTCACAAATTTTCTAAACCCATAAAAAGATTTTCCATTCAACTCAAGAATATTTAAAAAAATTACTAAAATAGCAAGCCTATTAAAAAATACGAGTCTATAACCCACGCAAATGCGTGGATTGTCATAGAGAAGTGATTGTAAAATATATCTGAATTTGTATATATCCGAATATATAGGTTATAAAATGGGATTTAATATATATGGATATATACAAAATTCTTTCTAACCAAAACATTGCAGAGCCGACCCACTCTCCACAACTTTTGTCCTCCACCATCTCCTGTGTGGCTTGAGTTTACTGAAACATACGCATCCGTCTAAAACTGAAACCTTATACAACCCACAAAAGATGGATATTAAAGCCAGCAAACCTACCGACCAAATCAAGAAGTAAAACAAAACCATTAATCAAATACTTGCGTATTCACTTCTTTCAATTATCCAAATTTAACCATTTTTTTCACTGGGGTGTGCGAGGGTTGCACCTTCCAGGCTTTCTAACAATTTATTCAACTATGATGGAGATCGTAAAGTCTTAATTAAAATAATAAATTCATTAATAATGGGGTCCTTAAAAAAAAAATGCCTAACAATTTATTCCAAGCGTCGTATTCTCAACGGTAGGCTTCTCCAATAAGCTGCCACATTTCCCAAGCCCAACGGCCGATACTGTCATCAAAATGATCTAGTTCTTGCATTGCTTGCAAATGGTGTACTTATCCTAGGCAATAATCTGATTTAAACTTCAATTTGAAAATATAAAAATGAATGTAACATAGAAAATAATATTTAGAGGATTTTTTTATCAGTTTAAAGCTCAAACAAATTAAAAATATTTTGTAAAAAAATAAAAACAGAGAAAGAAGAAAAAAAAGGGAGTCCTTGTTTTGATTTTACCTTGAAATCTTGCTGGTCCATAGAGAGCTTGGGACGAACATGGAAGGTAGAGAATATTTGCGTTGTTTCACATGGGCAACCAACCATGGATGAAGAAGAATTGAATGCTCCTGTTTTAGCCCCAGAAAAACAAAGCACTGCAGCAACTAAGCACTCCCAAGCACATACGTCTCTCCTTCTCCATCTCTAGGGTTTTTCCTACCACTTAAGCCTTTTTTTTTTTTGCTTATTAAGGAAATGCAAATTTGTTGGACATTTGTCCGTGTAATAAGAAAACAACATAGAGGCCTCTCGAACTAACTCAAATTCAAACCGTAAGAACCAATCGGCATAATAAAGTAAGCATTAATTAAACTAAGTACCAAAACATCAAGTCTCCTTGTATCTAGGATATAAACTAAGTTCCAAAACAAACAAATAGCAAACAGACTTGTCAAAACTACTCTAGACCAGTAAGCGAGGACACATTTGCCATCGACAGTCATACATCCTTCGGTGCTCTTCATTTCGGTCTCACTTCATGGATTTCTTAGTTGTCTGAGTAGGTTGAGAAGCAGTGACAGGCGTAGAAGTTGATGGAGCCACAGCAGGTTTCTCTCTTGGTCCCTGGGCCAATTGCTCCTCCCTTCTAGCAACTTTTCTCTCCCTGCTGACCTTATTCTTTGCCCGCTTCACCTCAAATTGATCAAACGAAGTCTTCTCTCTCGCCTTCTTAGCCTTGGACTTGTGAATCTCCATCAGGACACGCTTGTTCTTGAAAACATTACCCTACACCTTCATGTACATGTCATGGTACATGTGCTTGTCAATCTTCTTCGATTCCCTGTACTTTCGGAGTAAGTGCCTGAGCACATGCATTCTCCTCATCCATAGCACTTTGGTGGGCAACCTTGCCTCCCTTGTACCCTTACGCTTACCATATCCATGTGAGTGAATCTTGGTTGGCTTTCTGATGATGAAACCATCCTTAACCAGCTTTCTTATATTTTGGCGAGAGTTGGCCATGGAGATTTCATTGACTTCATTTGGGTCGATCCAGATCTTGCCTTGACCGCACTTGAGAACACTCGTTGCGAGCTGTTTCTGGAGCTTCGGCGAAACCATCTCTCAATCTCTCACTCGGTCTCTGACTCTCTCTCTCGCTTTCTATGGTTGCTGCTATGGCAGAGAGGTTCCTACCGTGCAATGAAAACATACTCCACAAAGCTGCCCACACCACCGTGCCAGCCACCGCAAAACTTTGGAAGGGGTGCTCTGTTTTACACCACCGAAAATAGAGGAATCTTCTCCCCACCGCAAGCCACATCACCAGCCCCACCTCGATGTTGCCACTTGCATAGACAATGCCACCAGGCACCCCACGCCACCCCCAAGCCGCCGCTTCTCTCTCTCTCTATCTCCACGTTCTCACTCTCTCTGTCATGAATGACAGTTTGCTCTCCCTCCTTTTCTCCCCATGCTCTACCACCACTCCCAACAGTGCCGCCGTCGATAGTCACCCAGGCTGTCACCGCACGTAACAATCTCTCTGTAAGGAATTCCTCTCTATGGCACGGGTTTAGGTCTAGAAATGTGCTTGAGAGTGGTTTCTCTAATTCTTTTTTCTCTGCATGGGAGTGTTTGGCCATTTGTTTTTAACTATCTCGACGAACTTTACAAATAAACTATAGAGCATGTTGACAATTGCACCGATTAGTCTAAGCGGTGCTCTTATTTTTGTTACACCAATTGATGTCTAAGTGGTGCTCTAAATCTTTTCCACCAATTTCCGTTTGGTTCTTCAAAGTCTAGTGCTGTGGGGTGGCTTGGCTGTGGCTCACGGTGGGGAAAGGTTACTCTGTTTCTGTGGTGCAAAATAGAATGCTTGGACAATTGCACCGCTTGACCTTTGTAAATATGTTGAATCATTGCACCTCTTCACTCTTTGCAAATAAACGGTTTGCAACTTTGTTAGTTCATTGCACTGCTTGAACCTTTACAAATAAACGGTTTGCTGGTTTGTAAGGTGTGCGGATAATTTATGGATTGTTAAGCCTATTTTAAGGACTGAATGCCTTGTCAGCAAGTTAAAACTTGACTTTTATATAATTAAATAGATTCTATATCTTCCAAAATACAATTTGGACTCGTAATCAATATAAAAATACTCGAAAATTAAATGGGTTCTTCATACGTTAAAAAAAAAAAGAACTTATTCTGTAAACACTTTTTTTTTTGGAAAGGGGCTCGGTCTGGACCTGGATGTTACATGTATGATCTAATTTTCTTTGGATCTATAAATTGCATATCTTCATTTATATAGATTTTGATGGAGAGGATGAGCTTGGTGACAGTTATGAGTATGGAGGTCTTGCACCGCCAGAGGATTGAGGATTGGGGTTATTGCCAATTTTGATTAACTGTTGTATTTGAGTTTTATAAAAATGCCAGATGGCTGTAATATTCTGTAACTTTTTTTTGAAGGCATGTGGCTTATGGATAATTTAGGATGTGATGTTATCTAAAATTTTCTGGTACTATTATTTAAATTTATGACTATCATTTTTATTTTTCATTGCGAATGAATTGTACGCTTTTATTATTGAGCATGTATGCACACTTATTGCACTAAATGCGAATGGTGTATGACCCGGGCGTCAACACCTCAGCGTCGCGGTCATTCCTAAGGTAGGAGCCAAGGCTGCCATAGAGCAGTCAGTCCGTGCACTTTGTTCCCCCTAAACTACCAATCCACTATTTCACTGTCTCACCTTGTCCAATCAAGGGTTAATGGTTGCTCCATTCCACCAATGTCCAACAGCTTTCGGTGACCTATGAAGATATCGTTACTGGGTATGCATCTCTCTCATATTATGGTTTTTCTTCTGTTGCATAGATTTTTGTGTTGATAAATTTTCTTAAAGAAAAATTTTCAGCACTTCATATTACATTTGTTGCATTGCTCGGTAAGTGTGGCTATGCATCTCTCCCACATTACCTTTTTTTTTTGGCTGCATAGATGGTTATGTGTTGATAAATGTGTTTAAAGAAAAGCACCCATCTTACTTCAATCTGTTTTTGGGTAAGTATGGGGATATATCTCTCTGATTTCAAATTTTTCTACTACATGAAAATATTTCCCTACTCACGATTTCCATCCCAAAGAGTAAACATTTGTGAGTTTTCCAATGTGCTTAGATCCATAAACTTCTAACGAATTTATACCAAAATTGCTAATTGCTACATGTGGCGCCCACCCATACTGATTTGGCGGAAGTTGCAACGTCGGGGTGCTGGCATCTCAGGTCACACACCCTAAGCGTAATGTTGAAGCAAGTGTATGTGTAAGCATGCAATGTATAAGTCTACAGTTAAAAATAGAGCAGAAAAATAAAAAGGACAATCTGAAATGTTGATTGTGCCAAAAATTAAAATAACATCACCCAGCAAAAAAAACTATAAGTCGCCAAAACTCCCAAACACCAACATAAAAATTAATACAGTCATCCTACTAAATAAAAAGTAACAACATGCCAACACTAAAGAAGGGATAAGGTCCCCAAGTCTTCACTCCTCAGGCGGAGCCGATCCTCCAAGTTCACATGTGTCCTCTGCATCAAAGTATAAGATTTTGCAAAGCATAACCACAAATGGGGACACCATAATGAGATTTCTTAATTTAGCATTACCAAAATTATACAAAACCAATTTCCTTCTCAATACTTACAGAACAAGCCACACACTCAGAACAAGCCACCAATTATTTAAGGAATGCACCATGGTCTTCCCTAAGACCCATCCACACACTTTGACTCCCTTTATCACACCACAGGTAACAACCGTGGGTGTGACTTTGTTATGAGCAATGCCCAGCTCCGTGTCTGGAGCATACGTGACCAAGCATCCACTAGCCTCCGCTAGCAGAGAGGCCATGGAGTCTGCACGAAAGCGTTACCATCTCGTCCGAACTCGTTATCACCCGACGATAACCTAGGGACGTCGCTGAGTGACCAAATGAGCTTCATCGAGATAATATCCATCTCGACTTGGGGTCGTAATATACACACCCAAAAAATCACAATTTTAATATTTTGACAACAAAACTGTAGTTTTCCAAGTTTTAGCACAAACATATAATAGAGCACAAATAATTCAATTTTAATGACATGAAACAGATATAATGCAAATGTGCAACATATACTTATTGGATAACACATCATAGCCACAATTTCACACTTCCATAATTTAGCAACTACACGCGATTCCAAACGCTTCACCCGACCCTCAGCCAACAAATCACCACCAACTACAATTATTGTCTCAATGCTCCACAAGGCCCTCGGCCACTTTAAAATTCACAACCAGAATGCAGCGAAAACACAGTTTAATGATTTCTCCAATGTTAGTGTTCCAAGGGACAGTCTGAGCTTTTACTTACAAACGCGATGGAAATTCTAGATGGTCACAGCGGGTCTAGTCCTAATGTATTGGCCTTGATGGTTCCCCTCAATTTGTGATAAAATCAATGCATGTGTGTACGTGTAGCTACACAGATGGACAAAGTAGAAATTAATTAAATTTGAATGTGACAGAAAATAAAATGGCAACCAGAGGTGGAGGAGGTCATAGTATTAGCACTTGGAGGGGAAGGGCACAGTGGAGGACGCAACAGCTAGCTTTGTGCAAGGTGGCAGATTTGGACAAAATAGGTAAGGCCACAATGAAAATATTAGGGGGGTAAATCCAACCAAAACAGAGGTCGAGAAGAATTGGTGCTCGTGGTGGGTGGTGGGGCCTAACCAATGGCGGTGCGACGAGGTGGCCTCAAGGGGTCGTGGTGAATTATAAAGAGAAGAAAACTTGTTAGTTTCGGTGGTTAAAAGAATGAAGATAACTGAGTAGAGGGAGAGAAGGGATCTGAATGGCTTATCGAGAAATGACACCGTGTGACGACATATCTAAGGTGGTTGGGCTACAGTGGGGTATAAATAGACATAAAGGAGTAGAGACAATGTGGGTGGAAGCTAGGCTTAGCTCGACAGCGGCGTGACTTTAGATGATGTGATTTGGACAACAGATCTGGGTGGTTTATGTGAGGTAGACTACAGTGGCTTCATGCGTTGTCGTGAGCGGTGGTGGGTCAAGGCTTGGGTTATGGTGATGAGCGGCAGAAGGTAGAAGAATAAAAGAGACGAGAGCCGTATGGGGGGAATTTCTATGCAAGGCTATTGAGTCTGGACAAACGAACGACAATTGTGGAGAGAGAGAGAGCCATGGGGGAGTGGTGTGGCAACGAAGGAGAAATGGGAAGGAAAAGAAAAGAAGGGAAAATCTTAGGGTTTTTCTCCCTTAGTGAAAAACGGTGACATTTAAGGGCTGGGGGGCTGGGCTCCTTTTTCATTTCGGTCTGGGCTTATACATGGCCAAGGCTTCAGTGCGCACACACACCCAATATAACATTAACAAAAGGGACTAGGCTTCACATCTTCCCCCTTATAAAATTTATGTCCTCGAAATTTGCTCCACGCGACTAACTAATCTCCTAGGAATTATGGATTCCATAGACTCTACTGCTACTTCATAGGTTCTTGCATTATGATCTTAATTAGTTCTCCTAATAGCACCTCACGTCTAAAACTCCAAGGCAGGCCATGCAATCCAAAATCTTGAGGTCCACAAAGGCATATCCTAGATCCTAATGATTATCAACTCATAACCTTGATTTATTCTACCCATTGATAATGCCTAAGCTTCAACTTCCAAACCCATACTGTAATCAACACTGTGGTGCCCCATCATTCTCCTCTCAAGTTATCCATCAATGTCCATACAATCAAACGTTCAATCTCTAATGGAATGTATAGCCTCAAATTATAAACTCCTAAGTAATCTCAAGTCCTAACTAATTCCTCGAGATCATCTTGAAAATTGACTCCCATTTTCCAGATTTCAATGTACCATGCTTTTGCTACGTACTCTGATAATCTCACCAAAATGCAAAAAGCTAAGACCTCTTAAAATCTCACCCTCAAGCATAAGTCAGTTCAACACCTACAAAGAAAACTCTTACCATACTTTGGTAGAAAATAGACTCATCCCAAAACCATGAATTCTCACACATATTCCTTAATTGCCTCTCACATCCCTAGTCAAAATCAATACTCCTTAATACATCTGTGATCGTTAGCAGCAAACTAGTACCAAACAACCTGAGCACTCCAAACTGCATAAACAAATATGCCCATATAAATGGTTAAAGGTTGATGCTAAAGGAGTTATCTAAAATAGTTCCCTTAGGACATCCTTTCCATCGACTTCCCTTGGAGTAACCTAAGAACTTGGAAACCTATACACTTAGCCAACCAAGCCCATGAGGTGGATAGGGTTGGGTTGTTAGAAAGCAGCAAGTTGAAACCAATTGAAACCAACAAGGCATCAGGAATTTACTCGTATGCCTCCTATTGGTGAGAGAAAATGTGATCTAATGAATGAAGTCATAATTAGCCATAAAAGGTGTGCTTCGCCAAGTGACTAAGGAACAAATTGAGTTGGAATGAGAATGAAGGAAAGGTCGAAGTAATTAGGTTCAAGGTTGGTCCTTTTGTTGGAAACTTTTGACAAAAGTACGAGGAAATTAAAATTCTAACAATTCGTCAAAAATAGTTCCAAAACTTTTTTTCAAAGCACTAATTCGCAAAAAGGATTTCATTAAATTGGACAAGGAGGTTGAGTTCTCAAAATTCTGTAGATAAAGTGAATAGACAAAGACTTTTTTATTTTTATTTTTTTGTCCAACTTTAAAACTTTTACAAAAATGGGGGTTTCTCTTCAAATCAATTTCCAAAAGCATTTCAAGAATGATGGCTTAGAAATTTTAAGAAATCGACCTTGACTTAAAAACAAGCAAAATCAAGCCATAAGGACCATTGTGCAAAGAATTAATGAGAGGTCCTTTTTCGAGAATGTAACAAGTATGAATGTAGGGAGGTCTGAGTATTTGGAAAAAGTCATAGCGATAACACTTAAGAGCGATTTCCATGGTTGACCTTACTTAACACATTCACGACGGAAAAGTTTGTATTATTCCATCAAATCCTACATAGGCCAACACATATATCACCGATCAACTCTAAGGTGAAGATATCCTCACGCCCAAACTTTATCCAAGATATACCTATCAAATCATAGTACACGCATCCCATCTAAGATAAGCAACGTACTTTGAAAGGTTAGAAACCATCCCGACCAAGCAATAAAGAGCACCTATAAGCTTCTACTCGACATCACATACCTAATAGCTCATCACCTCAATTCCAACTAGCATTTAATCTCGTGGTAACTAAATTCATTATCAAATACCACTAATGTTCACCAAATCATAACTGAAACTTCCTTCCAGTATAACTAATCCACCCAATTCAATTCTTAGCATAACTTGATCACATCCTACACCATCACGTAAAATATATTTTCCCCCAATCTGCTGGACTTATATCCTTATAATAGACAAAATCATTTTTCTAAAGTTTACACCATCTATAATTTTTAAATTTGATAAGAACCATTTCCTAAAATCTACCAACCCTATAACCTCAAATCCGATAATAATAATTTTTCCCAAACCACACACATTTTATAACTTTCAAAAGGATACAATCATTTTCAAAAATTTGCAGAATCGATAAAATATCGCACGTCCCAATGGTTGCAGACTCGATTATCTTTAGTTTTGATCCAACTTGCATACAAAGTTTGCAAAATCCTAAAAACTCAAATATTATTAGGAATCATTCCTTATAGTTTGCAACTCTAAACCTTAAATCAGATGAAAATCATTTTCTGAAGTCTGCAAAATCGATAACCTCAAATCTAATAAAAAATCTTCTCTTAAAGCTTGCAAATTCTAATACCTCAAATGTCATCAAAATATTTCTTAAAGCATGCAAAAATCTAAATTATCATATTGAGCTAACTCATGTATTAAAGACTACAAAATCTACAACCTCAAATTTCATATATCTTGTTTCATAAATTCTGCAGAATCTAAAACCTTAATTATCCTAGGCAATTAGAAGCTATTACCTTTATCAACTCGTCACTTATATCTCTACACCAATGAGATTGCCTAGACCACATCATTTTCCTTCAAGTTTCGATAATTCAAATATAAGACTAATTGCTAAAAATTAAAGCCTACCATACCAAAGGCTCACACCTATCACACTAAAATTCAAAGTCTAACTTCACAAGTTTTTCAAGCCAATCGTACTAAGATTGAACCCTAGAATTCTGGTACTATACTTAAGAGACTTATGGATCTAGCCCGAGCCATAAAAGCTCTGATACCACTTGTGGTTGCCTCAAGCCCCAGATGTGATTTGGCAGAAGACACGACTCTAGGTGCTAGCCACTCGGGTCAGACACCCGAAGTGCAATGTGGAAGCAAGTGTGTGTAAGCATGCATTCTATAACTGTACAATAAAAAAAGCAATGGAAAAATAAAAAGGATAGTCTGAAATGCTAATAGTACTAGAAATTAAAATTACATCACCCAGCAAAATAAACTATAAGTCACCAAAACTCCCAAACACCGACATAAAAATTAATACAATCATCGAACTAAATAAAAAGTAACAACAAATCAACACTAAAAAAGGGGAAGGTCCCCAAGTTTTCAGTCCTCAGGCAGAGCCGATCCTCCAAGTTCATATCCATCCTCTGTATTAAAGTCTACAATCCTACGGAGCGAAACCGCAGGTTGGGACACAACAGTGAGATTTTGCAATCTCAACAAGTAAAGCCATAGATTAACAGCCAAGAAGACAAGCACAGAAAAATATGGACATTTCATAGCAATGGGAAATTTGAGATTTTTAGCATTACCAAAATTATACAAAACCAATTTCCTCCTCAATACTTAAAGAAAAAGCCACACACTCAAAATTCACATTATTTTCTTTTGAAAAGCCACCATTTATTTAATGTACCATGGTCTCCCCTAGGGACCATCCATACACTTTGGCTCTGTAACACCCTGTTCTCGAGGGGTCCGGAGAGTTAACTCATGTCACTTAAAAATCATTTTTCCAACCACCTAGTACATACTTCAATTTTTCTTTATTGCACAAAATACTCATTAGTCTACATCAATTACTCCAATATATTTATTCTAAGACGATACAAAGTCTTAATATAAACAATAACCTCCCAACAAATCATATCATCCGTACAAATCGGGCTTACTGATTAAAAATTTTCAATACTCGTATAAACCTTCTATGCTAACCCATTATTCTCAACTCATCTCACCCATGCTCCATATTCTTGATCCTCATCTGAAATATCCAAAATCATCTGAAAAATATTGTGAAAATAAAGGGGGTGAGTTATCAACAACTCAATAAGCAGAGAACATATACTAGTGTGCAAACATGAGCATTTACAGAGTTCAGAGTGCAAAACAAAATACTTTCTTTAAAAAATGCAGAACAAAATATTTCCATTTTCAGAGTGCGGAAGCAAAACATGTTATCAAAAATATCAGAGCGAAAGTTTCAGAAAAACATTCTTATTCAAAGTCTTTTGGCATAGCATAACTGACCACCATCATACCGGAACATCATATCACATCAAAGGCCATGTTTAACCCCCGTGGTAGGGTTGTGCAAACCCCAGTAGCTAACCGAGCAGAAACAGAATGTGAATCTTCCCCTTAGTTATTCTCGAAACCCCGAGTGTGCACACAGGAATGACCACCAGAAAACCACTTTGTTTCCAAAGTGGGTGCATCAGAAACATAACAGTTGGTACCAACCCAAACAGAAACCACTATTAGCACCCGTGGTAGGTCAAACAGATCATCATCCACAAACCAAACCCAAATTCAGAATGTCATGCCAAAAGTTTTCAGGAATCACATCATATCATATCAGAGTACAGAACATCTTCAGAACAGAACAGAATCAGATCACAAAATATAATTTATGCACAAAATTTATTACTCGCTCTCTTTTACACAGTTTAGAAACAAAATGCCAGAAATAAGCTCATGTTTACACCAGTCATGACAAAAAAATGTTTTCTCTTTCATCAGAGTTCAATGAGTAATGACGAACAAATAACTGAGGTTATTTTTACATTTCTTTTCAAAACGTATAATGTATATTTTTATAAATCAACCCCAATTCGTTTTTATTTTATGCAAAGTCTAGCATAGGAACCCCGCTTACCTGAACTCTTTAGCTTTCCGAATATTTCCTCAACAATGCCAAATAAATATATTTTTTTTTTTGATAAGTAACAATGCCAAATAAATATTAGTCGTCACCTATAAGATAATCACGAAAATTTCCATCAATTCCCAATCAATCTCGTATTTCGATATTCAAGCCTAAGTTTCTAAAATAATCTATTTTTAATTCCTCAAAAACCCAAAATTCTAATTATTCCTAAAATACCAACATCACCTTCTAAACTCATCAATATCCAACTTAATAACTCCGATTAAAACATTAAATTCTAACTTATTTACGATTGAGATCTTACTATAATTTATAAAAACTAAAATAACAAGAATATATCAAAATCATTATAAGTAGAAGATCATATTTAAAATCATCTCTCACATGAGAGTCTAATTTTTAAATATACACATGAACATACGTGTAAATGCATTAAAGCAACCAACAAACATTTTACACATGACGAAACACGCATGTGACCCCAAAACCTCATTTTTTCAAAAATAATTATTTTCCAATGCACGCCAAAAGTCTCATTTGATCCAAAACAAGTCATGAAAAATCACCACCATTTTTCCAAAAAAATTACCCAAACATAAACCAACCAATATACAATAAAAAGAGTTAGCGTAAAGAAAATACATTTGAATGTAAATCTCAAAATTTATTTGAGAAAATACTTACAGTGCTTAAATGCAAATTTCTGAAAGATCAAGGTCGCGAACACCAATTTTAACGCCAAAAGCAAGCTCGAAATAAAAGACCAAAAATCTCAATTTTTGGGATGAAAAAGAGTTTCGAAAACAAAGAAATTTTAAAGTGATATTTTTGAAATAAAAATGGACCGATTAACTGAAATAAGACTCAAATAAAATTTAAGACAGAAAGTGAAACACACGGTTAAAGGGCAGATAATTAAAGCAAGGCTAAAGAGTAAAAATGGTGCTCGGCAATGGCTAAAACAGGGCACAGTTATGGCAGAAAATAGGGCATTGTTACAAATGAATATAGTGCACGGTTAAAGCTGGAAATAGAGCACGGCAATGGGGCTAAAATAAACAAAGCTTGAATACCAACCCAAAAGGAAAATAAAATGCCGAACGGAAAAGAAAGATAACAGCAAAATGAAAATACAAATACTCGGATAAACCTGCAGAAACACTGGTTTGAGGAAAACCGAAACTGCCAAAGGGGAGGAAGAAGGCATAGCAGACAGCACAGTGAAAAATAGTGGGGAGAAATGGAAATAAAATGAAGGAGAAGAGAAATGAAGGTTGATGCATGGCCTGGAGGAGAATAAAACAGATCAGGAAAAATAGAGAGGGTCGGCGCAGCAGAAATGAAGAAGAAAAAAGAGAAGAAAGGAAGAAGAAAAAGGAAGGAAGCCCTACGGCTGGGAAATTAAAACGGCAGCGTATGGATAAGATGGAGGCTAGAGGGCTGGGCTGGGAAATAGGTGGGCTGAAACCAACGGGCTGGGCCCAGAAAAATAAAATAAAACTAAACCAAAATAGCCCAATCCAAAATTAGTAAGTCCAATAAATGAAAAGGCACAACAAAAATAAATAAATAAAATTCAAATAAAAATACTACAACTCAATATTAATAAATAAAATAATTAAAGTCCAACAATAAAATAAATTAAAATCAAGTGTACTTTAAATAATAAACAATAATTAATAACAAGAAAGACACATAAAAAAATAATAATTTCACAACTTAAAAATCGAAAATTAACCCAACAATAAACATGATAAATTAAAACAAGAGAACCAATATTTAAATTAAATAAAATAATTATTCAATTAAAAATACACTAAAATACGGGGTATTACAGGCTCCCTTCGTCACACCATGGGTAACGATAGCGTGTGTGACTTTGTAACGAGGCCAAAACTGCAGTTTTTCAAATTTCAGCACAAACATAAAATAGAGCACAAATAATTCAATTTTAATGACATGAAACATATATAATGCAAATATGCAACATATGGTTATTGGATGACATGGCACGACAGTGAACAAAACATAACACAGCATAGCACAAAATTTTACACTTCCACAATTTCGCAACTACACGCAATTGCCAACACGTCACCTGACCCTCGGCCAACAAATTACCACCAACTACAATTATTATCTCAACGCTCCACAGGGCCCTTTCCCAATTTACAATTCACAACTAGATTGTAGCCAAAACACAGTTTAATTTCTCCAATGTTAGTATTCCAAGGGTCACTCCAAGGTTTAACTTACAAACGCGATGGAAATTCTGGATGGTTACTGCGGGCCGAGTCCTAATCTACTAGTCATGGCTGGTCCTCTCGAGTTGAGAGAAAATCAGAGTGTGTGTGGGTGTGTGTAAATGTCGTTACACAAATGGACAAAGTAAAAATTAATTAAATTTGAACGTGATAGAGAATAAAATGGCAACAGAGGCGAAGGAGCTCAGGGTATTAGCTTGGAAGGGAGGGGCACAGTAGAGGACGCAACCGCTAGCACTGCACAAGGTGGTAGATCTGGACAGAATAGAGAAGGCTACAGTGAGAATATTAGCTGGGGGGGTATATCAAACCAAAACAGAGGTCGGGAAGAACTGGTGCTCGTGGTGGATGGTGGGGCTTGAGCTATGGCGGTGCAACGAGGTGGCCTTGAGGGGTTGTGGTGTAGTAAAAAGAGAAGAAATCGTATTAGTTTCGGCGGTAAAAAAAATGAAGAGAATAGAGTATAGGTTGAGAAGGGATCTGAATGGCTTGCCGAGAAATGGCATCGTGCAACGGCAGTTCTACGGTGGTTGAGCTGCGGTGGGGACCAATTGGCCTCCTCCATGGCACGATGGGTGATAAATCGACATGGAGGAGTAGAGACAATGTGGGTGGAAGCTAGGCTTATCTTGACGACGGTGTGACTTCGGATGGTGAAATTTGGACAACAGTTCTGGGTGGTTTGATGTGAGGTAGGCTACGGTGCCGTCATGTAGTGTCGTGAGTGGCAGTGGGTCAAGGCTTGGGTTGCGGCAATGCGTTGTAGAAGGTAGCAGAACAGAGGAGAAAAGAGAGCTGGATGGATGGCGAGGGAAAGGGTGGCCAGCGTGATGAACGATAGTGGCGGAGAGAGAGAGAAACAAAGGAACAAAGAAACTCTGAGACAGATGGGAGGTGTTATGCGCATGAGGGGGAAAAGAGAGATAGATCCATGGGGGAGGGGTGCGGTGTTGAAGGAGAAAGGTGAACTAAAAGAAAAGGAGGGAAAGGCTTAGGGTTTTTCTTTCTCCTTTAGTGCAAAAGGGTGACATTTAAGGGGTAAGGGGTTGGGCTCTTTTTTCATTTTGGTCTGGACTTATACATGGATCAAGGCTTCAGCGAACACAAACACACACCCAATACATCAATAAAAAGGGACTAGGGTTCACGCTACAAACAAATCCACTTGCCAGTTATAAAGATCTCCATTTCACATGAACAACTTAGCTAATTGTTGCTTAGAAAGTTTTTGAATGGGTGTGGTACAATCTGCGAAACGCCTCAAAATTTGAGTTTTGACCAAAATTGCTACTTCTAAAAAGCAAATTTTTTTGGGGTCAGGCTTTGTACCGTAATGATGATCGAGCTCTGGCTTTAACTCCAAAAACTCATATATAAAGCCTAGATCTATCTTCTCTAATGCATCCATAGTCTCGCCAAACCTTAGTTTGAAGATGATGTCGAAGTGGCAAATATTGTCAGGTGTTCCAATGTGGTTCGACGGGATGGGAGGTAGTTATTTCTTGAGATGGAAGGTAGGGATTTGCTGGGATGGAAGGCACGGCTTGACGAGATGGAAGATAGGGATTTGTGAGCCTGTCGACGAAGCTGGAAGGTCTTTGGAGTGGATGTGAAGCAAGGTTTGAAGGCAGAGAAAGATGGGTTTGAAGGCAGAGGAAGCTTCATTTGGATCCCCAACTCATCTCAACTCATCATTACAACTTTTTCAAATTCTAATACAAAATATAATAAATAATTCAACTTTTTCAAATTTCAAAACAATTTTAATATTTAAAAATAATATTTTAACAATATTTTATCATCTCAATTCAACTCAACCCAACTCATCTCAACATCATCTCCTATCATGATGAACGGTATAGCCAATATTAGAAGACTGACCTAAAAATAGAATTAGTGTTTGTAATTAATTCAAGTCTATCAAATATGGCTAGAACGTAATCATTTCCAATGGAAAGGGATTAAATTCATTCAAGTCTATCAAATATGTATATGTGCACGATATGTCTATGTGCGTAATTGAATTCATTCTTTGTAGGGTAAAGAATCGCCCCTGCCTTGATGCCTTCCATTTAGTCGATATATATATCCATTGGGACTTCAGCTGCCCCAACAATATTTCCCTGCCAGATTTTAATCAAGGTTTGTCATTCAGATTATTCCTTCCTATAGTATGAGTGTTTTTTCATTATCTAAGACACTATACTAAAAACTTAATGCTTTGATGGTAAATTTTTTGTTGGGTTCTGTAATATACTAATCATAGATTTGGGGTATACAAATAAATCATTTAGTTATTATTATTATTTTTATTATTATTAAGGTTTTATTTATTGATTATTATTATAATTTTATTTTTTATTTTTTAACTCAAAATCTGTATTAATTTTATCGGATGTAAACACTAGACCGACTCTTTATTGATTTACCAGATCTCTCTAAATGTGAAAAACGTGCCTAAGTCAATTTTATCTAACTTGAATTTCATTTCAAACATTTCACTTTTCACTGAACGTCACCCTGTCGTTTTCCCACTATTTTCGGTGTGATCACCGATTCTTTCTCTTGCAAACTCCTTGAAGCTCTTTGAAGTGACACGTTCAAGAAGGTTTCATCTATTTATCCCTTCCCTCCGTCTGTAAATTCAATCTCAGGAAAGCCTTAAGCAAACAACACAAACCAAGTATAGAAACCGACTTCCTCTTCCTATTTTCTCCACCGTTTTTTTCAGCCAAACAGTGATTGAAATTGAACCTGTTCCATCAGAAGTTGCCGCCTTTGATCTCAGTCTGGTCACTCAGAATCATCGTCGCACGTCGTCCCTGATCTTTCAGTTAGCTCTTTGTCTCTAATCTTCTTCGTTGCCAACATATGCCTCTGTTATGGTTTTTACTTGCTATTTCCTTGGTTTAAATACCATAAACTAGTGCTAGAGGACAAACAGTATTAACCCTTCCCAATAAAGTTACCTCTTGTAGTTTGCCGCAGCCCCTCACTCTAGGGTTGGATAGTAAAATGAGAATTTTTTGTTTTAGATAAAAGTTTAAAATATTATTATTATTTTTAGATTAGAAAAAGTTGAATTAAGATTTGAAAAAGTTGAATTATTTATTATATTTTGTGTAGAAATTTAAAAAAATTGTAATAATGAGATAAAATGATATGAGAATTTAGTATCTCATCTCACATTCCAAACCTATGCAGCCTTTCAATAAATATTTGTGTGCCTCAAGGTTGAAAGGAACTTCTTTTAAGTTCCGTAAGGCTGGTTACCCTATAGTAGAGATTTTTGAAATGATATTACGTTAAACTCTTTTGCTTCACTGGCCCGTTCTTTTCGTTCATGTAATGCCTTGTTAAGTTGAGATTTGCTTTTAACTTTTCAGCTAGCATACAAAGATTCAACCTTATTACAAATTTTCCCTTATATTTCCCTTTCACTTTAAAGTCACGCTTATCGGTTAAGCATGTGCAGACCATTAAAAAAAAATGTTATTTCTTAATGTATTGTAAATCTAATACTAGAAGTAGACTTTTAAGTAGTATTATTACATTATTGCCCTTACTTTTTGTATCTATGACATATCGTAATCGATCTGATATATTTATCTTACTATGGACTTATCTATTATTTTATTGAACACCTTAAATTGTTTAAGCCTATTATATGAAATTTTCCACTGTTTACCTTAATAATTTTAATATGATTTCCTACTAAGCTATAATTTGAAAGTGTAGATATGTTATTAGAATTTAAATAATATTAATATTTATTAAGTTTACACGAAACTGATTAATCATTAATGTTATCTCCCTTTGTAGGCATTTGTTTTATTATTAAATAAAACATTATTACACGCCTTTCTAGAAAGTTAGTGATATATGATACTTTGTATAGATAACGATCTTTGAGGCGAGACCTTGGATTATCGATTCGAGATAAGTAATTTAATCACAAATTAAGATCATCACATATCAGTTTGGATAGATTATTATTAAAGCCGATTCTTGATAGCCAATGTTATGTATCTCACATGTGATGATTATGTAAACATATCATCTAGCATAGCACACAATCATATCATTTCGCATCATGTTCAAATTCAAAAATTATAATTATGTATATATTATGTCATGCATCTCATGTACATAAGACACGTAAGCTCTCTTAAATTAAAGTAGAAGATAAGATTAGAATAGTTAACCAGGTGGCCATTTAGATGCATGGTACCGATGTAGTTTCAGGGTGGATTTGCAAGCTACGAATTCAAGCGTAGTCCACCATAACATGCCAGAATACTATCAGCAGCTCCCCTCCTGGCCGCGGGACGTGGGGCTGGTGCACAACCTCGCACACATGGTTAAGTATATGAGCCAGTTAGATCAGTCAGTTAATTCAGATAAATTAGTCATGTATAGCATAAGCATTAGCATGAACAGTCGTGAACTTTAAGCTCTCCGCATGAAAAACTTTTTATGAAAACCTTATGTTTATTATGTTTACATTGTGATAGATTTCTTACTAAATCTTTGACTCATTTTAGTTTATTTCATGTTTTTAACCACCTAGGTGAAGATGATGATGAACACGAGCAAGCAGGCTAGGATTAGAAGGAGCAGTTGTTTTAAATTTCAGACTTCCTAGAATAAAATTTATTTTTATGATAAAGATATTTTTTTTTCAGTTTATCCATTTAAGATTTTTGGAAGACAATTTATTAGACAAATCTTTTAATGAAATAAATGTTAATTTCATGTTATTAAATATGATATCTCTTACCAGGTTTATTTTATGAAAAACACGTAACACTCCTAACCTACGGGAAGGGAGTGTTACAGGTTCTCATGAAAATAATTCCAAAGTTTATTGGAAAAGTTGGCACAATTTGAGTTTGAGCAAAACAGAAGGAGGAATGGGATTTAGTGAGTTTCAATCAAGCCTTTCTAGCTAAACAAGTTTGGAGACTTTTCACTCAGTCATCATCACTGTGACACCCCCCAAATTTTCCTTGGGATTGGACTGACATTTGAAGCAACGAGACATGCAACACAAGGTTACTTGCCCTCATTCATGACAATATAAGATGCAATGGTCCTTACATGTATCTAGCATTATACAATATTTGCAGCAGATAATTTTTTCTTTAGCAAAAACTATGCATCAAATTGAAAATATCTCAAATACTTAAAACATACTTCGTACAAAAGGACATACTAAACAACTGAGATCATAACGTTAGTCCAAAATGGCTATGATCAAAAGAGTATTAGAGATGTAACTCCATAGTACAGGTAGTAATTTAAGTTAACTACTATATTAACCTTAAAACCACATTGTCACTCAACCGACCATGTTTAGTTGATTGTTTCTTAGTTCTACATTACTAGGAGAACTTAGGATCATGATTGATATGAATAATTTGACAAAACGGTTCTCGAAATACATAAACTATATTTGAGACGAAACGTGACTTGAATACAAAAAGACAGAAGTCTTGATGTAACACAACATGACTTGAACGTAACTCATAAGACATGACTACTTGAGATAGAAAAATTTCGTAATATGACATAATATGTAACAAACAACATTTTGTAACATGGCATAGCATGTAACAGACCACATACTTAACATAACATACTTGCAACAGTGAATATTACATTACATGAAATTTCACTTCTTCCTGACATTAGCTTGATGAATTTTACTGTAGAAATAAATAGTACTCACTAAGTAAGTTTCTGGAAAAGATTATTCTTTCCTAGACAGAACTTCAAGGTTTTCAAGAAAGATTGGAGGGTCACAATGAACACACTTTGACTTTCCAATCTCCTTAGACAGAACCTGTTTAGATTATACGTAGCCACACAACTTGCAATGTATAGCAATACGTGATAGAATATCTTGTGAAACAAATGAATAATTTGTGACAAAATATCTTGTGTAACAAATGAATAATTCGTCATAGAATAAATTCTATGTAACAGATAAACATGTAATAGCTTGGCATGACACATATGATAACATACATACATATGTTGTAGTTCTTTTACTTATCATCCATACACAGCAAACTACTAGTAAGTTAAAACCCAACTTACCACGATTTTCGCGTTTCTAGGTAAAACTCAAGCATGATCACGAGGAACTGAAAGTAGTGATTTTTAAAAATTATAACTTCATCACTAACAATTAGAAATATGTAAAAATATTAACTTAGAATAAAACTACAATTTTACCCGCTACATGTGAAAAAATGACCATGTTACTCCTAACTCCAAAAATCACCAAAATCTACATACCTCATGTAAATTTTGTTCTAAATTCAAATATCAATTTAGAAAATTTTAAAACTAAACACAACCATGAAAACTCTATAAAAGCTTAAACTTATATAGGTTATTTCCCTTGATTTTTGTTGCTCACTTGTTTTGATCAACCTCTTAATCTATGATTTAAAAAGATATGATCTTCAAACCAAAATATCATATGGTTTAAGAAAGTATCCTAAAACAGATCTAAGTTTTAAACTCAAGATCACATGATTAAAAATACCAAAGCATGAATTTAGCCAAGAACATCATCTCTTGGCCTATAGGAATATCTCCTTACATAAAAATTTCATAGTTTTGAAGCTAACATCAAATAACTTCAAAACATATTATAACATGTATATAAGAGGCTTAGTTTCCTCAAATAAAAATATCAAAACTATTGCAATAAGATTAGACCATAAAAGATTTAAATTTTCTCAAAACAGAAACTGTTTTTTCTCTTCCAAATTTGAAGTGTCTAAATCTAGGAAAATCTTTCACCAAAACTTTTAATCATGCAAAAAATTCTCAACCAATAATCATACATCCATGTTAATAATACTCCATAACAATTTTGGACCAAGATCAATCCATTAGTTTGGTAAAAAACACCAAAATATGACATACTCTCCAGTTTATCGCCCAAAATAATCTTTCTATATTTTAAACAACTTTTGACCAACCAAATGATCTCCAAATGGAACCAATAAAGTATCCACGTAAACTAGACTCATAAAGGAACAACTTGCATGAACAAAGTTTGTGAGAAAATACTTACAAAATCTTCAAATCAAGCATGCAAAAGCGTTCATAAAAACTGTCCGAGAGTGTCATTTGTATTCTAACAAAGCAAAGTGTAAAGGAGAGATCATTTTCGTTGGAAGGGGCTGGAGGGCTATTTATACAGATTTTGGATGATGATAAGTCTAGAATGGAGCAAGAGTGTTGATCTTTTCTTCCAATAAAATATACAAAAATCAGCTCAAGATTTTTCCTTTAGGTTGAATGTAGAATTGAAAAAATGAGGTGTCCCCTTATTCATTTATTTCAAGAACCTTCTAGGTCCTCTTGAATAAATATGATAAACCATGTGGAAGGTGAAATATTTTAGTCAAAATCAATGCTAAGGTGGACAAATTCACGGGCCTAAACCAAATAATTTTTGGTTTTAAGAGGGTTTAGGTTGCTATCAAACCCAAACTCAATTTCTCTTGGCTCAATTAAATATACAAGATTAACAAGGTTGGATAATGATGTTCTAATACTAATTTGAAGGGTTAATAGTATGTGGAAGTAATTTAGTCAACCGATTAAACACAATGCTAGAAACTGATTCAATAAGATTTTGGAGGTCAACTCTATGGTTTGGATAAAACCGTTTAGGATTTCGGTTTCCACTATGCTTTTGGTTTCTTACTTGGATTCCAACCATATAGAACTTACTAAGGTGGAAATCCTCTTTGGTTTGGCACAATTTGATTAGTCGAATGGGATAAGATTTTTGTTTAGGTGGTAAGATCTCTCACCTTGATACCTTCAAATCCATCAAACGTTCCTCATGGTGCCAAGTGTCTAATACTATTAATTTCAGAAAAATGAACAATAAACTTAACACTGAAAAATACTAAATATCCATATTAACCTACAATAAAAATTGTTTACAGAAATTCAACCCCAAAATGGCCAGAAAAATAAAAACACAGTTTCGAATAGGCGTTTTGACAGAAAATATTAAGACGGGTTATTGCGTCATAAAATTCTAAATAATCAACTGAGTCTAATGGCATAGACCATAATGTATTCTGACACTTCTAACTACCTCAAATAATTAAAAATCTCACTTCTTGCACCATAGTGAGTGATAGCTCTGATTATGCTCACATACTAAAATCTACATGATTGGTCGAATCGTAAAAACTTACCGTATTTTTATAAGGTTCCTAAAGCCTATAGAAATTACACCATCAAATCCTAGATCTGATCCCCAAGATAGTCCCATTGTAAGGTCACGATAGTAACTGCTATCGCCTAAGCTAGTGTCTTCCAACGCCACTGGCCATGCCAGATAGTGAGCAACGCATTGGTTTTCCCGTCGATAGTATAATTCTCTTTCCCTTATCCTCTTTATTATGTTAGTTGGTTGGTTGGATTGTAGACTGTGCTCTTAGTATTTATGGAGTTCACTGTATTGTGGAGTTTGCTGTAAAATGTGGTGATGTGAAGTGCTGTGTATGTGAAGTGTTGGACATAGTTGGGAAGTGTGTTGTGTAGTGTTGTGGATTCTGCTGTGAATTATGGTTGTGAAGTATGTGTTGTAATGGTGACGTGGTGTAGTGTGGAATGGAAAGTGTACACGTGGAGTGTACTAGGTGTGGTGTAGTATTAGTATAAAGGGACTACATGTGGAATGTACTCTATATGATGGAGTGATGCACTATATGGCGTGTATGCTGTAATGGTGATGTGGTGTAGCCTGTGAAGAGAGAACACGTGGAGTGTACTCCATGAGGTGAAGCGAAGATAAGGATGGTTGCGTAGTTGATGAGCGTAGAGCGTGATGAGTAGTGTTGAGAATTGTATAACAGTGTCCCGAAGTAACTGTGATGTGGCCTGTAGTCTGACGTGACAAGTGTCATCATGTAGTTAACTTATGGCTGGAAGTATGTGTGAATTGACAAAATAGTGTAAGAGTAGCGTAGCGGAAGCATGATGGGGGAATGTCACGAAGTGACATGATTAAACAAGAAGTCATGCTTGCGATGAGTGAAGAGTTAGTGTAAGAATGACGTAGCGGGATCGTGACGAGATATCACGATGTAATAGGAGTACGCAAGGAACTGTACTCATGATGAGTTAAGAGCTGGCGTAAAAATGACCTAGCGAGATGTCAGGTGATGTGACAAGGTCATGATGTAGCTTGGGAATAGTTTTGAGTTGTATGATGTGATGTAAGGTGTGATTATGAATGAAGTCTTGTCGTGTCAAGTATTGGGATGAACTGTCAAGAGGGACGGGTAGCATGAAGAGTCATGCTAGCCGGGTTAAGAGAAGGTTGGTATTAGAGTATAGGCTTGTTTACATAAGCAGGTGATCAACATGTCATGTGTTGATATTAACTGATAAGGAGGTAGGGTACATGTGTAATCTGGTGAGACATATGTGCTGGACGGATTTACCATATGTAATGGGTAATCTGTCCTAAGTATAGATATATGATGTTTGAGCCTTAGAGTTCGCTTAGAGTTGTGTGATATGCATGGATGAGAATGATGATGACGGCGAGGAAGCATAAGCTCGAATGTAGGAAATGGCATGTGTATTGTCTAGGTTGGAATGCGTGACTTAGTCGGTCTAAGTCATGCATCGGGACGAAGTTAATAAGAAGAATACGATGAAGGTCTTAGCGTCTTAATTCTAAGGTGAATCATGGGTTCACTCTAGTGGATAAGCACTCGAAGTAGAACGTTGAATTTGGAAGAAGTAGTGACTGCAAATGGATTCCCGAAGGTTTTAACATAGTAAAGGGCACGTAAGAGCCCAGGAATGGAAGGAGAGTGTTCCAAGTGAAGTGTAGTTCTATTTCTAGGATAGTTGCTTATGTACTCGATAGGGAATGATGCTAAGGTTATATGTATGAATGTAAGTTGCCATTTGACACGCACATGAATGGATTGCATGACATGAAAGTAGCTTGGAGTTTAGGTAAGTATTATTTTCATGCTCTTCTAGAGTTTTTTAAAAGATATGAAAATTAAGAGAAGGAAATGTTTGTCTTTACGATGCTTTATGAAATGAAATGAAATGATGTTTTATGAAAAGCATGCTAATTGTTTAAAGGTATACATATGTATGGCCCTTCTTGGCAGCCCATTTTTATGCAACCAAAGTATTAAGTGTATGCATGTGAATGGATGATTATACGCAGTATGTATTGTGTGTATTTTCACGAAATGAGATGTCAGGCTTATGCCTTATGCTTTAAGCGATGCTTTAAACAATGCGAAGAAAGTGTTTTAAAATGTTCCTATGAACTAATACTTTAAGGATGCATTGAAAAATAATGTTTAAGCTCACACTTTTAAATGACGCTTTTCCATGAATGGATTGTTAAATGAAAGAATTGAAAAGGAAATGACTGAATGAAAGAAAAAAAGGACTAAAAGGAAATGAATGTTTTAATGTTTGAAAATACGTAACGACCATGACTGAATGAAAGGGTACCAAAGGAATGGGTAGATTGCAATACTGGGTAAGTAGTACTAATAGTGCACCCAGTGCTATCCCCTGATCGAAAGGGATTTTCAACCTGTGGCCATAGGCAGAATCCAGGTCTAAAGGAAGACCGCTAACCCCAACACACGAGGCGTAACAGTATGTACCGGGCAAAGGAAAGTGATAAGAAAGAATGTATAAATACATTGAGCTCTTTAAGAAATGAAGGCACTGACGGGAGAAATGTTTTAGGAAAATAAAATCATTTTTAAGAAAAATCTCGCCTAGTGATGTTTTCAAAATAAATGCATGTCTTATATACGTAAGGTACGTATGGAGTGATATATGCATGAATGAAAACCTATGTTAGTATATATTACTGTATGAAGTAATGTTTACTAAGTATTCGACTCATTTTAGTTTTTATGTATGCCTCTCCCCCACAGGAACTAAATGAGCAGAATGTATCAGGACAGACACGTTTCAAGAGGAAGAGCATGGAAGTCTAGGCATGAGAGTTTTAATTGTATGAGAGGCCTTTTTATTTTAAACATTATGATTTTTACTGTAAATCTCTTTTATTCTCAAACAAATTTTATTTTATAGCATAGAGTCTTGCACCCTGGGTATGGAAGAAATTTTTTTGAAAAGATCAATAACTCCCGTCTCCTTTTCTCTAAAACTATTTTATAAAAAGTCTCACCACAAGGACGGGGCATTACATATTTATACAAATTTTGGAAGATGATAAGTTTGGAATACAGCTTGAGTGTTGATTTTTTCTTCCAATAAAATATACAAAAATCAGCTCAAGATATTTCCTCTAGGTTGAGTGTAGAATTGAAAGAGTGAGGTGTCCCCTTTGTCATTCACTTCAAGAACCTTCTAGGTCTTCTTGAATAAATCTGATAAGCCATATGGAGGGTGAAATATCTTACTCAAAATCATTGCTAAGGTGGCCAAATTCGTGAGCTTTAATGGGCATAAACCGAATGGGCCTCAATTTTGGATTTTAAGAGGGTCTGGGTTGCTATCAAGCCCAAACTAGATTTCTCTTGGCCCAATCAAATATTCAAGGTTAATAAAGTTGGATACTGATGTTCTAAATTTAAAAGACTAATAGCATGTGGAAGTAATTTAATCAAGAGATTAAACACAATGCTAAAAATAATTCAATAAGGTTTTGGAGGTCAACTCTATGGTCTGGATAAAGTCGTTTAGGATTTTGGTTTCCACCATGCTTTTGATTTTTTAGTTAGATTCCAACCATATAGGACTTACTAGGGTGGAAATCTTCTTTGGTTTAGCACAATTTGATTAGTCGGATGGAATAAGGTTTTTGCTTAAGTGGCAAAATCTCACACCTTGATTCCTTCAAATCCATCAAACATTCCTCATGGTGCCAAGTGTCTAATACTATTCATTCTGGAAAAGTGAATAATAAACTTAGTACTGAAAAATCCTAAATATCCATGTTAACCTATAGTAAACACCATTTACCGAAATTCAACCCCAAAGTGGCCATAAAATTAAAAATGCAGTTTCGAATAGGCGTTTCGTTCGAAAATATGAAAATGGGTTATTGTGCCATAAAATCCTAAAAAATCAATTGAGTCTAACCATAATGCATTCTGACACTTCTAACTAACTCAAATAATTAAAAATCTCAATTCTCGCACCATAGAGAGTGATAGTTCTGATTATGCTCACAGATTAAAACCTACACGATTGGTCGAACCGTAAAAACTTACGGTATTTTTACGAGATTTCTAAAGTCTATAGAAGTTCCACCATTAAATTTCTAGCAGACTGTTGCAATCACCGGCAGCCAGAATAATGAAGGTAATCTATTTCCCTAGTTCATCCATTCTAGAGGCCAAACTTGGATCAAGACCCTCATTTGTTTGGAGGAGCTTATACTCAGCAATCAACATAGTAAAAGTAGGCTACATATGGAGAGTAGGAGATGGAGAAAAAATAAAAATGTGGACTGATAAAATGATTCCAACAACTGGACTATGCAACATTCAATCTCCAATGAGAGTTTTGCCAAGAAATACAAAGGTTGCAGATTTAATTGATCACAACAAGGGATGGTGGAACATGCAATTGCTTAGAGAGGTTTTCAATAAGGAAGAGGCCAAATAAATACTTAAGATACCTGTCCCAGTGTGCTAGGGAAGATAAGCTAGTATGGAAAGCCACATGAACAATAGGAGACTTCTCTATGAGAAGTGCATACCATCTGTATAGGCAGCAACAACAAAATCAAATGGGGGAATCCTCAACTAAAGGGGATCAGAGAGAATTATGGAAACAGATATGGCAGTTGCAAACAAAAACTCTGTCAAAGTATTCATTCGGCATGCAATTATTGATGCTTTACCAACAAAACAGAACTTATACAAAAGAAAGATTACAGTTGATTCATTATACCCCATCTGTCAGAATGCAACTGAAACACCTGCTCATATTCTTTGGTCATGCCTATTTGCACAAGATGTTTGGGGGTTAGAAAGCAGGAAAATACAAAAAGCTTCTATTACAGTTGCATACATTCGTTCCATTTTTCTCCACGTGCTTCACAGAACATATCAGGAGGAAATCAATTTATTTGCAGAAACAACAAGGGCAATATGGCACAGGAGGAATAAATGGATTTTTTAAGGTGGTTTCCTATTTCCAAAAGCAGTAATCAACAGGGCTAAGCAAGCACAACAGGATTTCAAACAGGCACAAGATCAGTAAGAAGGTATGCACAGGAGGATGCAGCAACGGGTGAATATACAATGGATTGCACCACCATTTTCCTGACTCAAACTTAACTGGGATGTAGCTGTTAGAGAGGAAGACTACAGAATTGGAGTTGGAGTGGTGATTCGAGACAATGAGGCTGAAGTCTTATCCACCTTAATGCAACCACTTAGCTTTTGTTCATAGCCAGATATTGCAGAAGCTAGGGGATTACTCACAGCTACATGAATGTGTAAGGAATTGAACCTGCAATATATCATCTTCGAAGCGGACTCAAATCATGTAGTAACTACTCTGAGACAAAGAACAATGCAAAATGGAATACTATGCTGTTTGGTGGAGGATACTAAGGCCACATTGCTAGGTACGAACTGGAAAATTCAACATGCATGTGATGAGAGATGTTAACAAAGTGGCACATCAACTAGCCAAAAAAGCAGTTTCATTGAGTCAAGAAACTTTTGATGTAGGCTATGTAGATCCTTGTATTATGCCTCTTGTAATGGTTGAAGGGCATAACACTGGTTGAAGTAATGAAGATCTTTTATTCAAAAAAAAAAACCAATATTTCCCTGCTCATTATTTTAATCCAAGGACCATGTAGGCCACTTGGAGAATGGGAAGAAGTCAATTTTGTTGATGGCGGTGGTGTTGCAGCTAACAATCCCATCTATAAATAAGTTGGATATATATCAGCATACCCCGCCCTTATCCAAACAGTTTCCCTACCCTAGCTTCTATATTTTATTTAGATGCCAATATTGTCTTCTATATATTATTTCAATAAAGTGAGAAATTAATCCCTATCGCTATTAATCGTTGTTAGGTTTTAGGATCCTGCTACACCAGAGACTAGTCTCCACCGACAAGGCCAATGATCTAGTTTTTTTTTTTTCCTCAAATATTTTTTTAAAAAAAGAAAAAAATACAAATTTATTAAAAATACTTTCTTAATCATTAAATTATAAAAAAAATTATAATAAAAAAATTATGGATAACTAGTTTTATCAGTGAAAATTTCATTTTTCCAAGTTTTAAGGTATTAATATTTCATTGTCGGTGTCACATCTGCAGCCGGAAAATCTGTGATATAGTTATTTTAAAGAAAGTGAAATTTATTATTAAAAAATTAATTTTTTTTAATTTTATATTTATTTATTTTATTTTTAAAATAATTACATAACATTTACATATTCACGAATGCAACTATATTTCTCTCTCTTTCCTTCTTCTTCTATTATAATTACATGCAAGAATAACGTCTACTGAATGCATTTTCTACCGAGAAAAGTTGCCAATTCATGAAACTTTGGCAGGAAAAACTTGACACATACAAAGTCGTACGTTAATTCTTTCACAGTTTATAAGTTATGATGATGTTTTGGGCGGCCGTTACTTTTGTTGGTTTTCACCACGTGAAAGCTCTTTACACAATCCCAAGCGTGACTAGCTAATAATAGAAGATGTGAACTGTAGGTAGCAGTACTAAAAATATAATCGGTCAATACTAGATTGGAAACTTGAGTACTTTCGTAATTAATTATACACGTGCAAATTAATGGTCATGTGTATAGAAAAATTCAAAACATGTGCTAGTGCAGTTTAATTATAATGCTCCTTCCAAGAAAAATGTTATCTAAACCGACGACATAAGCTTCTTCTCATGCTGCAGTTCATCTGTCTTTATTCTCCCAGTATGTTGGTTCATTTTACGGTTAAATTGTTAATTAGGATTACTTGGATTCAAAATTCATTTTAACTGATCTCAACTCATTTCATCTCATCATTATAATTTTTTTAAATTCTCACATAAAATATAATAAATAATTCAATTTTTTCAAATCTCAAAATAATAATAATATTAAAAAATAATATTTTAATAATATTTTATTCTACTATTTACAAACTATCTCAATTCATCTTAACTCATCTCTGAATCTAAACCGTCCTAATGTCTAACCATGTTGGTTTTGCGAAACCTTACAGATCTATTAATTGTATCAATACAATTAATAGAGAGAGAGATCGGAGAGAAAGACAGAGAGAGGAAGCGAGCCGTGAGGGGGTGTTGCGAAACAGAGGGGAAATGAGAGTGGGAGATATTGGGTGGGAGGGAAAAATGAAAGAGACCACGAGACCTAGTTCCTTTTAATTTGGAATATTACCATTCACGACGATTTTAGTTTGCCGTAAAATACCTTTCACTTTTTTCTGGTGATTTTAAAATTAAAAAATCATTACAAAAGATAACTTTTACAATTCTATCGAACAATAAACTGTCGCAAAAAGTTTTTTTCTTTTTACGACAAATAATTTTGTCGCAGAAAGTAAAAATCGCTGGAAAGGACCAGTTTAGTATTTGCAACAAATTTTTCCATCACAAAAAATAAAAGAAAATCACCGGAAAATATCATTTTAGAAACTTGATAAAAAAGATCACGACGATGTAAAAATCGCCGCAATTAAAGACTTTTTGTAGCGATTTTATCTTCAACAGACATAAAATCGCCACAAAAAACCTTATTTTTTGTAGTGATCCATATAGTTCAACGTTATTTAAAGACATGATGCAAAAGGCATTCGACCAACAAAAATGATGGTGCGGATTAAGGATTTGTTTGGATAGTGAGATGAGATGATATAGTTTTAAATGAGTTGAATAAAATATTATTAGAATATTTTTTTTAATATTATTATTATTTTAAAATTTTAAAATTTGAATTATTTATTATATTTTATGTAAAAATTTAAAAAAATTATAATAACGAGATAATACGAAATAGTGTGAGATAATTTATGTAATCAGACAAACTCATGTCTGTTAAGCTACATGTCCTAGTGTGCTTGCAGCAGAATGAAATGTCTCCCATATTGTTGAATATATTAATATATGCAGGGTATGGTCGAGTGGCAGAAATTCGTTGAACTCTCAACTCTGACAAATACAAAGTACTTCTACTTCTTTTTGCGCGAAGAATCGCTTTTTGACAAATACAAACTACTACTGCTTCAAGAAAATGGTAAAATAAATTCATAAATTAATGTGAGTGTCATATATCATATCTATTTTACATTGTAAAACAACGATACCGTGCAAGTTACAACCTTAGAAAGATTGAGTTAATAATTCTCCGATATTGTAAGTGCAAAGAAGAAAAAAGTTCAGGATAATGCTAAACTAATGATGATTAGATATAGGGATTAATTAACTTGACGGTGGCCAATCCATCTGCAGCATATATAACTAGAGTACCCTTGTTTGTTCATGCTTTACCTACAATTCTTCTGCTGAAGTCTCACCTAAAATTCTACGGCCTACGGTGGAAATATCGATTGGGACCATTTTTGGGGCAAATGATCATGATGTTCTGCTTAATTATCTCGAGTAAGTCCAAACTTAAGCTGGGTCAAATTAGAAACACATTCCTCGAATGACTTTCTTTTCCGAGTGGTATTAATCCAATATTGACACGGCTTGATCTTGAAAATTCAGAAGAATGAGGCCGCCTATATATATCCTTCTTTGTATCAAAGAAAAAGATCAAGATCACAGCTTTACTTTTAAGTGAGCCTTTTCCAAATATTAGTTTGCAGCTTCTTTCCAAGTCTAAAAGACCCTCTCTCTCTCTCTCTCTGTGGGTTCACTTTGATATCTCCATGGGCTCAACAAGTGTACCCCTACAGCCTCCAACTTATGGAGATGTAATCACCATTCTCAGCATTGATGGCGGTGGAATAAGAGGGCTTATCCCAGGAACTATCCTTAGCTTCTTAGAATCTGAATTTCAGGTTAGATAATACATATATATATATATATGTAAATCTTTTGTTTCATGCAAAGAAAATCCATCATCCAACGCTTCCCTCATTGAAGTTTAATTTGTTCAGTTTTCACTTATATCAATGCACTCTAAATTAAGCAGATTGCTGCCTTTATAATGAAATTTCACATTTGTCGACTTTGAAGAGTCATGATCAAGGTCATGCACTGCTGCTACACGAATCACTCATGCTCTATATATATATATATTGGCTCAGCATGTAATCCTCACGCATTTACACAAGATTTTTTATGCATGGTACTATATATACAGAAGCTAGATGGTGAAGATGCAAGAATAGCAGATTATTTTGATGTGATTGCTGGAACAAGCACAGGCGGCCTTGTTACTGCCATGTTAACTGCTCCAAACGAAAAGAACCGACCTGTGTTTGCCGCCAAGGATATCAAGGAGTTCTACCTAAACCACTGCCCTAAAATCTTCCCACAAAACAGGTACGAGGAGAAAGAGCTTTCCTGTTTGATTACTATCCTTGTGCCACTCATTTTAGTTTGTAACAAGATTATATGTTTTTCAATTTGCAGCTGTCCAATACTTCCTGTTGCTACAAAGATTATCAGAGCCCTTGCCGGACCAAAGTATGATGGGAAGTATCTACACAGCCTTGTAAGAGAAAAACTCGGAAACACAAGAATTCAACAGACTTTGACTAATGTTGTCATCCCAACATTTGATCTCAAGAGACTACAGCCAACCATATTTTCTAGCTACGAGGTTGATTATTATAATTATCTTCTCTTTAAATAGGTTTCGCAATTTTATTCTTAAATTATTCTTTCCCTGATCTAAATATTGTTGATTTTCTCCCCTGTTTTTTGATGTACCAGGTAAAGAAAAACCCAAGCTTAAATGCACTACTCTCAGATGTATGCATTGCAACCTCAGCTGCACCAACTTATCTTCCAGCTTATTACTTTGAAACCAAAGACCAGGAAGGGAAAGTGAGAGAATTTCACCTTACAGATGGCGGAGTTGCAGCCAATAATCCGGTATATCTCTTTCAAGTCCGATAGTACACAGTACGTACCTTATAATAACATTAATAAAAATAACAACAAAGACGATGATTATTGGTGGTTTATTTCCAGGCCTTGCTTGCCATTGGAGAAGTGGCAAAGGAGATCCAAAGAGGAAATCATGACTTCTTTCCTATAAAACCAATGGATTATGGACGGTTTCTGGTGATATCATTAGGAACTGGCGCACCCAAAGACGAAGAGAAATACAAGGCGCATGATGCAGCTAAGTGGGGCATACTGGGTTGGTTAACCAGCGGTGGTTCCACCCCCTTAATTGATATATTTTCTCAAGCAAGTGCAGATATGGTCGACGTCCATCTCTCTCAGGTCTTCCAAGCCCTTCATTCTGAGAAAAGCTATCTGCGAATTCAGGTATATATGTTTATTCGAAAATGATCGAAACACAGACAGATTACATGTTCGTTCGTACCCGTATCTAAATTTCCGCGACGAGTTTTCGTTCATTATATCAGTTAACAATGATACTAGCATGTTTGAATCTAAATAATACAGGAAGACACATTAAGTGGGGTAGTATCTTCAGTGGACGTAGCCACATCGACGAACTTGGATGATCTCGTGAAAGTTGGAGAAGAATTACTCAGAAAACCAGTTGCTAGGGTGAATCTGGAGACAGGAGTCTGTGAACCTTCAGACAGTGAAACTAATGAACAAGCTCTCAGAAGGTATATATATTTGTCGAACTATTAACTCGTAATAAGTTCTAAGATTTCTAAGCAAATTAAGCATATGTTTCATATTGTTCTTGCTTGCTCGCAGGTTTGCAAAACTTCTTTCCCAAGAGAGGCACCGCCGCCATGCTAGATCTCCGGTTGGGAAAGCTGCAAGTCATTTGCATTAATTGGATCCTCCTGTTTTCTCCTGCATCATGAGCGCGCGTGTCGTTTAAGATCATGATCATCAACCGTTTCAGAGTGCCCAACGTGCTTGCCAAACCAGTACAAGTGTTCGCATTTCTTTTTGTTGTATTAATACCCCCAAAACACACGATATCTAACAACAGCTAGCATTGGAGACTTTTGGAACAGCTTTTCAGATGTTATAAGCATCCACGATTTGTAACATCTTGATTTACTGTCGTTTTACCAATGTCTCGCTCCAATAATTGTTCCTTTGGGGGCTTTTTTTCTCTTTGTTAAAATAAAGAAAGAGATTGAAAATATTCTGATGATCTTTTTTCCTCATTATATATTTCGGTACAATGATGGTATTTATAAGCAGAAAACAGAATATTCTTTATAACAGGATTTACAGGAAATGATGGGAGAGGGTGAGACGTGGATTGCTAGGACCCTGCAAATTTCGAGGACGAAATTTTTTTTAAGGGGGGGAGATTGTAACAACCCAGATTTTAGTGTATTTTTAAAGAAGGATTATTTTAATTTGTTTAAAAATTTATTCTCTTGTTTTGAATTTATGGGGGTTTTAAATATTATTTTTATTATATTTTTAAGTTGTGAAAATCATTTTAATGGATTTTCTTAATATTATTTAATATTTTGGATTTGAAATTTATCTTTAATTTAAATTGGCTTGTTTTTGGATTTTAATATTTTTACTACTTTAATTGAGTTTTCATTGAGTTTGATTCATTTGATTTATTTAGTAGTTTTAAAATCTTTTTCGTTGGATCACTTTCGAAACCCAAGTTGAAAAAGGCTGGATCTCCTTTTTCCTTTTTCTCTTTTTCTTTTCTCCTTTTCTCTTTCCTCCTTCCGGTTTCCCCCGACCCAACCCCTTCTCTCTCTCTCCTCTCCCTCGCTCAAATCGGGTCCACTGCCCCTGCACTGCCGCCAGCCGGCGGTGGTCGACACCGCCGGTACCACCGGCTTCCCCGTGCGCCGGCGAGCCTCCCCTCTAAATTCCAACCGACGCCTCGCCGCCGTTAGCCTCCGGAAGTCGTGCGAAGCCGCGGCGTTCCTTCACCCATTTCGCCGCCGTCCGGCCACCTCCGGCCACCACCTCTCTACCACACCACCACCGGCCCTCAAGCAATCATTTAGACCCAACCCCGGCTCCGAGGATGGTGGTGTTGTTCCCGCCTGCGATTCCCGCCTATGGTACATGCGGTAGGGATGGTGGTAAGCAGGGATGGTGGTAGAGTCCCGCCTGTGATTCCCGCCTACAGTGTCCAATAAATATTTTTGGGTTTGGTGCATATTTTCTCATATGCATGCATGTTGGTTGCTTAAATGTATTTTTACCTTTGGGATCGTTTGGATTATTACTTACCTGCGGTACCCTTTTTGGTACCGTAGATTTTTGTGTAGATGAGGTTGAGGACGTTGAGTCTCGGGTTCGGCTCCGTGGATAAGTGGCATGTGGTTGCTGCGGTTTAGGATTATGGAAATTATTTATCTCTCGTGTATATATTTGAATTTTTACTGTATTTCCTAATATTTGTATTAAATTAAAATTCTGGTACTTAGTAGACTGATATTATTATTAATCCGCTGCGATTTGTTGTGCACTGTTTATTTGTTGCACACACTTTAACACTTGTCATTGGGATGCGTGACCGTGTTGTCATCATCCTAACGTCACGATTCCTGCGTTGTTTTATACGTGGGAGTCGGGGCGTCACAACAATGGTATATTGCTTCTTGGAACTCCAACAAACTATATTTTTACCATAAAAAAATACAATATCCTCTGGTGGATTTCCTATCATCTAGGCACTCGGCCTAATCGGCATTAGAAAATGCAACCAAAGCAGGGGAAGAGGACGGAGTAATAGACAAACCAAGATCCAAAGTATGCTTGAGATAGCGTAAAATACACTTAACGGCTTGCCAATGAGACAAACAAGGGGCATGCATAAACTGACATACCCTATTGGCTATTCATAGAAAAAACCAAGTCTGGTATGGTAAACAGTAAATATTGTAAGCTCCCAACGACACTTCTATAAAGAGTGGGATCTTCCATAGAGGTGGAATCAAAAGTTGAAAGCTTTGTGGAGGGTGACATAGGACTACTCACAGGTTTACAATTGCTCATATTAGTTTTTTGAGCAAATCAAGCATATATTTGTGTTGTGATAAGGTGATGCCAGCAGAGTCCCGATGACACTCAATGCCTAAAAAATAGTGTAAGGGTCCCAAATTTTTGAGAGGAAAATCCGCTCTCAACAATTCAAGAAGTTGAGCTAAAGCAGTCGGATGAAACCTTGTGAGAATAACATTATCCACATAGACTAAAAAATAGATGGTCATAGAATTATGATGATAAATGAACAAAGATGTGTATGATTTGGAGACACTAAACCCGAGTTCCAGAAGATGGGAACTAAGTCGCGCATACCAGGCACGAGGTGCCTATTTAAGACCGTATAGAGCTTTGTTGAGCTTGCAAACGTAGTGTGGAAATTGTGGATGAACAAACTTTGATGGTTGTGACATATATACGTGTTCATCCAAGGTAACATGCAAAAATGTATTTTGCACATCTAACTGATGAATATTCCATCCAGAAGACACAGGAATAGAGAGAACCAACCTGATGGATGTGGGTTTTATAACTGGGCTGAAGGTCTCCAAATAGTCGATTCCTTCAAGCTGGCTGTAGCCCTTGGCTACAAGTTTGGCTTTTCTCCGTTCTATCGAGCCATCCAAAAAATGCTTAGTCTTGAATATCCATCGACAACCTACAAGATTTTGGTTAGAAGATGGTGGAACCAAAGACCAAGTATTATTAGTCAAAAGAGCATCAAACTCTAACTATATAGCCATGCGCCATTCTTGATGTTTTGTGGCTTCGGTCACAGAGGTGGGCTCTTCAGGTATCTCGGTAGAGGTAGCATGAGCTTGAGGAGGAGGCCACGTGATGGTGCCGTCGATTCGAAGCTTTGGAAAGTGAAGGTTTGATCTGGAATGAGTTTGCATTAGATGGACATTGAGTGAAGGCATCGGAATGGGGGAGATTGGGGAAGGAGAAGACGATACCCTAGGTAGGATATTTGTTTGAGAGTGTGGGCTGGATGTTGATGTTAATGTGTTGGGTTGGGAGTAAAGAGACTCGGGTGGGCTAGATGCAGATGGGCTTGATGCGGGTGATTAAGAGATTGGTATTGGTGGTGCATTGGTTTGTTGGGCTTGGGAGGCTTGTGGTGAGTTGGGCCGAGAATGGAAGGATGGTGACCCGGTAGAGCTGGCTGTGTTTGGAGACAATGTTGGAAGCACAGTTGCGTGCGGAATGGGCTTGGACTTGGTATTCTCACTGTGTGTGCATAAGTAGGAAAATAGATTTTGGATTCATCAAACAATACATCTCTAGAGATGTACATTCGTGCAGTTGGTAAATGGAAACAAAGATACCCATGGTGATCCGAACTATATCCCAGAAAAATGCAAGGAAGTGAACAAAAGTCCATTTTATGTTTATTGTAAGGTCTAAGATTAGGCCAACAAACAAATGAAACCAAAAGATTTTAAGAATGTATAATCAGGTGCCTTTTTTAATAATATTTCAAATGGGGATTTAAAATGTAAAGTAGAGGAGGGGAGTTTATTAATCAGAAAAACTGCAATTGTAAAGGCATCAGACCAATACAAATTTGGAGTGGATGAGTGAGCAAGTAAAGCCAAGCCAGTCTCAACAATGTGTCGGTGCTTGCGTTCAACGACCCATTTTGAGAGTGAGCATACGAACAAGAAAGACGATGGAAAATACCAAAAGAGTGCAAAACTGTATTTAAAGATCTATATTCACCACCCTAGTTAGATTGTAATGCCTGAATTTTAGTATTAAAAAGGGTCTCTACATGACGCTTGGAAGATAAAAAGATAGATGTTACATCATATTTACATTTCAAAGGAAAAAGCCACATAAATCTGCTATAGTCATCTACAAAAGATAGATAGTAGCGAAAACCGCCATGGGAAAGAACTGGTGTAGGACACTAGACATTTGAGAATAAAAGTTGAAGTGGTGCAGTGGAACAAGAGGTGGACTGATTGTATGGAAGTTGATGGAGCTTGGCTTGACAGCAAGAGGGACATAAGTCAAACATGGAGGAAGCCTTCATTGGGAGTGAAACTTTTGAAATAATCCTACGAACAAATTGCATAGAAGGATGTCCAAGCCGTATGTGCCATTGTTGAGGTGAAACTCGAGTACCCGTGTAAGCTTAAGGGGAAGAGGGTATTGAAGGAAACACATACATGCCATTCTTAGTGCTTCCTTGGAGCAGAGTTTGATGAGTAAGGGAATCCTTCACACAAAAAGAGTTGGAATGAAATTCAAAGAAGATATTATCATCAACACAAAATTTTTTAACTGAAATTAAATTTTTTGAAATGGAAGGAACATGATAAAGTTTAGAGAGAAGAAGATTGCCATTGCTTGATGGTACTGTGGAGCTGCCAACAAGCTGGATAGGAAGGGAGGTGCAATCACTAATACACACTTGATCTTCTCCTTTGTATCTATTGGGCTTATAGAAAGATTAGAGAAATGAGTGGGAGAAAACCGACCTCCATTACGAGCTCTACCTAGACCTCGATAGTTACCTCTGCCACGAGACATCCCACTGCCACGATTGGAAAAATCTTGTTGGTTTTTGTATGAGGCATTTGCAGAAAATTTCGTAGCAGCAATCAAACCAGCATGTTGATGAGATAGCCGTGCTTCATGTATAAGTAGTTGGCTGCACACCTGAGGAGGACTAAGAGCATCCACTCGAGTAGTAATAGAGGTAACCATGGACTCATAATTTGATCCCAAACTAGCCAAGAGAACTGTTATAAAATCAGAAGATGACAAAGGTTTACCTGCAGTAGAAAGTGTATCACAAAGTAGCTTGGCTTTTTGGTAGTAAGTAGCAATGGAGTCAGATCCCTTCTTAAGCGTTGCCAGCTGATATTGGACATGCATGGTTTGAGCTTGAGATTTTGCAGCAAAGAGATCTTCAAGAATGACCCAAATCTGACGAGATGTAGTTGCATCTAAAACATGTGCAATCAAATTTCCAGATAATGATGAAATAAGGACACTCATAATGGCCTAGTCTTGTTGCTACCAAATTAGAAAATCAAGATTGGGTTTGATAGAACTTGCAACAAACAGGTGGGGGGCAGTAATGGTTCCATCGACAAAGCCAAATAAATTTTGCCCTCTAAGGTAAGGCATGATCTGAGTCTTCCACAAGAGGTAATTTTCACGATTAAGCTTAACAGTAACTAAATGTGAAGAGGACGGAAGTGGAATAATGGAAGGTTGAGGGGGAGGAAGAGGAGGAGGAGTGGGAGGAGGTTGCGGGTTTGAAGTTGTCATTTTAGACGTTAGTCTTTGACCTGGCGTGCTCTTGATACCATGTTAAAATAAAGAAAGAGATTGAAAATAATCTGATGATCTTTTTTTCTCATTATATATTTCAGTACAATGATGGTATTTATAAGCAGAAAACAGAATATTCTTTATAACAGAATTTACAGGAAATGATAGGAGAGGGTGACACGTGGATTGCTGGGACCATTCTTGAGTGTTCTTGATTCGGATTCAGTTCAGGACCTTGTGCAGTGTAGTGCTTGAGCTGCAGACGTGGTGCAAGACAGTGCTTGAGCTGCAGACGTGGTGCAGGGTAGTGCTTGAGGTGAATTCTTTGAGGTGGTTGATGCTGCAGGCTTGATATTGTTAACACTCTTCAAGTTATTGCTTTTTCTTTTAGTTATTTTCTCTTTAATTATTGAATTGTTTGTTTCAACTGATCTCTCTATCATTAATAACATAAATGGATGGTCATTCCTACCATTTTTTATACCTTTTCTATGAGCTATTTTTAATTACTACATCTTTATTAAGAATATAATACAAATAATTAAATTTACTTCTTTCTATTTGCTTAAACTTTTAGGGATATATTATATCTTTCCGTTAGTAGTGGAGCGATATATTTCTGTAGCGCTGAAATGGATGGGTTATGTGAGAAATTAGAAGATTCCTATTTCTCTCTCTATTGTTTATCTTCTCTCTATTTCTCTCTAAACATTCTGGAGGAGCCAACCCTCGAAGCCAGGCAATCCATTCCCTTCCCTGTATTCCCATTTCTTACCCTTAATCCATATACAAAGTGTTACAAGTGGTATCTAGAAAATCGTTCCCAAGTAACCTGTAATTACAAGAAGCAGCAAAAACAAATGGCAAATGGTACTCGCCTAAATCAACTACAAGAAAGTCAGTCAAACAGTCCCCTAAATCACAACTTAAAACCCTAGAGACGAAGATGTTGGCCCTCAAGAAGCAATCTGACTCTGTAGTGCAGCAGTTGACTTCCCTAACTATAGAGTTGTAGCAGAAGAATAGTGGCAGTGGCTAGACTCATGGGGAATCATCTTTAGGTGGCCAGAATCAACAGATGGTACATGTAGAACAAGGGGGTGAACCCCTCCACGTTCAGGCTTGACTTTCCAACCTTTAATGGTGATGACCCAAATGGATGGATATGCAAAACAAACCATTTTTTTTTTCATACTATAACACCTTACCCCAACACAAACTGAGGCTAGCCTCCTTCCATATGAAGGGCCAAGCTCTAGTTTGGTTCCAGGATTTTGAAGAATCAGGGGTTCTAAGGGACTGGGAGGGCTTCATCAAGGCCCTATGCAAAACAAACTGATGACCCTATGGAGGCTTTAATTAGGCTAAAACAAATTGGATCTGTAGAAGAATACAAATCAAACTTTGAGTCACTGTCTAATAGACTCAGAGGGCTATCTAAAGGGTATAAACTAAGTTGTTTTCTTAGTGGGCTAAGGGATGAGATATGGTTAACTGTGAGGATGTTCCACCTAAACAATGTGTTGACAGCATACAACCTTGCAAAGATTCAAGAGGAGAATGTGGACATCAATAAAAAAAATCCATAACAACTATGACACTAGAATTCTGAAATTACCCCTACAACAACCAATAACAGTGTTAGGTTTGGTTCTAAAGCCATTGTCCCTGTACAAAAGATCAGACCACAACAAATGAAAGGGAGGCCTTGTAACACCCCGTCCCCTGGGGTCCGGAGAGTTAGCTCAAAGTCATATAAAAAAAAAATCATCTCCAAGAATACTTTTAAAATAAAACAGAGTCTCCATAACATATTAACCTATTTGTTCAACACAAATATCTACGTTCTTACCTAAGGACATATCAGACGTGTCTCAATAATATACAAAAAATTTTCCACAAGGACTAGGGATACCTATTGATTGAGCTGGATTATTGCATAATTTATATAGTTAAAATCAATGTATTTTTAATTGTTTTATCATATTATCATTGATTTTAGATAGAAAAATAATCAAGAGGCAATAAATCCAAGTTGTGTTTTAAATTGATTAAAAGCATAGTTTATGTTTATTTTTATAACTTGTGATTTAATTTGATTTTATTGTCTCACATGCACAACACATTTTTTTTTCTTTTTTTTTTATATCTTAATTTAGTTTTTATTTAATTTTTATTTAAATTAGTTATTTTCTTTTTTTATTTCATTTTATTTTACTTTTATTCTATCTTATTTTATTTTATTTTATTTTATTTTTATTGTATCTTATTTTAGTTTATTTTATTTTATTTTATTTTTATTTTTATTTATTTATTTTTATTTTTATTTTTATTTTATTTTATTTTGCTTTTTTTATATTTTGCACAGGTCCTAAACGACATGTCGTTTAGGTAAAACGACATGTCGTTTTGCACAGAAACTGAAGCTGCCGTTTGAGGTCGACGACGTGCCGTTTCCATCGAAAACCAAACGACGCCGTTTTGATTCATCTTCAACCTCTCGACCGACTGCATGCAACGCCATGCATGCCATTCCAAGCCTTACGCAGCCGTGCCCAAGCCACCATGAGCAACTCTCCGACGCCACTACACCTTCTCTCCACCTCCGGCAGCAGCACAGCCTCTCCACCACCACGAAACAACCGCACGGGTTCCTCTGTTTTTGTACCTCCGAAACAGAACACCCGAGTTTATGCAAGCAAGTGTTTCGGTGCAAGCTGGAAATAATAACATGCAGCTCGGTGCAACTCAGTGGAAGAAAAAGAAATAAAATAAAACTCAATCAGTGCATTCGATCGGCTGGAAAGTAAGAAAATAAAGAAAATAAGCACTGCATGTGATGTTTGGGTGCACTTCGACTGAGAAGCAAACAAAAAAAAAAAGACAGAAAGAAAAGAAAGGAATGAGCAGCTTCGGATGGAATGCAAGGCTGGAAAGAAGAATAAAAAAAAGAAAAAAAAGAATGCACTACGGAAGCAGCTAGCTGGAAGTTAGGTGTGGGAATAAACAAGTGCAGCTGAAGGCTTTTTGAAAGCTATAAAAGGGCTCGAGATGAACAAGTAAATACACCGGGGGAGATCGGGGAGTTTGGCTCTCTCTTCTCACTTTCTATTTTCGGAAGCTCAGTTTATTTACTGTATTACTTTCAGCAGCTTGTGTTTAATTTTATAGTGTTCTATTTGTGTTTTCGTTCGGCAACTTCTGTTCTATTTACTGTGTTTTCGGCAGCTGGAGATCACTTTGCATTTATCTACTTTCGGCAGTTTGCTCATTTATTATATAGTGTTTCGGCAGCTGCTAGTGTTTCGGCATTTTTTTTAGTTCAGCTCATTTCCGTTTTCGGCAACTTGTGATTTACTTGCTAGTGTTTCGGCAACATCTCATTTATTTCATTGTTGTTTCGATCGGCTCTCATTTCAGTTTATTCACTGTTATTCTCAGTTTAGTTTGTCTTCATTCGGCAACTTGTTATTTACTTTCATTTGCTAGTGTTTCGGCTTGTGTTTTCTATCAACTAGTTTCAGTAACTTTTTACAGCATCTTTCGGCAATTTATAGTGTGTTTTCAGAAATTCAAGTTCTCAGTTTATATTTGCTTGGTTCTATATTCGGCAACTTCATTGTTTTATTCGGTAGCTCACTTTATTGTATATTGTATTCGGCAACTGCATTTTATTTCCTTTGTTTATTCATTCGGCAGCTAGCTTATGTATTGTGTATTATTATTCGGCAACCTGCAGTTATTTATTTTCACAGTGTTTCTTTTTAAGCAGCTCTTTGTTTACTCATTTTCGGCAACCTCAAGTTTATTTATATTGTTTTCTATTATTCAACTCATTTATTTACAGTATTTTGTTGTTTCAATTATACTTTGTTATTTTAAAATCTTCATTCTAGTGATCTCTTTTTTTTTTGATTGCTCGTTCTTTTTATTAATTTATTTTTACTTTATTCACTTTATCACATTAGTCACTCCCTGTGGATTCGATCCTGTAAAGATACTACAACACCTGTATACTTGCAGGTAAAACTGATCTGGATTTTTACTCATTATTTTGAGTGAAAGTTTAGACTCAACACCTATTACTCAAAAAAAAACCAAGCCACATAAAATATCAACACTACCAAAAGGACTCTCCAAAAGTCATTGTACCCTAAGGCACTTAGTCTTCTATGATCAACAAAACTTGTAAGTACTCCCTATTCCTGGCTCTCAGCTGTTGCATCAAAATTATCTGAAACATATTATAGAGATAAGGGTGAGTTATCAATAACTCAGTAAGTAGAGAACATATACTAGTATGCAAACACTGAGAGAATGAGAGAGGGATGAGCGAGAAAGAGAAAGCACGGAGAGAGAGAGAGCATAAGCCGAGAGGGAGAAGGAGTAACCGAGAGAGAGAGACTTACCCAGAGGAGCAGTGATGGACTGGAGTATTCGGTTGATGCTTTCAGTGCAGATGACGGCGTCGGGGAAGTTGGTACCGTGCGAGGTGACTGAGGGACGAAACAGTGCTGGTTGAAAACGATGCTCTGTTTTGGTTGCTAAAAACAGAGGTTCTCGGCTAGTTAAAACCGTGAGTTGCGGCAATGGGGTGAAGGTGGTGAGGTTTGGACTGAGATTCACAGAAGAGAGTGGCTACTTAGAAGTGTTGGGATGGCTGAGGAGTGAAGAGAAACAGCGGCAATAACTTTAGGGTTGAGAAAAGTTTAACATATATATATGCTATAAGTGGAAAACAGAGCAAACCTAAAACAAAAGGGAAGGGGAACATGCACGAAAAGGGAAACATGGTGTGAACTTGGATGACGGAAACTGGAAACGTTACTCACGTGCATGGGTCTGGCCGTGAGCGGGTGTTACATCCTCCCCTCCTAAAAAAAAATTCCGTCCTCGGAATTTGTTATAAATTGTGGAAGCTCCCATCGAAGAGTCGTGGGTATTTATTTCGCATTTCTTCCTCCAATTCCCAAGAAGCTTTATTAGTAGCGTGATTATTCCACAACACTTTAACCAAAGGAATAGCTCGATTCCGTAACACCTGCTCTTTCTTTTCTAAAATCCGAACTGGCTCTTCCGCATAAGTCATATCTTCTTGAATTTGAAGTGGTTCATAGTCAATAATGTGCGTCGGGTCGGGTATGTACTTCCTCAACATGGAAATATGAAATACATTATGCACTCCCGCAAGTGCTGGTGGAAGTGCTACTCTATATGCCACCGGTCCAACCCGATCAAGAATCTCAAATGGCCCAATATATCTTGGGCTCAACTTGCCCTTCTTTCCAAATCTCATAACTCCTTTCATCGGTGCTATTCTCAAAAATACTTTATTCCCAACCTCAAATTCTAACTGGCGGCGACGATTATCTGCATAACTCTTTTGCCGGCTTTGAGCTGCTTTCATTCTAGCCCGAATGATATCTATCTTCTCTGAAGTTTGCTGAATAATCTCTGGTCCCAAAAGTTTCCTTTCACCTACTTCATCCCAATATAGTGGAGATCTACACTTTCTGCCATACAAAACCTCATAAGGTGCCATTCCAATGCTAGCCTGGAAACTATTATTATAAGCAAATTCGACCAATGGAAAGTGTCGCATCCAAGTCCCCTTAAAATCCATCACACATGCCCGCAACATGTCTTCCAAGATCTGAATAGTTCTTTCTGACTGTCCATCTGTCTGCGGGTGAAATGCAGTACTAAAACTTAACTTAGTACCCATTGCCTCCTGTAAACTTCGCCAGAACTTGGAAGTGAAACGAGGGTCTCTATCCGACACAATAGACACTGGTACCCCATGCAACCTCACTATCTCCCGCACATAAAGCTCAGCTAGTTTCTCCAATTTATAAGAAACTTTAATGGGCACAAAACGAGCAGTTTTCGTTAAGCGATCCACGATCACCCATATAGCATCTTGTCCGCTCAAAGTCCTTGGTAGACCTGTCACAAAGTCCATGGAGATATGCTCCCACTTCCACTCTGGAATCTGGAGTGGTTGTAATAATCCTGCTGGTCTCTGATGCTCCGCTTTCACCTGTTGGCAAGTTAGGCATTGCTCTACGAATTTAGCTATTTCTCTCTTCATACCATTCCACCAAAAAGATTCTCTCAAATCCCGATACATCTTGGTACTCCCTGGGTGAACTGTGTACAAGGAACGATGTGCTTCTTCGAGAATTACCCTTTTTAATTCATCATTAGCAGGCACGCACAATCTACCTCTAAACCTCAAAACTCCATCATTAGAAATGCTAAAGTCGGAATTTTCCCTATTCCCTACTTCTTCCACTAGCTTCACCAACTCTGAATCCACTTTTTGAGCAGCTTTGATTCTATCTATCAAGGCTGGTTGAACTATCAAACTGGCCATGAAAGTACTTGTATCACTAGTGATGACCTCAATACCGGCTCTTTCTAAGTCCATTAACAACCTAGGTTGAGTGGTAAGGGTTGCAATTACTGGTCCCATTGACTTCCTGCTTAAAGCGTCGGCTACAACATTAGCCTTGCCTGGATGATAATTGATGGTGCAATCATAATCCTTGATCAACTCAAGCCATCTCCTTTGCCTCATATTTAATTCCTTTTGGGTGAAGAAATATTTCAAACTCTTGTGATCTGTATAAATTTTGCACTTTTCCCCATACAGATAGTGCCTCCAAATCTTAAGTGCAAAAATGACTGCTGCAAGCTCGAGATCATGCGTAGGATAATTCTGCTCATAAGCTTTCAGTTGTCGGGAGGCGTATGCTATAACCTTCCCATGTTGCATTAGTACGCACCCCAAACCAAGCCTTGATGCATCACTATAAACTACAAATCCACCTCTAGTAGTGGGGATTGTTAATACCGGAGCTGTCACTAATCTCTGTTTCAACTCCTGGAAGCTTTCTTCACACTTTGTTGTCCATTCAAACTTATTATTTTTCCTTGTGAGAGTAGTGAGAGGAACTGCTATCCTGGAGAAACCATCAATAAATCGACGGTAATAACCCGCTAATCCCAAAAAGCTTCTAACCTCATGAACATTCCTCGGTGTCGACAAGTTAACTACTGCTTCCACTTTTCCTGGGTCCACTGAAATGCCATCTTTCGAAACTACATGCCCCAGAAACGCGATTGAATCAAGCCAAAATTCACACTTCTTCAATTTAGCAAACAACTTTTTATCTTTGAGTGTCCCAAGTACCAACTTCAAATGTTCTTCATGCTCTTTCTTGCCTTTGGAGTATACCAGTATATCATCAATAAAAACAACCACAAATTTATCCAAAAATTCATGGAACACCCTGTTCATTAAATCCATGAATACTGCTGGGGCGTTGGTCAGGCCAAAAGGCATGACCAAAAACTCATAATGGCCATATCGGGTCCTGAAAGCTGTCTTAGCCACGTCTTCTGCCCTGACCTTCAATTGGTGGTAGCCCGATCGAAGATCAATCTTTGAAAATACCTGAGCACCCTGGAGCTGATCAAATAAATCTTCTATACGGGGTAGCGGGTACTTATTCTTTATGGTCACCCGATTTAGTTCCCTGTAATCAATACACATTCTCATCGATCCATCCTTCTTCTTCACAAGGAGGACTGGAGCTCCCCAAGGTGATACACTGGGCCTGATGAAACCCTTGTCCAACAAATCTTGTAACTGCTCCTTGAGTTCCACTAATTCAGACGGTGCCATCCGGTAAGGTGCTTTCGAAATGGGTGCTGTGCCCGGGACTAATTCAATAGTAAACTCTACCTCCCGCTCGGGCGAGAGTCCAAATAAATCTTCTGGGAAAACCTCTGGATAATCACACACGACTGGTATCTGCTCTAATCTCAAATCCTCTTTTGGTGCTTCTACCACGCAAACCAAAAATCCCTGACAACCATCACGTAGCAATTTTCCCACTTGAATGGCAGATATGATGGGTGGATGCAAACTCACTTTCGAACCTGTAAATCGAAATTCACTTTCTTGTGGGGGTCTAAATACCACTTCCTTTTTAAAACAATCTATACTGGCGTGGTAGCAAGCTAGCCAATCCATACCCAAAATCACATCAAACCCGATCATGTTAAACACTACTAAGTCTGCTGGCATCAATCTTCCCTCAATAGATAAAGGACACCCTGGTAGAACTTCATCACAGACTACCGAATTTCCTGTTGGGGTTGCGACTACTAACTTGCACTTCAACTTTTCTGCTTCGAAGGTGCAACATCGAGAATAAGTCATAGAAACAAAAGAATGTGTCGCTCCCGAATCAAATAACACAGTGGCATTATTAGAAAACAGAGAAAGAGTACCTGTGGTCACAATCAACATCATTCATGAACTAAAATTTCCAAGTCTTCATGTCAACCAACAATTAATATCTTAAAACAAAACAAAGAAGTCATACCAGTGATCACATCATTCCTATCCTCAGCATCTCCAGGTGTTAGAGCAAAAACCCGCGCAGGCGCAGTGGTACGCTGGTTGTTGCCTCGTGCTGTCCCTTCTACTTTGGGTGGAGGTGGCCTGTTGTTGTCCAATTGTAACGGGCATTCCTTGATATAGTGACCCGATTTGCCACAACGGTAGCATAGTTTCGCCTCCTTCCTGCACACTCCGGCATGTACTCGGTTACAAGTTCTACACTGATATGCTTGTTGGGTGCTCTGAACCAGTCTTTTTCCTGAGTTACCACCTTCATTCCTCTTTTTCCACGATCCTTGGTCCATGCCAGAATGATATCCAGATGGAATAGACCTCTTCCGCTGATTGTGCAATGCAGCGCTCCTTTGAAGGCTTCGTTCAATAACGGTGGCCTTTTCTACCAACTCTGAGAAGTTCCGAATCTGGAAGCCCACTACTCGTTGTACAGTAGCTATCTGAGAGAAGTTATCTGAGAGTATTCCTGAAGTTGTACAGTAGCTACTTGATCAGTATAAGGAAGTTTTTGGTGTACCAAAGGGGCTACCCCTAACCCAAACCCAAACCCAAGACCATGCTATTACTGTAATGCCCCGTTCCCAGAGGTCCGAAGAGTTAGTTCATATTACTTAAAAACATCTCCAATAATCAATAATAAATAAATAGAAACTCCACAAAATACTTAACTTATTTGTTCAATCCAAAAATCTATGTCCCTCCACAGAAATTGTAACACTCGACTCAGCCAAACTCGCTTTACAAAATTTTTAGGTTTATAGGTAAGAAAAGTCCGCTTCGGATTAACAAATATATATATTTGGTTTAAAAATTATACGTGGCCCAATACTTGGAATGGGCTAAAAAGCCCAAATCCGTGATATCTTATTTCAGACTCAACGTTCTAGACGTTTCTCGTCCGTTTTATTCACTGCATGCACAGCTCCACTTCCGTTCCCACTTCATGCACACCTCTTTCTTTCTTTTTTTCTCTAGGGTTTTATTTTGATCTTCCATTCATCTATATATACCTACTGTTAGCCCTCAATCTCATGCATATATCAATCATCTACAACCCTAGAATAACTCGCTGCTGCTGCACCACCTTCCAAACAAACCTAGCCTTCACCTCCGTAAACTGCTGTCAACTATTCAGCCTTCTGCCGCTGCAACTTGAGGATCAAATCGAGATTAACCACTGCCGTCAGCACCTTCACGTCCAACCGCTAGCCTTGGGCCCCCTGGCCTTCGTTCAACTCCAGGCCGCATCCTTGCCACCATGGAAGCTCAACGAGTCACCCACCGCACGAAACCAAACCGCCCAGAACAAAACCACCGTAATAGCCACTGCTCAGCTTTGGTACAACACCACAGCTCCTCCACAGTACTTGCTTGCACCACCGTACCCCACACAGCCTCATTGTCCCCTATTTTAGCTTCCCGAAAACATAGCAACAAATAGCCCAGTGCCCTTTACGTTCAAAGCCGCTACACACAGTGCCAGCACCTCCACGTCGTTACCACTAGCACAGAAAACTTCGATGGTCACTCCACGGCGCTCCTAGTCCGCTGTGTCCCTCTCAGTAAGCCACCGACAGCACCTCCGTGTCACTCTCTCTCGGCTTACTCTATCTTTTTCACGTATTTTTCTCTCATACCTTGGTCTCTCTCTCATCACTCTATCTCTCTGTGCTCAGCCGCCTAGCTCACCAACATAGCCACCGTCCACCTCCCAGCTCTTCGCGCAACTCATTCCCACACGATGAGCATGCCTCTTCTGCTTGGTTAAATAAGGAAGCTTAAGATGTCTCTTTGTTGTGCATTCTTTCCCTTAGCCATGAACTTTAAATGTCTCTCGGTTGTGCCGTTCCTTCCCTTAGCCATGCACTTTAAGTTGTTTTACTAACACACCCTCCCTTTAGATGAGTGTTACAGTAATTCTAATTTGGTTGTACGAGGACTTCATTTTTATTTATTTTTAGGTTATAAAGGTAATAAACAAAGATTTTGAAGTATATTATTAAAGTATGAACTTTAGATGGGAATAGTAAGTGCAAAATTTTATTTTTAAAATCCCTTTGAACAGAAACTAATTAAGTCTATTTTAATTAAATGATATTTTTGTTTTGTCTACTTTAATAGATTTTGATATAATTATGTTATCCAATTTTATATTGTATAGTTGAACTTCAATTGTAAATAAGTTAGAATTTAATATTTTTGTCGGAGTTATTAAGTGGACACTGATGAATTTAGAAAGTGATGGTATTTTAGAGTTAAGAGAAATTTTAGGTTTTGAGGTATTAAAATAGGTATTTCAGGTGTAATTACGAAGTAACTATTCAATTGGAGATTTATTCAAGTTGCATGAATTTTCTATACATGACAATTGTTTTTTGTTCAGTACTGCTGTGGAGAAACAATGATAAGTTAAGAAATTTAGGTAAGCGGAGTTCCTATACAAGATTTTGTATAAAAATAAAATGGGCTGAAGTTGATTTTTGAAAAATATGCATGTTTTGTTATGAAAAGAGATTTGAACTACCTCAGTTATTTGTTCTGTATTACTCATGAGATTCTGTTTAAGAATAAAGTATTTTTTGGCATGACTGGTGTAGACATGAGCTATTTTGGCATTTTGTTTCCGTAATGTATAAAAGAGAGCGAATATGAAATTTTGTGCATAAATTATGTTTTTGTGATCTGATTCTATTTTGTTCTGAAGATGTTCTATACTCTGATATGATATGATGTGATTTTTGAAAACCTATGGCATAACATTCTCTTTTTGTTTTTGTTCCGTTCTAACTTTACCACGAGTGTAAAACGGTGGCCCTTGTTTGGGTTGGTACTAGTTTTTCTATTTTCGATGCATCCTCTTTGGAAGCAAAGTGGTTTTTTATGTGGTCTTTCCTGTATGCACACTCTGAGATTCGAGAATAATAAGGGAAAGATTCACATTCTGTCTCTGCTCGGTTGGCTGTCGGGCTTTGCACAACCCTATCGTGGGGGTGAAACATGGTCTCTATTCTGATATGATAAGATAAGATGTGATGTTTCAGTTTATGTTATGCCAAAGGGATTTTGATTATGAGTATTTTTAAACTTTTGCTCTGATATTTTTTATAATATTCTGATTCTGTATTCTAAAAGAAAATGTTTGGTTCCGCATTCTAAAAGAAAATGTTTTAATCTACATTCTGAAAGAAAGTATTTTGTTCTGCATTTTGAAAGAAAATATTTTGTTCATGTTTACATACTAGTATATGTTCTCTACTTATTAAATTGTTGATAACTCACCCCTTATCTTCAAACATTTTTCAGGTAATCTTGATGGTTCTGCTGGAGAGCAAGAGTAGGTAGTGTTAGAGAGGTTTGATGTTTATAGAGGAATAAATACTCGAGGGTACAAGTACTTATTTGAAAGTCATAGTTGGTAAATTGTTTATTTTCGGTTATTTTGATATGATGAGTTAAGGATATTTTCGAGTCTTTGGAGAGTTTTTATTTTATTTTATTGAGAATTTCTTTGTTTTCTTTATAAAGAAACATGGATATTTGGGTTGAACAAATGAATTAATATTTTATGGAGTTTTCTGGATTTTATAGTTATGGTATTGGAATTGATATTAAGTATTAAGAGCTAACTCTTCGGACCCCGGGACAGGGGCGTTACAGAAATACTGTGCAAAAACCTCAGTAAAATAAAATAACATCTCCACAAAGACTCAAATTATTCATAACTTGACGTATCAAAATAACATCTAAAGCTAAAACTACTAAATATGATCCTCCAAAAATACTTGTACCCTTAGCACTTATTCATCTATGATCATTAGACTTTTCCAATACTTCCTCCTCTTGCTTTCTAGTTGAACCATAAAAATATTTGAAACATGTTATGGAAATAAGGGGTGAGTTCTCGACAATTCACTAAACAGAGAACATATACTAGTATATAAACATGAGTATTTTCACAGAGTTTAGAATGTAGAAACAAAACATTTCAGTTTCAATTTGCAAATCTAAAAAATACATATTATCAGAAAATTAGAGTGACACTTCAAACATTTCATATTCAGAAACCAACTTTTCATATTCAAGGACTCATTTGGCAAAACATGACTGGACATCTTCATCTTATCATATCATATTAAAGCATCATATCAGAAAAGATGTCATATTTAACCCCCGTAGTAGTGTTGTGAGTTCTGCAGAAAGTCAAGCAGAGCATAAATCATCATGTTATCAAAGTGACTTTACTCAGAGCAGAGACCACTATTATATCCCATGATGGGGCCAAATGTCACTATTATATCCCGTGACAAGGCCACAAATTAGAACAAAACAGAATCAGAATCACCATATCAGAACCATAATCAGAGTCAGAACAAAATCATAAAGTCATGCCAAAGGTTTTTTAGATGTCACATCATATCAAAACAGAGTACTAAAATTCAGATCATTTCATATTTTCCATAACAGATTCAGAACATCTTCACGTCACATGCAAAAATTCTCAAATTTTCATATTCGTTCATTTTTCTCAATGCAATAATAGAATGTAAAAAATAAGCTCATTTTTACACCAGTCATGCTAGAAAACACTTTATTCTTATATAGAATTTAATGAGTAATGTAGAACAAATAACTGAGTTCGTTTCAAATTTCTTTTCATAACAAAACATGCATATTTTTCAAAAATAAACCTTAGCCCATTTTATCTTTATGCAAAGTCTAGGATAGGAACCCCATTTACCTGGACCTTTTAGCTTTTTAGAATTTCTTCACAATAGTATTAAACGAAAATCAATCACCTATAACAAATAGTCATGTTACTTCCGTAAATTTTCAATCCACGTATTTTGATAATAAACTTCAAATGCTAAAAACCTATTTTTCTAAAAATTTAAATTCCTTGAAACCCTAAAATATCAAAAATTCTTAAAAAATCGATTTTCACTTAATATCTCATACTATTTAAACTCTAAACTATCTCAATAACTTAGAAGGCATGGCTAACATTTACACTCAATTTAGACACAGTCGTGAAACAAGAACGTCCTCACCTTAATATCGACTTAATATAACCCTAACTCAAAAATAAATTTAATTAAAAACCAACCCCAGCCTAATGAAAATAACCAAGGCCCAATATAAATATGTAATCAATTTTATTTCAAAGAAACCTATACTACTTCAAAAATAAAAGGTCACCTTGTGACGGCAAGATGAGTGCTTGAGCATCGAGGCTTGGGGAAGATCTTCCTTGCTCTGTGTTTGGTATAGAAAACAGAGGCTTTGGCTTGGCAAAAGTCATGGGTTGCTATTTCTTGTGGCTGTAGAACGTGGTTTTTGGTGGTTGCTCTGGGCATCGATTTTACGTGGAGATGAAGGTTGGGGTGGACGAACTGGACGATAGTGGTGGAGTCTTGCACTGCAGCGTCTGGCTTTCTCGTGGCTACTACGAGGGTCCGCGTGGTTAGAGTCTTACACTACAGTGGCTAACACATGGTGGCTAAGTAGGGGTGCTATGGTGGTGGTGCAAGGACGGTGCTGTGGAGGTTGTAATGCAAAGGTAGCTGTGACACGCACGTTTGGGCTTCTGTGAGGGTGTTGGATGGCAACAAGGATGGCCAAAAGGTGGAGAGATGACTTCGTGAAGCAATCATGTGTGGCTGTGCTAGCAGGTGTTGGGAGGGAGCGACGAGATGACGTGGGGCTATCACATGGTGGTTTTTGAGTGGAAGAAAATGGCAGTTACATGAAGGAGATGATTCACTGAAAAAAAATTAGGCTGCGACAACTTCTTTTGTGGGAGAGAAAAACGTGTATTTATGGAGTTGATTGGAAAAACCTAGATGAGAACAAAAAAGGAGGGTAATCATGAATGAGAAATGTGCATGGCATGAAACATGGAATGTGCTTGACCTGGCTTCATGGGCTTGGGTTTTGAGCGTTGATTGGGCTTTTTCTTCGAGTTTTGGGCTCCCGATTCAACCTCTAAAATAATCTAACTTGTCCCACCAATTTTCCTTGGCCCATAAAAATATTTCACCTAATCCAAAAATATTTAATGATTCTAACCTAATTAGCAAGCCTAGTTAAAATATATTCAACATCCGTCAAAAATAAAATTTGGGCCCATAGTCCATTCCAAAAAAATGCTTGTTAATCTCAAGTGGGCTTTTCATCTGTATAAACCCAAAAATTTTAGAAAACAACTTGGTGTTGGACTTGGGTGTTATAATTACCCTTTATCCAAACACTAAACTTGTGTAAGTGAGACTTTACCATTACCCTTACTTCCAAAAAGATCCTTAAAGAGTTGCTAAGTATACGGGTGATAAGGCCTAGTACGAATCCCTATTCCTCTTCAGTGTTACTTGTGAGGAAGGCAGATGGATCAGAGGGAATGTGTGTGGATTATTAAGCCTTAAACAGTGTGATTGTGAAGGATAAATTTCCAATTCTAGTATTGGAGGAGTTGTTTGATGAACTCAATGGATATAAGTTTTTCTATAAACTTGACCTACGTTTGGGTTACCACCAAATACGGGTCAAATCTAAAGATATCCACAAGACCACTTTTAGGACTCATAAGGGGCACTATTTGTTCGTTGTTATGCCTTTTGGGTTAACAAATGCACCATCTACCTTTCAAAGGTTAATGAACGACATTTTTAAACCATACTTGAGAAAGTATCTGTTGATTTTTTTTTTTTTTGATATTTTGGTATATAGTAGTTCATAGCAGGAACACATAGAGCATCTAAGGGTGACTATAGAGATATTGAGACAGCATGGGTTGTTGGCAAAAATGTCAAAGTGTAGATTTGCTACTTTGAAAGTGGCTTACTTGGGGCATGTAATTTTGGCATATGGGGTGAAGGCTGACACAGACAAGCTACAGGTAGTGGAAGATTGGCCATTTCCTACTTCACTAAAGTCTCTAAAAGGGTTCCTTGGGCTCAGCGGGTACAATAAAAGATTTATTAAATGCTATGGCAGCCTTGCAACACCTCTTACCCACCTATTAAAAAAGGACTAGTTTGTGTGGCATGAAGAAGCTGAGGCATTCCAAAAATTAAAGAATGCAGTGACTTAGCCCCCATTGTAATTCTTCTAGATTTTTTTCTTTCCTTCACAATAGAGTGTAATGCTTTAGAGAGTGCTATTGGGGATGTTCTTATGCAGAAAAACAAACCAATGGTGTTCTACAGCAAGGCCTTGAATGGGAGGGTGTTAGCCTTGTCAACCTAAGAAAAAGAGCCATATGCTCTGGTGATGGTAGTGTAGAAGTGGAGACCTTACTTGCTGGGACAGCCTTTTGTGATAAATACTGATCACCAAAGCCTTAAGTATTTGCTGGAACAAAAGATGGGCCCACCCATACAGTAAAAGTGGTGTCCAAATTGATGGGCTATGATGTTTTAGTAGAGTATAAAAGAGGAAAGGACAATGCAGTGGTTGATGCATTATCCATGAGAGCAGAAGGATAGCGAGGAATGGGCTGTTATTTTACAAAAAAGATTGGTGATTGCTGAGGATCAAACATTCAGGCAAAGGTTGTTGCACCTATTGCATACTAGCCCTATGGGGGTCATTCAAGCTATGATAAAACCCTGCACAGGGTCAAGAGGGATTTTTATTGGCGAGGTATGAAATCAGATGTTAAACAGCTGATTAGGTGTTGTGACACGTGCCAAAGTGTGATGGTAGATCAATCCAAGCCTATTGGCTTGCTGCAGCCATTACCTATTCCTTCTCAACCATGGTCACAAATCACTATGGATTTTATTGAAGGCTTACCTTCTTCACAGGGGCAAAATTGTGTATGGGTGTAGTGGACTGGCTCACCAAATATGCACACTTTACACCTCTAGCTCATCATTTCACTGCTAAAATAGTGGCTCAGTTATTTACTCAGAATATATTGAAGTTGCATGGGTTGCCCCAATCAATTGTGTTTGATAGGGACAACACATATACCAATCTGTTTTGGCAAGATTTGTTTAAGATTCAAGGAGTGGAGCTAGCCTTTAGTACTGCCTATCATCCTCAAATGGATGGGAAGTCAGAAGCTATCAATAAAACCTTGGAAAACTATCTAAGGTGTTTGCTGGAGATTGACCCAAAGACTAGGCCCACTAGATCCCCCTAGCAGAGTATTGGTACAATACTAGTCAACATGCCTCAACTCGTGTGACCCCATTCGAAGCCTTCTATGGCTATCTTCCCCCTAGATTGTTGAACTACACCCCTGGGCTAGCTAAAACAAAAATTGGGGAGGAAAACCAAAGAGCTAGAGATCAAATGTTGAAGTTATTAAGGCACAATTTATAGAAATCCCAGGATCATATGAAGAAATATGCCGAATTGAAATGAAAAGAACAGATTTTTAAAGTGGAATATTGGGTATACTTACATCTTCAGCCATACTGACAAACATCGGTAGCTCACTACCTCAACCTAAAGCTCGCACCATGGTTCTATGGGCCATTTCAGATGACCCATCGGGTCGGAGAAGTGGCTTATAGACTACAGCTGTCAAAAGCTACCACCATCCACCCTATTTTCCACATTTCTCAACTAAAGAATAAGCTCAAGAGGCAGATTGTAGCTATCCCCACCATCCCACCAGTGGATTCAGGCAGAGTACTCAGGCCGAAACCCGAGAAGTTGCTAGATCGAAGTATTCGAAGAGTTAGAAATCTCCCTCAGTCTGAGATCTTGGTTCAATGGCATGGAATGGGTGAAGATGATGCCACTTGGGAACCATATGAGGCCATCAAACTTTCCTTCCATCACCTTGTGGGCAAGTTGATCTAAAGAGGGAGGCTATGTCACACATCGTTCTGAGATGAAGGGGTATGGAGGAAGCGTAGTTGGGAAGCAGTAAAGTTAGAAGTGTTGAGTCAGAAGGCATGAGGGTTTAGTCGTGTGGTCCTTGGGCTAGGAAGGAATAAAGGCCTCTTTGTATGTAATATGCTAAGTAGCCTCTTTGTATGTGATCTGTTAGTAAAGTTAGATGGTTATGGGGTATTTTCATGGGACTACGAGCCCATTATAAGTATTGGCATTCATTTACTGTTTAGTGATAGTCAGTTTTTTTTATTTCTATTTCCTTTCTGTTAGTAGTGGAGAGATGTATTACTGTAGCACGGAAATGGGTGGGTTATGTGAGAAATTAAAATATTCCTGTTTCTCTCTCTACTGTTCATATTCTCTCAATTTCTCTCTAAACATTCTGGAGGAGCCTACTCTCAAAGCCAGGCAATCCATTCCCCTCCCTGTATTCCCATTTCTTATCCTCAATCCATATACAAAGTGTTATAGAGTTCAGCGCATGAGGGGGAAAAAGAGATAGAGCCAAGGGGGAGGGGTGCGACATTGAAGAAGAAATGTGAAGTAAAAGGAAAGAAGGAAAAAGCTGAGGGTTTTTCTCCTTTATTGTAAAACGGTGACATTTAAGGGGTAAGGGGCTAGGCTCTTTTTTCATTTTAGTCTGGACATATAAATGGGCCAAGGCTTCAACGCACACAAACACACACCCAATATTACATCAATACAAGGGACTAGGCTTCACACTACAAACAAATTCACTTGCTAGTTATAAAGATCTCCATCTCACATGAACAACTTAGCTAATTGCTACTTAGAAAGTTTTTGAATTTTGACCAAAATTGCTACTTCTAAAAAGCAATTTTTTGGGGTCAAGCTTTGTACCAAAATGATGATCAAGCTCTGGCTATAACTCGAAAAACACATATATAAAACCTAGATCCATCTTCCCTAACGCATCCACAGTCTTGCGAAACCCTAGTTTAAAGATGATGTCAAAGTGGCAAATATTGTCAGGTCTTCCAATGCGGTTCAATGGGATGGAAGGTTGTTATTTCTTGAGATGAAAGGTAGGGATTTTCTTGTATGGAAGGTATTTATTTCTTGAGATGGAAAGTAGGGATTTGTGAACCTGTTGATGAAGATGGAAGGTCTTTGGAGTGGATGTGAAGCTAGGTTTGAAGGCAGAGAAATATGGGTTTGAAGGCAAAGGAAATTGCGTTCATGTGAAGACAAAGATGCACACCGCATTTCACTTGAGAAAGCATATTGAGAATAGAATTTTCATCGTGTAACATGGACACAACTTACTCTCCTATCATGATGGAAGCCAGTGTTAGAAAACTAGTCTGAAAATAGAATTAGTGTTTGTAATTCATTCAAGTCTATCAAATATGTATATATGCATGATATGTATATGTGTGTAATTGAATTCATTCTTTGATAGGGTAAAGAATCACCCCTGCCTTGATGCCTTCCATTTAGTTGATATATATATTTATATATCTATATATATTTATATATCTAGGGTGGTAAAAGTAAATCGAAGAATTGGAAAACTGGCCCAAAGTGGTTGGAAATTATTTCTCTTTATAGTCACGACTGCAACTATATATATATTATTTCTCTTTATTTCCTTCTATTATAATTATATGCAAGAATAACGTCTACCAGCATGAATGCATTTTCTACCAAGAAAAGTTGTCAATCTATGAAACTTTTGTAGGGAAACCTTGATACAAAAATACAACCACTACAAGAGAAATTAGATTTTGTGACGGTTTGTAAATTGTGACAGTGCCCAAACTGTCACAAAAAAGTATTTTCTGTGAAAGTTTGTGGAAACCATCAGTGAAGGTAGATGAGAAATTACATTACGTTTGAATGTATACATATTCACGTTATAACATTCGTGGACATTTGAACGTGAAGGCTATTTATGTGCGAACATAAATAAATTTGGTGCCAACGTTCGAACGTTATTGATTCTCATGTGCAAACGTTAATTGATTTTATATTGAACTTGGATATTTCAAATTAAAAAAGATTGAAAATTGAAATGCAATGATTTAATATTAAAATTGTATAAGCTAACATTAAAAAAGATTGAGAATTGAAATTAAAAAATAGTAGATATATTAAATAATATTGATCATTACATATGATAAAAATAAAGTACAAAATACTCAAAATGTGTCATTTACATATCTATTAACATCGTCCGTCAATGCATTGACCTTTACGTTTAGTATATCTATTTGATGGAGAGCATCAGTGACCAAAGCTCCAACATTCTGTTCCACTAACGCAATCTTTCGGTCGATGTGCACAGTAATATCTAAGAAAAATGCATCAACCCAAGCAGGCCACACACCTCCCATAGATGTACCCATCCGACCACTAACTAGTACTCCTAACACCAGGCTCAGACTAGGTGGAAGGAACAAGATCTGGTATAAGGCCAGGCTGACGTCGAGCATGGCCCCTCCCCTGTCCAATGCTCCGATGGTGTGTGGTCATGTTGATGGGGCTCATCTGGTCACACATCCACTCCTCCACCTTGGGTTGCACACCCTAGGCCAGTAATAGTTTGGTAATGAGGACTCCATATAGGAGGTTATTCGTGGAGACGACGCTCGACAAGTAATGGATCCTCTCAAAAATACGAAGTGGCAAGTCGATGAGATCTCCATGTGCCACTCGTATAAGGAACTGTGCGTGAGTCCGCTAAATGTGGCCTTATGTTCCACATGATCCATATTTATTGCAACAATAAGATGCAAAATATGGAAAAAAAGGAGTTGTACCTGGTTGAATGCATTCTTCCTATCGATCGGGTCTCGATCACTCCCAGTGAGGATGTAGAAATCCTCATCTCGGCCACAATCCACCTCATCAAAAACCTCAGCCTCTGACGGGTCAACTAGGCCAACAGATGATGCAGAAGTGCCTACATCTATATTACTCAGGATCCATCCATAGGCTGAGCATCTCCTGCAGTCAATATCTCAATTACACGACAGATCTCTAGAAGCTCGACGATGAAATATGCCAAGACCTCAAATTGAACACCACGTACTGTCACGGTGTTAGAGGATGCATCCTTAGGCATAGAGCACATCGCCATATAAAACTCTCGAACCATTGTGGGGTATACGATACCCCTCAATGTGTAGATACACATCCAGCCTCTCGAAATGAACACATCTCGAACGCTCTTTTGCTCCCATATGAGTTCGTGAAAGTGGTTGATCATGACTTATCGTTTAGACATAACTAGTTGAACCCCGATTCGAGATGTGTCCTCGCTTGTTCCTACCCTCTCCATTTTTCTAGTCGTCAGAAGATGAGCAATATCCTGAAAGAAAGAAAAAAATTGAGCAATATTAATATTATGATGCATATAAGGTACTGTGATCTAAATTATTTCATGATGAACACGTTTGAACGTAACATATAACATTTGAATGTTAAGTATAAATGTACAAACATTCTGATTGTTACGTTCGCATGTTAAGTTCATCAATAGTATCATTCTAATGTAAGATGAGTTATATTTGAACATGATGGCTTAAACACACATTCGAACATACAAAACATATCATGTTCGCACATGAGAAAGTTCATTAACGTATTTAATAATACATTTGAATGTACATAACTATTAGTTCGAACATGTATTTGGTTTATGGTAACTGAAAGTTTTATATTCAAATGAATTCCAAATAATGTCCACACATCATACTAATGCTCGCATGTATGTATAGATCAAGAATTTGAACGATCATAAGTGCGAACGTTACAAATGTTAGTTTGAATATAAAATATACATTCGCATGTACTCTCAATATGTTCACATGTACTGTAGCACATGTGCACGTTCTATGATTAACATGCGAACGTTATATCGTCTTCCTAATTTGATATGTTAACATTCGAACGTGAGAATCTAATGTTCAAACATTACAGATAGAAATGGCTGAGTTGACTCAGTCATTCCCTAACACCTTAAACATAATGAAAGTGGCAAAAAACCTCCGTAGAAATGAAGTATAAATTTCAAGAAAGTTTTCTACAATGGCTGCTTGGCCATTGGAAACCTGTGGTGGCCGAAAAATCAAGATAAATATCCAGCTATCACCAGGTTTCAGGAACCACCGAAACCCCCATTAATCAATAATAAAAAAAATACCAAAATGTTAAAGAGGGATGCCTACCTTTTTTGTGACGTTTGTGGTGGAGTTTGTCGGCGGTGGCGATGGTGCAAGCGGCTATATGTGACGGAGGGACTGAATCAATTTCGAGAGTGAGTTGTGCCATTTCACATTTGGATTTGAACTTTTATACGGTTAATGTTTGAACATGTAAGTGTTAACTTGAGAACATCACGGATGAGAGAGAAATACATTTGAATGTTTAATTATAATGTCTGAATGTTGAATGAGTTAATTCCTGTTACATGCGAACATTAAACTAGTTCGTGCGAACTCTTCTCGATTAATGACAGATACATGCAAATGTTATGTTGGTACGTTCGTACGTTTATAGAATAAATTTTTTATAATTCATACTAAATAATAATATATGCTATACACTCTACTTATGCACTATGAACTAGTATATATACCATATATACACTATACTAATGCACTATGCCTAATTCATGATAATAAATAATTGCTATACTAATAACACTATGTACTAGTATGTAAGTTATACTAGTACATAATGCACCAGTATAGTATATATGCTATATATATTAGCCTAGTATTGTTAATTAGTTTAATAAAGTGTAATTAACAACTATTTTTATTGTCTAACATATTAATTCATGATAATAATATATGTTATACCAATAACACTATGTACTAGTATATAAGTTATACTAGAGGGGGAGAGTTGGTACCATAGTTGCAGTTTTAGAGAGAGAGAGAGAGAGAAACTCTACTAGGGTTCCTTTTGTGGGTTACGTATGGCTGCCGTTGGGGGACTTCATAGCCCCTGGATATCGGCTGGGCGGGGTAGGACTTTTGTAGATATGGTTTCGAAATCTCCTCAAGCCATCCCTGAGGTTAGCGTTCCTTTAGGCAGCCAAAATTGTTAGATGGTGAAGTTTACGTTCAATTTTTGAAGGAGGAGTTGGAAAAATCTGCTGCGCCGTTCAGGTTTACCATTATTTTGAAGTTTATTAGACAAAGGCCATCACTGGATGGAATCCATGTGTTTATACACGAGTGTTGGGGTTTGTCAACCCAGCCAATGGTGTCTGCGATGAAGAGGCCTCGAAACTTTTTTGTTCATTTTTCAAATGAGGAGGATTTTCTTAAAACTCTTTCTAGAGAGAGCTGTGATGTGATGGTGTTGCTTATCGTTCATTCCAATGGACGACGCAGTTCACTGAGGAATCGAAGCTGGCCTTAGTCCCAGTATGGTTGATGCTCCCTGGTCTACCGCCTAACTACTATCATAAGGCCTTTCTTAAAAATATAACGGCACCGATTGGTATGTTTTTGAGAAGAGATCATGCAACAAGATGTGCTACAAGGATTGATGGTGCTAGGGTGTGTGTCTTGATGAATATTGCTCAAGAATTGATTAAGTCCTTTTGGATTGGCACACCGAAGAATCTGGAAAGCATCAGGCAAGAGATTGTTTATGAGACCTTGCCTGCATTTTGTTTGCACTGTAAGGTGCAAAGGCATAACCTGAAGACATGCAAAGGTTCATAGTAGGTGATGAAGGATAAGAAAAGGAAAGCAGGGGTCAAGCTGAATGGTGCCTAGGTTGCGAAATCTGATGTACTAGCAAATAACGAGCCAGCTGGAGAGGGCAATTTGGATGGAAAGCCAGACGAACCAATTACAGTGCTGGAGACCATTGTGGATCAGGGGGAGGAGGCTATGGTACCAGGGTTGAAGGATGCCGACGTGCTAACAGTACAAGTAGTGCAGGGTGAGCATCATGCAATGGTTTTCAATACGTCCATGGATAGCAGTTTGTTGCATGGGGAGTCTAGTGGGGCCCAGGAAAATTTGTACGTATCTGAGGCTGCTTGTGCACAATTAGAAAGTGGTGCAATTTTGGCATTGTCCTTAGGGGCTTGCGTGGGTGACGGTACGGAGGGCAGGGAGGTACCTGAACAACCTCTTTTCGAAAAGGGAAAGCTGGTGAAGGTGGGTCTACAGACAGTAGCCTCTGCAAGGGAAAAGGAACATGTTTCTGTGTCGGATGATGATGATGATGGGGTGCTTCCTCATCTAGGGAAGGAGAAGGATGTTTCTGTGTCGGGGGATTCGCAACTTTCATGTTGGCAACAAATTCTAAGGTTTGATGATCGTTTCTCTAATGGTGCTCAAGCAGGCAAGTTATGGGTTTTCTGGGATGCAGAATTACAGGTTGATGTGCTGGGGGTCTCCAATCAGCAGGTTACTTTGTTATTAAATTCTTCTGTGGTAATATCGTTCATTTATGTGAAGTGTAGGTACTTGGAAAGACCGAAACTTTGGGCTGAGCTTCTCCAATTCAGTTCTCTAAGCTCGCCTTGGATAGTCATAGGTGATTTTAATGTGATTTGTGAAGATGCAGAGAGGCGAGGAGGTTGTCCTAGGTTGCCGTGCGCAAGGGAAGATTTTTGCAACTTCATAGATGCAGGGGGCCTAGTTGAGGTTCCTTTTAGTGGGAACAAGTTTTCATGGTGTAACAGTCAGAGCAGGATGGCGTGTAGTTGGGCTAGGTTGGATAAAGCACTCTGTAACTTGTGGTGTTTGGAGACCTTTCCCTCTATTTCGCTTAAATATTTGGCTCGTCACTCATCTGATCATGCTCCAATGCTTCTTGGCTTGAAGGACCCTTTCTTGACGTATGGACCGACTTCTTTTAAGTTCCAAAAGATGTGGACCTTGCATGAGGATTTTTGGAGGTGCGTTTCTTCTATGTGGCAGGAGAATTTAGGAGGGTTGGGACTTTAGAAGCTTGCCTCAAAATTAAAACGACTTAGAGTAGTGCTATGTGGTTGGAACAAGGAGATCTTTGGGTGGACGAGGGCGCATATTAAACGTTTGGAGGCATGTGTTGAGGAAGGGGAAGCAAGTCTTCAAGAAGGGTTCTCTGAGCAGGTTGAAAGGGATGTTTTAGCCTCTAGACTGGAGCTCTCTGTTTAGCTTAAAAGGGAGGAAACACGCATCGCACAGCAAGTAAAAAACGCTTGGATTGATCATGGTGAGATTAAGGGTGCGTTTGGTTGTTGAAATGAGTTGAGTTGAGTTGAGTTTAGATAATAAAATATTGTTAAAATATTATTTTTGAATATTTTTATTATTTTGAAATTTGAAAAAGTTGAATTGTTTATTATATTTTGTATTGAGATTTGAAAAAGTTGTAATGATGAGTGAGATGAGATGAGTTTGGTTAAGGAACCAAACGAAGCCTAACTCCTCATTTTTCAAAGCATTGCGGGTTCGAAGGGTCAGCACGGTTAAGGAAATGAGGCTGGGTGATGGCCGTGTTTTATGTTCTCCGGAAGAGATACACGAAGCTGCAGTGGAGCATTTTCAGGAATTTCTGCAATGCCATCTCGATAGCTCCCTCCCAGACCTGTCGACATTAATTCAAGAGGAGGTGGCGCAAGAGGAAAATCTTCTGTTGTGTCGTGTGCCTACTGAGAAAGAGATCAAGGATGCTTTATTTTCCATCCCAGAAGATAGCAGCCCAGGTCTCGACGGATTCGGATCTGGTTTTTTTCAGCATTGTTGGGCTTTAGTGAAAGATGACTTGATGGAGGCGATATGGGATTTCTTTAAGGGCTCCCTTCTGTCAAGGTTTTATACCTCATCCTCTATTGCTCTAATTCCAAAAGTTTTAAACCCCACATATTTTGATTATTTTAGGCCAATCAGTCTTTGCTCCGTAGTCTACAAAATCTGCTCAAAAATTCTGGAAGCCCGTTTGACATTGGTTTTGAATCGTATTATTTCATTAGAGCAAGGTGCTTTTCTTCCCAGGCATTCTATCTTTGATAACATCAGTCTTACTCAAGAGCTCGTTCATGACTTAAATAAGTCAGTTAGACGGGGAAATATAATGGTGAAAATTGACATAGCCAAGGCATACGACACTATTGACTTGAATTTTTTATTTCATGTGTTGAAAGGATTCGGTTTCTCGGTTGAAGTTTATAACCTCTTATCGCAATGTGTTACTACTCCCTGGTACTTTGTTGTCATGAATGGGATGGCTAAAGGCTTCTTCAAAGGTGGTAGGGGACTTCGCCAAGGGGATCCCCTCTCATCTTACTTATTCATTCTTGTGGAGGAGATTTTTTCTACACTTTTAAAAAGAAAGTTTGAGACCGGTAAGATTGGTTTTTATACTCATCCGCGTAGGGGACCTCTCATAACACATCTACTGTACGTGGATGATATGGTGGTATTTGCAAATGGGAGTAAGAAGTTGGTTAAGGAGATCAAGGGCGTTCTTAGCCTTTATGCGCAAGTGTGAGTGCTGTGAGGAGGGGAATTTTGAGGATTTAAATCACGTGTTATACGAGGGGAGGATTGCAGTAGCTATTTGGAAGTTCTGCTCGAGTCTAGTTGGAATTCCATATGTTGCAAATCGCACATAGAGAGAAACGGTGGAGGTGTGGTTTAGATGCACCAAAAGGTCATCATAGGTGGGCAACCTAATTGGGCTAATTCCAAGCATCATCACATGGAGTTTGTGGGTCTGGAGGTGCACAGCAAGGATGGACGGAAAAAGGGAGTCCATTACAGCGCTATTGCACTCTGTGAAGCATTGGATGAGTTGGGTTGGAGTGAAATTAAAGGTAGCTTCTAGACTGGAAAGAAGGGACATTGGGATATTGAAGATGCTGAAGCTGCCGATCAACATTATACACAAGAAGCAAATAGTAGTGGCTTGGACTAAACCAGGTACGGGCTGGCTGAAATTGAACATTGATGGAAGTAGCTTACAAAATCCAAGAGATCTGGGTTTGGGTGGAGTGCTGCGAGATGAAAAAGGAAGATTTAAATTTGCATTCACTGCTAGCTCGAGCAGAGGCACTAATAATGAAGCTAAATTTATGGCTCTCTTAATGGGTGTTAAGAAGTGCATGAACATGGGCTTTAACAATGTCATTTTAGAAATGGATTCGCTGTTGGTGGTACATTGGTTAAGGGAAGGCAAGTGCAGTATATGGTACTTGGAAGACTTTTGGGAAGAGCTGAGAAGAATGCTAATGCAGATGAATGTTCAAATCCTGCATGCCTATAGGGAAAGGTAACATGGCAGCAGACTACCTGGCTAACCTGGGCAGTAAGGGTTGCAATAGAGTTTGGCTACCACATGACGAGCTTCTGCATTTGCTAAAGGGGATACTTAGAATGAACAATTCGGGTTTACCTTACTTAAGAAAAGTCTGAAGATGAAGGGAGGCACAGTTTTCTGCAGAAGTAGTGTTTTACGTTGTCTTTGGAGTTAGGCTTTTATGTTTTACGTCGTTTTTGAGAAGTCATTTTACGTCTCATGTTTTATTTTATTTTTCATGCGCCGAGGTCTTGTATAAGGTTTCCTTGACCAAAAGCAAGGACTTTAATAATAAGGAGACTTGATCTCCGACTTTATAAAAAGAAGAAGTTATACTAGTACATAGTGCACTAGTATAGTATATATACTATATATATCAGTCTAGTGTTGTTAATTAGTTTAATAAAGTGTAATTAACAACTATTTTTGTTGTCTAACATATTAATTCATGATAATAATATATGTTATACCAATAACACTATGTACTAGTATATAAGTTATACTAGTACATAGTGCACTAGTGTAGTATATATATCATATATATTAGTCTAGTGTTGTTAATTAGTTTAATAAAGTGTAATTAACAATTATTTTTGTTGTCTAACATATTAATTCATGATAATAATATATGATATACTAATAACACTATGTACTTGTATATAAATTATACTAGTGCATAGTGCACTAGTATAGTACTAAATATACTATATATACTAGTCTAGTGTTGTCTTGTAATTAATAACATTCTAATTAACAATTAATGTTATGTACTAAAATACTATAAGCAAATAATATATATATATATACCACTATTTTTATATAAACCGCTATGGTTTAAAAAAGATATAAATATGTGTATCATGTTCGAACAATACAAATCTACGTTTGAACATGCTAATTTTACATGTGAACTTGTTTAATTATACTTTCGAATTTAATCTACATGATCTGTTTCTTGTTTGCACGTGAACTATTGTACATTTAACGCTTGTAAGTGTTAAAAATTAGGCGGTTCTTTCAACGGGAACCAAAATTTCACGTAATGTGCAAACGTATATTGTGATGTTCGAACAGACCGGGATTTTGATTCTGCAACTTTTCATTTTAAATGTCGATGCAATAGCCCAAAGACACCTTTAATACATTGTCGTTTGAGTATGGAAGACCTATCGCAGCGATTGAAGTCGCTGCAATAAGTCAAAAAATTTTCAAAATAAATAATAACGCCTCAAATAAGTCTAGGGTGTTTAATGGCACGGGTTGAAGGCAAATCCTCTCATTTGCCTTCAACCCATGCTTCCATTCAGTGAGAGAGAGTTAGAGTGAGAGATAGCATTGGAGAGAGAGAGAGTGAGAGAGAGAGTTAGAGAGAAAATAGCTAATATTGTAAGGTAGTATTAGATTTTTTTGTTTATTTTGAATTATGTTGTGATTTTCTATGTATTATTTAATTTGTACTAATTAGTATTGTGTTTTTGTTTGAAGGATTATTTGTTGGAGATTTTTTAAGCTTGGCATTTGTAAAGGGAAATTGCTAGGTATATTTCTACATTTTGTTGTGAATATTTTTGTGAAAATGTGAGTATGTAAAAATGTTGATATTTGAATATGTTTGGATATTTTGAATATGTTGGATATATAGTGTGAATATATATGTTTAGATATTGTGAATATGTTGGATATTGTGAATATGTTGGATGATAATTGAATGTGAATATGTTTGGATATTGTGAATATGTTGGATATTGTGAATATAATTAGATATTGTGAATATGTTTGGATATTATGAATATGTTGTTAGATAATTTAAAATTAATAAGATATTATACAGAAAGTTTGGGAACTAGTGTACACTCAGGTGTTCACTAATTTCTGAATTGTCTAGTGTGGACAGTTTGAAATTATATTATCTATATTGCGCATTTTTGTTACTCCTACTTACACTTTTAGTGTGAAATTTCAGTATCTTCCTCATTTGTTCTCCAGGTATACTGTTCACAGAGTGAAAATCCCTCTTTGTGAACATGTATACTTGGAGAACTATGCGGAGGTGCTGTCGAAATTTCTACTGATATGGAAAGTAGAAGAGTGATAATTTGTGCAATATGAATGATATAATCCAGAATGGGATAAGACCAACTAGTGAAAATCTAAAGAGTAGTGAGAATTGGAGCATGTGATGCATGTGAAATTAGATTGCATTATACTATCGATAGGTTTTTTTTAGAAATGGATAAAAGTTGGATGCGTCTTGAAAATAGACTTGGAAAGGACTATACCATGTATGCACGTGGAGTTAGAGCCTTTATTGGTTTTGTTCAGGCCTCTGCCGATAGTCGCGGTTACATTAAGTGTCCATATCGTGGATGCAAAAATCTGTGCGCTATAGGATTGGATGAAGTAGTAAGTCATATATTTGTGAATGGTATGGATTTGGGGTATACCCGATGGGTATTGCATGGTGAGCCATAAGAATAATCAACTGAGTTAATGGTCGGTCATGGTATTGATATGTGGGATATGGATGAAGATATCGAGCGGGATGACCTTAATGAGCGGGATGAGATGGAGGAGATGTTGGGTGACATTGAAGCTATGATGTTTATGGATGAAATGGACGAGGACGCCTCAAGTGGCCAAGGGTGTGAATCAGAAAATTTCTCTAAAATGTGAGCTTTATCCTGGATGTAGAAAACACAGCAAAATGTAGTTTATTATGTGGTTGCTTCATATTAAGTCATTGTGTGAGATGTCGACAAAAGCAATCAACATGGTCTTGGACTTGTTTAATGAGGTGCTTCTTGAAGGTTATGCATTGCTGAGGAATTTTTATGAAGTAAAACAGTTGAGAAAGGGATTAGTGTTTGAGCACAAGTCCATAAATGCATGCAGAATAATCGTGCTTTATTTTGGAAGGAGAATGAGGAAAAATAGGCTTATCCCGTATGCGGAGAGTCGAGGTGGAAGGGTAAGAAAAATATTCCGGGGAAGATTTTGCGTTATTTCCCGCTGAAACCCAAATTGCAAAGTCTATATATGTGTTAAAAAAAAACTCAAGATATGAGGTGGCACGAGGAGAAAAGAGTTAAAGATGACGAATATATAAGGCATCTAGCTAACTCACTTGCAATGCAAAGGTTTGATGATCAATACCTAGAGTTTGGGTGTGAAGCTCGTAATGTGCACTAGGACTAACAACGGATAGATTCAATCCCTTTGGCAATATGAGTACAAGTTACAACACTTGGCCTGTAGTGTTGATTCTGTATAATCTTCCACCATGGAGGTGCATGAAAGCTCCAAACTTTCTGTTAACTTTACTTAGCCTCGGCCCAAGATCACCTGGGAATGATATTAACGTATTCATGTAGCCATTAATTGAAGAGTTGAAAGATCTATGGGAAATAGGAGTCAGAACTTTTGATGCATATATGTCGACATCTTTTCATGTGCATGCTGCAGTAATGTGGATGATAAATGACTTTTCAGCATATGGAAACCTTTCCGGTTGGAGTACTAAAGGAAAATTAACGTGTCCCACGTGTAATAAAGAAACTACAAGTGAGTGGCTAAAATATTCGTAGAAGATGTGCTTCATGGGCCATCGACGGTATCTGTCAGCAAATCATGCATGGCGAAGGGAAGGCGCTAAATTTGATGGGAGAGTTGAGGACAAAACTACACCAAAAGAGTTGACTGGGGACGAGATAGTCGAACAGTTCTGGGAAGTTAGAGTGAACAATTTTCGAAAAGGTCGATGAAAGAATAAGAGAAAACGAGGCCCGACAGAATTGAATTGGACAAAGCGTAGTATTTTCTTTGACTTTCCATATTGGTCATCATGCATGTTACGACATAGTTTGGATGTAATGCACATAGAGAAGAATATTTGTGACAATGTTCTGGGGGACATTGATGAGCATTAACAAAAAGAAGAATGACACTATTAAGACGAAGAAAGATCTTGAGAGAATTAGAATTAAACATAATCTACATTTGTGAATGGAAGGCAACATGATGATTATGTCGCATGTATGTTTTACGATGACAAGAGATGAAAGGATGAATTTTTGCAAATGGTTGCAAGGTGTGAAGTTGCCAGATGTTATGCCTCCAATCTCGATAGATGCGTGAGCCTTGATAACTAGAAAATAAATGGATTGAAAAGTCATGATTGTCACGTATTTTTACAAAAATTGTTACCAGTGAGAATTCGTGGTAAATTGACTTCTAATGTACGTGTTGACATAACTGAACTTTGCATGTTTTTCAAAGATTTGTGCTCTCAGGTCGTAAATCGAGAAATGTTATGGAAGTTGGATGAAGACATTGCTACTATATTGTGTAAATTCAAGCAGATCTTTCCACCATCATTTTTTGATGTAATGGTCCATTTAGCAATACATTTACCTCGGGAGATAATGTTAGGTGGTCGGCTGCAGTTCCGTTGGATGTATCCAGTTGAAAGATATTTGGGTAGATTAAAGCGCACTGTTGGGAATAAAGCCTGAGCTGAGGGTTCTATAGCAGAGGCTTATATACATGATGAATGGTTGACATTTTGCACTCTATATCTTCGTGGTGTTGAGACACGATTTAATCGTGAAGAGTGGAATGATGATTTTGCTTCTCCTCCTTCTCGTGAGGTATCAGTGTTTTTCCAGAATGTATGGCCCTGCACAAATGGGATACGACTTAATTGGTGAAGAGTTAGGAAAAACTCGATGGTATGTGTTGAATAATTGTCAGGAGATTGATGACTATCTCAGGTATGTCGCTGCATACTTAGAATAAGTCTAATTAAAAATATTATTATATAACATATTATGTAATGCACATATCCTATTCTTTTATACTTCCATACAGTGAGCACATAGACAAACTTAGGACAAAAGGCGTAGAGAATATAGAGGCGAGAGATGAAGAAGAATTTCTCTGATGGTTTGAACAACGCGTATCATTTTAAATGTCTCATAACTTAAAATTACTTTGAACCATTTTAATTTTTGTTTACTTTTAATAATTTTGTTACTATTTCACTCGTTAGATTTTGGAAAACGTGTTAATGATCCCTAATTAGTTTCTTCTAAAGTTCATGCATTGGCTCATGGTCCCTCACAAAGAGCACTTCAATACACTGCATGCACGGTTCGAGGTTATTCCATACTATGGACCGTGAACATAATCGAAAGACGCAAAACTGTGGTGTGGTGGTCAAGGGAAGTCATGGAACAGATGACATTGACTACTATGGTGTCATACATGACATTATCGGATTAAAATACCTGGGTGGAAATGTGACATATGTTTTTAAATATGATTGGTGGGATATAGGCGGTGGTCGGGTTTCGATACATAGGGATAGTCACTTTATGAGTGTCAATAATACTACATGTAAATGGTACGAAAATGATCTATTTGTATTGGCTTGTCAAGTTACCCAAGTCTATTAGTTGGTTGATCCAATGAAAGGGGCCGATGAAGATAATGGAGAGATAACTTGGTGAGTTGTACAAAAATTTGTGCCTCGAAATATATATAATGCAGGAATGGTAGCGGATTATGATCATAGTGGAGAGGAAGATGACACTCCGATTGTAGAGGCATACCAGGAAGATGGAGAGGGTATAAATTTATGTGTTGACCTCGGTGCACTTGAACTAATCCCCTTATGTGGAGATGACATCCCACCTATACATCTTGATCCATCTGTATTAAATGATCATTCAGTTCATGAAGAAAGTTAAGAAGAAAAAGAAGAAGAAGAGTCCAAGGAGGAAGTCGATGAAGAAGACAAAGAAGAAGATGATGATGACGAAGATGTTATTGAAGTTGATTCTGAAACAAGGATGGAAAATATATCTAGAGATGAAGAATAAAAGTATTAAATATTTTATTTACATATTTACATAGGTGACAGTACAATACATTTTTTATAAATTATTCTATACTAATTTCCATAAAATATTAATCAATTTCAAGGATGCCACCAAAATGACAACAAAGAAATGTGCCTCCTCCCCCAAGTCCCGAACTCACTCATGATTCTCCAACTGAGGACTCCTCTCCAGAACAAGTTAATACACATTAGACAGACAGCTAGTCGACACCTACCAGTAAGGAAATTTGTTGATAATTAATTATATTTCAATACTTTGGGGACTCTATTTAATTATTTAAAAATATTAGCTGATGCATTGTCACGTCATTAACGTGGCTTAAGTTAGACGATTGGAGGAAGTGTTCTGATCTTTTCGCAAGTCCAGATTATGAGGTATTCTAGATTTATTCCCTATAAGTTATTTACATATGTATTGGTTTCATATATTATATTTAACATTGTTAATTTCTCCTGTAGCACTTAAGTTCTATCAATATACATAATAGAACAGCTTTGCAATCCACCATCACCCCAGCTCAAGATCATTCCAACGTCTTGCTGATAAAATGGTAATTGATAACTTATTAATTATCACTTATTTTTATCATATTCTGTTATTTAAATACTAACATTATTTTTTAAATTTACTAATGTGGCTTTGTTAGAAACGTGATGATCCTAAAAATTTCTCTCTCATTCATGTTTATACTGCTACTCACACTGATGAGCACAGTGAGTGGGTTGATCTTGTCGCTAAAGATAATTATGTAAGTGATGCTATTTTCTGTGACAAAATTATGTAACATGTGAATTCATATTATATTCGATTCCTCATTTCTTTTAATTGTGAGTTTTATTATCATATTTTTGTTGTAATTGTAGGAAAAAATGATTGAGATCTAATCAGCCTCTAAGGAATCATCTTCTAGTGACATAGACATATTCACGCAAGTGCTCGGAACCAAATCTGGTTTGGTAAAAGGTTTGAGACGTTCTTTCAAGCATGTGTTCATCCTACAAGACCTTGACTTTCGAAGTTAACAATCTTACTAAAGATTTCGATGCTACACGCCAAGAAATTGAGCAAATGAAGTCGAGACAGCAGGAGTTGGAGTCTCTCTTATCGCGACAGTCTGATTTAGAGACGCGTTTGCAGGAGCAACAAAGAGATTGTGATGAGAGAATAAGCATTGAAATCCAAGAGCAAGTGCAGAGGGAGATGATGGTCCAGATGGAACGTGTTATGTTAGTTCAGCAAGATCGCAGTGGACGAGGAAAGAAGAAGAAATGATCAATATATCATTATCAGGATCATTATTAGAAACTTTTATTATATATTTTTGTAACTTTATAAGACATTATTAGTTGTTACATTTATGGTGTAATATGAAACAATTTGTATGCTTTTTAATTTTATGAAATTACTCTTTCTAATCATAACGTTCGCACATAAAGAACAAACGTTTGAACATTGATTCACTTTTGAATCAACATGAGAACAAAATACTAGTGAATTCGAACAACACATTCGAAAGTACGACACATTTTAATGCACAAACAATCTAAACGTTTGAATGATGAGAATTGATACGTGCGAATGTCATTTAACATCCGAGCGTTAAAAATTGTACATTCGAATTCTTCTACTTTAACATCTGAATGTTACATTCAAACGTCTTCGAGTTAACGTTCGAACGTAAATATCATTCATGCGAAGCAAAAACAACAAACGTCAATTTTTTTACGTGCGAATGTTAATCAATCTGATTAATGTTCAAACATTATAGCTCATGAAAGACTTCCAACCATCACAAAAAAAAAAACTTTTTGTGATGGTTGACTGTTGACGATTGAATAGTCGACCATCACAAAAAACAATATGTGACGCCTTTTAGGTGACGGTCTCCAACCGTAATAATTTTTTTTTGTAATGGATGGCTTATTTTTTGTGACGGTTTTGTCCGTCACAAAATCCTAATTCTATTGTAGTGGACGTCGTACGTTAATTCTTTCACAGTTTATGATGATGTTTTGGGCAGCTAGTAGTTTTGTTGGATTGGTTTTGACCACGTGAAAGCTCTTTACACAATCCCAAGTGTGACTCAGGATTTTATTTTGATGAGATTAGATGAATTGATATTAAAGTTAAAAGTTGAATAAAATATTATTATAATATATATTTTTAATATTATTTTTATTTTGAAATTTGAAAAAATTAAATTTTTTTTTTGTGTGTTAAAATTTAAAAAAGTTACAATAATTAGATAAAAATAATTGAGATGAATTGAATGGAATTGTAAAAACAAACTAGGCCTAATAATAGAATTATCAAATAAAAATAAATAGCAAATATCCCAAAACTTCACGATCTTGTGAAGTGTGAACTGTAGGTAGCAATAAAAATATGATCGGTATACTAGGTTGGAAACTTTGAGTACGTACGTACTTAATTATGCACGTGCAAATTAATGGTCATATCATGTATAGAAAAATTCAAAAGATGTGCTGCAGCTTCGTAGTGCTCCTTCCAAGAAAAACGTTATCTAGATCTAAACCGACAACATAAGCTTCTTCTCATGCTGCAGTTCATCTGTCTTTATTCTCCCAATATATATGTTGGTTCTTTTTACGGTTTAATTGTTAATTAAGAATGTCTAACCACGTTGGTTTTGCGAAACGTTACAGATCTATTAATTGTATCCATAGTTCAACGATATTTAGAGACATGCAAAAGGCATAAGACCAACCGAAATAACCGTTTGAATAATAAGATAAGATGGAATAATTTTATATGAAAGTTGAGAATTAAATAAAATATTATTAGAATATTATTTTTTAATATTATTATTATTTTAAAATTTATAAAAATTGAATTGTTTATTATCTTTTATGTAAAAATTTAAAAAAATTATAATAATAATATGAGATAAAATAAAACTGTTTATGTATCTAAACGAGTCTGTCTCTTATATTAGGAGACAGACTGTACATATCCTCTGTTTGCAGCAGATTGAAATGTCTCCCATATTGTTGAAATATATGCAGTATGGTTGAGTGGCACAAATTCGTTGAAGTACTCTCAACTCTTACAAATACAAATTAGTACTATCAATTCTTTTGCGCCTTTTTGCTAGATTTAAGGAAAAATGTAAAAGTAAACTTATAAATTGATGTGAATTGATGTGATATATTATATCTATTTTATATATAATAAAAACAAAATTTACCGTGCAAATTACGGCCTTAAAAAGATTGAGTTAATAATTCTCCTTGTACTGTTCTTGCATCCGATATTGTTAGTGCAGAGAAGAAAAAAGTTATGGATAATGCTAAACTAATTAATGATGATTAGATATATAGCCACTAATTAATTGGGATTAACTTGAGTACGGTAGCCGATCCATCTGCAGCATAGATACATGGCAGCAGTGTAAGGAGAATGCCTACATGGATTAGGCCAAAAGCCTATAACTAGAGTACAGACCATGTCGGCCGGCCTTTCTTGCTTATATGGCTCATGCTTTACCTATAATTCTTCTGCTGACTGCTGAAGTCTCACCTAAAATTCTTCGCGGCTTACGGTGGAAATATCGATTGGGACCATTTTTGGGGTAAATTCATGAACTTTTCAATTAATTCTTCTAGTAACGCTTAATTATGACCACCTCGAGTAACTTACTCGACTAAGCAGGGCCTGCTCAATAGGCTTCGGGAGCGAAGGTTAAAATTTTGAGTGAGGATTTTTTTTAATTAAAATAAGTAAAATTAAATAAATTTATTTTATTTAAAAATAATTCCTATAATTTTGTAAAGTAAAATTATTGATTAAGATTTTATACTATATTTTTAACTAATAACTGACTTAATCTTTATTAAAAAAATTTTGATTTAGAGAGAATTTTATCAAATATAGTTTTATGATAAGTACTTTAGACTCTTAGACACAATTATAATCATTATTGTCAATAGCATTCTATAAACAACTTACACAATTGAAAGAAAGTAAACTCTTGCTTCTTCAAAGGATTATACAAAAACCTTTTATCAATACTGAAAAATTAGATTTTTCTATTTATAATTTTTACATTAATTATATATTAAACTAATAAGGACAAAAGAGAAGTGTATTCTTAAAAGGAAAATAGGTAAAATAATTATTATCTGTGATACTTTTAAAAATTAATAACGACATAATATCTATTTAATCTTGTTTATATTCTCATTCTCATTAAGTTAATTAAAGTTTTTTTATTGGTTATATATTTTTTTTAAAAAACTTATACTTTATATATTTTTTGGGAGGCTTCTTCTATTAGGAGCCTTAGCCAATTGCCTAACTCGCCTATTGGAAGATGCCTTGCGAGTAAATCCAAACTTAAACAATATCTAGGAAGTAGGGCAAACACATTCCTCGAATGACTTTCTTTTCTAAGTGGTATTAATCCAATATTGACATGCGGCTTGATCTTCAAAATTTAGAAGAATGAGGCCACCTATATATATCCTTCTTTGTATCAAAGAAAAAGATCAAGATCACAGCTTTACTTTTAAGTGAGCCTTTAAAAATATTAGTTTGCAGCTTCTTTCCAAGTCTAAAAGACCCTCTATCTCTCTCTCTCTCTCTCTCTCTGTGTTCACTTTGGTATTTCCATGGGCTCACCAAGTGTACCACTACAGCCTCCGACTTATGGAGATGTAATCACCGTTCTCAGCATTGATGGCGGTGGAATAAGAGGGCTTATCCCAGGAACTATCCTTAGCTTCTTAGAATCTGAATTTCAGGTTAGATATATATATATATATATATATATATATATATATATATATATATATTTATATGTTAATCTTTTGTTTCATGCAAAGAAAACCCATCATCCAAGTACGCTTCCCTCATTGAAGTTTTGTTCAGTTTTCACGTATATTAAATGCACTCTAAATTAAGCGGATTGCTGCAAATTTCTTTATGATGAAATTTAAAATTTGTCTTTGAAGAGTCATGATCAAGGTCATGCACTGCTGCTACACGAATCACTCATGCTATATATGTAAATATATATATATATATATATATTTATATATATATATATTGGCTCAGCATGTAATCCTCACGCATTTACACAAGATTTTTTATGCATGGTACTATATATACAGAAGCTGGATGGTGAAGATGCAAGAATAGCAGATTATTTTGATGTGATTGCTGGAACAAGCACAGGCGGCCTTGTTACTGCCATGTTAACTGCTCCAAATGAAAAGAACCGACCTGTGTTTGCCGCCAAGGATATCAAGGAGTTCTACCTAAACCACTGCCCTAAAATCTTCCCACAAAACAGGTACGAAGAGGAAGAGCTTTCCTGTTTGATTATTATCCTTGTGCCACTCATTTTAGTTTGTAACAAGATTATATGTTTTTCAATTTGCAGCAGTCCAATACTTCCTGCTATTAGAAAGATTATCAGAGCCCTTTCCGGACCAAAGTATGATGGGAAGTATCTACACAACCTTGTAAGAGAAAAACTCGGAAACACAAGAATTCAACAGACTTTGACAAATGTTGTCATCCCAACATTTGATCTCAAGAGACTACAGCCAACCATCTTTTCTAGCTACGAGGTTGATTATTATAATCATCTTCTCTTTAATTAGGTTTCGAAATTTTATACTTTAATTCTTCTGTCCCTGATCTAAATATTGTTGATTTTTCTCCCCTGTTTTTTTATGTACCAGGTAAAGAAAAACCCAAGCTTAAATGCACTACTCTCAGATGTATGCATTGCAACCTCAGCAGCACCAACTTATCTTCCAGCTTATTACTTTGAAACCAAAGACCAGGAAGGGAAAGTGAGAGAATTTCACCTTACAGATGGCGGAGTTGCAGCCAATAATCCGGTACACCTCTTTCAAGTCCGATAGTACTGTACGTACCTTATAATAACAAAGACGATGATTATTGGTGTTTTATTTCCAGGCATTGCTTGCCATTGGAGAAGTGGCAAAGGAGATCCAAAGAGGAAATCCTGACTTCTGTCCTATAAAACCAATGGATTATGGACGGTTTCTGGTGATATCATTAGGAACTGGCGCACCCAAAGACGAAGAGAAATAGAAGGCGCATGATGCAGCTAAGTGGGGCATACTGGGTTGGTTAACCAGCGGTGGTTCCACCCCCTTAATTGATGTATTTTCTCAAGCAAGTGCAGATATGGTCGACGTCCATCTCTCTCAGGTTTTCCAAGCCCTTCATTCTGAGAAAAGCTATCTGCGAATTCAGGTATATATGTTTATTCGAAAATGATCGAAACACAGACAGATTACATGTTCATTCGTACCCGTATCTAAATTTCCCCGACGAGTTTTTGCTCACTATATCAGTTAACAAAGATACATCCATGTTTGAATCTAAATAATACAGGACGACACATTAAGTGGGGTAGTATCTTCAGTGGACGTAGCCACATCGACGGACTTGGATGATCTCGTGAAAGATGGAGAAGAATTACTCAGAAAACCAGTTGCTAGGGTGAATCTGGAGACAGGAGTCTTTGAACCTTCAGACAGTGAAACTAATGAACAAGCTCTCAGAAGGTATATATTTATATGTCGAACTATTAACTCGTAATAAGTTCTAATATTTTTAAGCAAATTAAGCATAGGTTTCATATTGTTCTTGCTTGCTCGCAGGTTTGCAGAACTTCTTTCCCAAGAGAGGCACCGCCGCCATGCTAGATCTCCGGTTGGAAAAGCTGCAAGTCATGTGCATTAATTGGATCCTCCTGTTTTCTCCTGCATCATGAGCGCGCGTCGTTTAAGATCATGATCATCAACCGTTTCAGAGTGCCCAACGTGCTTACCAAACCAGTACAAGTGTTCGCATTTCTTTTTGTTCGCATTAATACCCCAACACGCACGCTATCTAACGACAGCTAGCATTGGAGACTTTTGGAATAGCTTTATAAGCATCCACGATAATTTGGAACATCTTGATTTAGTGTCGTTTTACCAATGTCTCACTCCAATAATTGTTCCTTTGGGGGCTTTTTTTCTCTTTAGTTATTGGTTGTTCTTTTGGTTATTTTCTCTTTAATTATTGAATTGTTAGTTTCAACTCTCTCTATCATTAATTAATGACAGAAATGGATAGTCATTCCTACCATTTTTTATACCTTTTCTTATGAGCTATTTTTAATTACTACATATTTATTAAGAATATAATACAGATAGTTAAATATACTTCTCTTTAGGATTTGAACTCAAGACTCTTGTATTAGAGCAGGAGTTTTGAGTTCGAATATACACTCTAATTTATTTAATTAAATATGCTAAATATTGGGTCTACTCGTTAATGAGAGTGTAAATAATATAATACAAATGATAAAATCTACCTATTCCTATAAGTTTAAACTTTTGTGATATATGGTAATTTCACAATCTTGTTTATTGGTAGATCAGATAGGAATAAAATAAATCAATTGGATATATATGAGAGTAACTTCAATAATGAGCTAGCACCTTCCCATAGAAAAGTGTTCATGATCCGACTCTGATTTCATGTGTAAAGACTCAAGAAAGTAAGGCGGCTTTAAGCTACCAATAATGATCAGTTTCCCCATCACTTGCTTGGAGCAACTAGCAATAAAATAAGTACCATCGATGTTAAGTGGAGCTCATACTAAGATAACTTTTCGGACTTAATTACTTAGAAATAAATATTTATCTATTGCTAGATGTGTTGGGGCTTGCACGAGGACGAAGTTTCAACAGTTGCAAAGTCATTAACTGACCATGATATCAAGTTTCAAAATTTCATGACCAAAAAAATTCTCGTTTGTTTTCGCAGATAAGATGGGATGGGATAAGTTAAGATAAAAGTTGAAAGTTGAATAAAATATTATTAGAATATATTTTTTTAATATTATTTTTGTTTTAACATTTGAAAAAGTTGAATTCATGTTTATTTATTTTTTGGTAAAAATTTTAAAAAGTTATAATAATTTGATGAGAAAAAATGAGAATGGTTGTGAAAACAAATGAGATTAGTGACCAATAAGCCATTCATTAATTAAGCATAATTCAAATTAAAAGACATAGTTCCTTAAAATGAATTTATATATAAAAATGTCTATTTCCTGCAAATTAAAATGAATTTATTTTCATCATAAATAGTCAATCTTATCGCAAATAATTCAACACAAATATTTATTTTTATTATAATGTTAATTAGCATGCTGTCAGCAATTTCCAGATACTTAGGAAGATCGAACGACTATTGTTTTTTTTTTTTTTCCTTCAATTTTTTGAAGCCATATTTGCACTTACGTATATACATGTATGCAGGATCATGTCCACTACGTAATATATAGAAAGTGTACGTTCATGAAGTTTGGACCATGAAAACAACGATTCATTATTTTTCGCAAAAATTAAAAACAAAAAACAAAACAAAAAATTTACATGAGCCAACAGTAGTACTGCTTCATTTATTCGGCCATACCACCAAGCTTTGTAGAAAAAGGGGATACTTGGGTATACAGACTTACCAAGTCCCTTTATGGGCTAAGACAAGCCTCACGCCAATGGTTTTCTAAACTATCCTCTGCCATTCTTGACTACTGATTTACTAAGTCAAATTTTGATCACTCTCACTTCATCAAAACCACTGCCTCTTCATTCATTGCTTTGTTAGTTTATGTAGATGACATAATACTAGCAAGCAATGACATTGATTCAATTACTGCCCTGAAGTCATTCTTAGATGAAAGATTCAAAATCAAAGATTTGGGGGTATTGAAGTACTTTTTGGGTTTGGAAGTGGCCAGATCCGACAAAGGTATCACTTTATGCCAAAGAAAATATGCATTGGACATTCTCCAAGACTTAGGTTTACTAGCAGCAAAACCTGTTCAGTTTCCCATGGAACAAAACATCAAACTCTCTTCATCTGAGGGTAATTTAACTGAAGATGCTTCAAGCTATCGCAAGTTAACTGGTAGGTTGACATACCTTACCATCTCTCAGCCAGACTTGACTTATGCAATTCAAGTCCTTAGCCAATACATGGATAAACCACGGCAACCTCACCTAGATGCAGCCCATAGAGTCTTAAGATATTTGAAGGGAACACCTACACAAGGATTGTTCTTTCTAGCACACTCAGATTTTCATCTCAAGGCTTTTTGTGACTCAGATTGGGCAAGGTGTGTGGACTCTCAAAAATCAGTAACTGGCTTTTGTGTTTTCCTTGGTGACTCACTTATATATTGGAAATCTAAAAAGTAACAAACCATGTTAAGATCTTCAGCCAAAGTTGAATATAGAGCCATGACATCCACCACTTGTGAATTAACTTGGTTACTTACTCTAATGAAAGACTTTAAGATCATCATCCCAACCTGCTTTACTGTTTTGTGACAACAAAGCTGCTCTTCACATTGCAACAAACCTCATGTTTCATGAGAGAATAAAACACATTGAAATAGATTGCCGCATTGTAAGAGAGATGATGTTAGCCAACCTCATCAAGCCATTACATGTTGCTTCCGCTCATCAACTCAGTGATAATTTTACCAAACCTCTTAGCTGCAACCATTTTCATAGTTTGCTGTCCAAGATGGGAATTTTAGACATCCATTCACCATCTTGAGGGGGACTCTTAGAGTCCATGATTCAGTTTGCACACGATTGATGATGTGGCTCAAATGATTAATATCATTGGCTGAAGTAAAAGTTAGTTAGTTAGTTACACTCAACTTCTTCTATAAATAGACTGATGTAAACAATTGTATTCAACTCAATTCATTCAACACAGAATCAAAGTAATACATGACTCTGTTCTATCCTCTCTCCTTTTTGCTTACTTTCATTTCCTACATCAAGATTCCTTGTCTAGATTCAGATTTTGTCGAAGTCAACCAGCGTGCATATAATATTGCATGTCTTTGGTCAGGTATTAATTGCCATGTGCAACGAAGAAATAATAATAATTAAATCACAAATGAACAAACTAGAAGTAGTTCAGTCATTTTCAAAAAAAGAAGAAGAAGGAATTCAATCGCTGGTAATCATGCATGCACGTATATATATGACATGAAAATTGAAACAAAATTTATAAAAGAGATGATCATGAGTTATGTTATACACTATTATCATTTTGTTCTTGTCACATTCTACTCATATCAACTTCTTCCTCAATCATTACATTAAATTCTATTTTTTAAAATAATAAATTAAATGACTGACTGATATTATCATATTAATGATATGTAAGATAAAAGATAGTGATATAATAAGACTAATTCTATTTGAATATCTTTATACTATACACTATCATCTACTTTGTAGAATTTGATTAGAAAGATAAGTTTTAAACTTTGAATCTTATAAATCAAACCATGTCATATGGATGATGTGTGGCGTGAAGGTCTTGAAATTGTACTACTCTTTCTCGTAATAGTTATTCTATTTTTGTCGATGTATAAAGCACATCATTTTCATCATCTTCAGTGGAGTCCCCGCTCATTTTTTCTCTCCAAGGAAACTCAAAGTTGGTGGTAGTTACTCAACCTACTGGTGTTGGTAATGGCAACAGAGGTGGTAACTGAGTGCGATTCCCTTCTTCACTAGCGACGATGGAGAGCATGCATGAGATGTGGGGAAACCTACGTCTAAGTGAAGAGGAGGGAGACGAGATTGTGTTAGAAGATGAGGCAATATCAGAAGCTCAAAAGAAGGGTGAAAAATGTCTAGTTGAGAATTTTTGCTCGGAGCGACATATTAGCAGTAAGGTGGTGGAGTTGATGATGGCCAAAATATGGAGGTTGAGTAAACCTGCCAAGTTTAAGGAGGTGAGTGCAAACGTGGTCCTCCTCTCCTTTGAAACTCATGTTGACGAAAACAGAATTCTTGAGGGAAGGCTGTGGTCGTTTGACGGATGTCTCTTGGCTATAGATCAGTTCCAAGGTCACACTCAACCAAGTATGATGAAGTTCAAGACTATGGCATTTTGGGTGAAATTTCAGAATATGCCTCTGGTAGGAATGAATCGAGATTGTGGTATTAAACTTGGGGGAGTTGTTGAAGACGTTGATGTTGATGATGATAATATAGGATGGGGCAGTTTCCAAAGAGTAAAAGTTAAGCTGGATCTATTTAAACCACTAGCTCAAGGAAGGACCATAACACTGAAAGGAATAAAGTACTAGATTCCACGTTTCTGGTTCCAGTGTGGAAGAGTCATGCACAAGGTGGATAAATGTAGCAACCAGACTAGGGATACTACACCCCAATTTGAATCATGGCTATGTGCTGACCCAGGAAAGAAGAAACTCCATGACCTTGTTGAAGGAATTTTTTCCCCTGGGGAGACTTGCTTCAGTAGTGAACATGGCTTGAAAAAGGTGGCTGAGGAGGGTGGTTAATCTGATAGGAGTGTCGCTGGTGAATCCTAGGATCAAAGAGTCTTTTGTTGCACATATTTCAGGCCATGTGGCACAAGTCTTAAGTCATGTGGCAAATGCCAGCTTGGGCATGGGCTAGGGGACAGATGCCTGTAATGACAGTGTATGGACTTTGGAAGACTTTCATGACTCTAAAGCAGTTGCAGGCCTACCAATAGAGTGAGATTTGAGGCAAGAGTCAAAGGGAGGGATGAGAATGCACTGGGAGTCAATCCTCTTTACTGAAACGAGTGGTACTTCTAGAGCAAATCCTAGAACTAGCAGTTGACTAGTTTTGACAAAAGAGCAAGTGGATGGGGGTTCAGAGGAGATTACTCAAAAGCAGCATAGCATTGTCAAACCTAAGGATGTGGTGGAAAATATGGTAGTGTCTAGGGGTGGCATGCTAGGTCTTGAAGTCCAATATAAAGTGGTGGGAACTCAGAAAGTGAAGGCAGTAGAGTATAAAGGGGGTGATAATAGTTATGGGCTGGCCCTAGGTGGACCTACTGTGCATGATCCAGTCCAAAATGGGAGCTTACTTGATCCGGTCTCCCAATCTCTCACTCCAACAAAGGTTGCTAGTCCCTCAAAAGGCATAACTTGGAGAAAGAAAACAAGAGGCCTAGGTATCATGTGTTTCTCAAAATGAACATGTGGCTAGAAAAAGTAGCTGGAATAAGGAAAACCTGGAACCTACAAAGATGCAACTTGCTAAAAAATGTAAGTTGTTTTTGCATAGTCCTAATTCAGATTAAAACAAAGGAGGCAGAGTCCTTCATGATACAATGAAATCAGCAGCGGCTGCTAAGCAACCTTGTTGGAAGCAATGATTCTCATAAGTTGGAATTCTCGGGGGCTTGGGAACCCACTGGGAATTAGAGCACTTCGTGATTTAATCTGAAGAGAAGGACCCATATCTTATTTTTGCAAGAAACCCGTTTACAAGATAAAGTTATGGAGAAGTTAAAATATAGTTTTGGTTTTACCAATTGTATGGCTGTGAGCGGTGAGGGGAGAAGTGGGGGTTTGGCTTTGTTCTAAAACAATAACTTTCAGCTTGAAATCCTTAATTACTCAAAGCACCACATTCATGCTTTGGTCTCAAACGTGGAGGGGGATGACCGGGAAATCTCTTGGTACATTACTAGAATCTATGGCCACCCTGAAGCTTCAAGGAGACAAGATACTTGGAACTTGACTAAATCCCTAGAAGTCAATGGTGGAAGGAGTAGACCAGAAAGACAAATGAAGGATTTTCAATAGCTACTAGATGACTGTGAGATGTTGGACTTGGGGTTCAATGGTAACCAATTCACATGGTGGAATGGTAAGGGATAGCAACATAGCATTTGTGAGAGATTAGATCGATTCCTAGCTAATATGAAGTGCCAGTCTCAATATCCGATGGCTGAGGTTTACCATAGTCTTGCTCCTTATTCTGACCATGTTCCCATCATACTCAAGACACAAGAGGACAGAAGACAAATGGCTAGATAGAAGAGGTTCAAGTTTGAGGCCATTTGGGTTGAAGAACCCGACTGTAAACTGGTTATTGAACAAGCCTGGAGAGGAGATACGGGCCAAAGAGATTTGCCTTCTATCATGGCAAAAATTAAAGTATGTGGGGAGGAACTTTTTGTGTGGAACAAAACCTGCTTTGTCAATGTGAAGAGGAATATTGAGAAGGCAAGATTGAGGCTAAAGAAGCTACACCAATTGGATCCTCGCTGCCACAGAAGTGACTCTCTTCGAGGTGTAAGAACTGAGCTTCAAAAGTGGTTGGAAAGAGATGAACTTATGTGAAAACAAAGAGCAAAAGTGAGGTGGCTGCAAGCAGGTGATAAAAACACTCGATTTTTCTATAGCAAAGCTTCCCAAAAAAAAAAAAAATAGAAGAATGTAATTAAGGCAGTGAAAGACATAGCTGCTGTTTGGCAGACTGGTGACTTAAGAGACCGGATTATTATAGATTACTTCAAACAACTATTTAGTTCTGAAGGCCAACAAGGATAGACTGCTGACTCGTTCAAAAATGAGCAGCCAAAAGGCTATCCCAAGTGCAAGAGCGTGTCGCGTAGTAATTAGGAATAAATTCCTAGATCGTCTCCACAGGGAAAGTGCTAAAAATAAACTCGTGTAAAATGGTGGAATTATTTACAATGAGAAAATAAAAATAAAAATTGATGATATTTACAATGGATGAAAGAGTGCAATGAAAAAGAAAATTTACTGGTCGTGAACCAGATTCATTTTTGATTGGCTTTGAGTGTTGAGAAGCAGTGATGAAAAGTAAAGAAATTAAAGCGCAAGACAGTGAATTTAAATTGTTGAAAATTAAATAACTGAAATTTAAATGAGCAAGAAAATTAAATGACATAAAAATAAATTGCAGGAAATAAAAATGCAGAAAAATAAATGACAATAAATTAAAGTGCATAAATTAAAAGTGCAGGAAAATAAAGTGCAGTAATTTAAAGTGCAGAAAATTAAATTGCAGAAAAATAAATGACAGTAATTTAAAGTGCATAAATTTAAAGTGCATAAAATTAAATGACATAAATTGAAATAAAAAAATAAAAATAAAATAGAGACTACAGATAAAGGAGAGGACAGCTCGATAACACAGTTGGTCCATTAGGCTCTCAACTGTATCACCGAACTCCCTCACTTCATCTACATTGTCTCCTAAACTGAAAAACTACAACTACTCTATTCTACCGCTACTGGGGGTCTAACATCGACCACCTCTTCATTTGGTTACAAGCCTTTATATAGGCTTCAAAACTACACTGTGTTGCGCGCCCGTGCTGTCCCATGTGCATCTGTTCCCTCATATCATTCTTTTTTTCTCGTGCGTCCAGCATCAAAAGCAAACCAGCAGACCAGCTTTTTTTCTTTCTTTTCTTATTCTTCCTTTACAGCTGAAACCGACTTGCACCGAAATTCTTTTCTTCCTCTCTGCTGCACCGAAACCTCATGCATGTTTATTTTTCTTTCTTTTCTTTTTTAAGCTTTCCAGGCCGAAACTGCATGTGCATTATTTTTTTCTTCCCTTTGAGCCGAACTTATCACTCATTTCTTTTTCTTTGTCTGCTGCACCGAACACCCAGCATGCACCGAACATCACTTGCACCGCATTTATTTTCTTTTCTTTCTTTTTTCTCGGTCGGTTTCCTTTCTCTTTATTTTATTTTGCTTCCAGCCCAGCATGCACCGAATGTATCTTCTTTTTTTTCTCTCTAACCGAACTTATCACATGCACCGAACATCACATGTGCTCTGTTTCGGACGTGCAAAAACAGAGGGGATGAGCTGGGCATGCACACGTGTTGTGCAGGAGGTTAGGTGGTGCCGGCGAGGCCGAAGAGGCTGGGTACATGCTCGGAACGCATGCATGACGTTTACATGCAGCTGGCGAGAGGTTGACGATGAAGGTCGACGCTGCCGTAGCTCGGTGGTGATCGTGGAGTGCTGCTGCCGTAGCTCCGTGGAGATGGTTGTGCTGCTGGAGGTGGATGAAGTTCTGCAGTAGGCTGAGGAGCTGGTGGCGTCGAATGGTGGCGTGAGAAAGCTGTGATTTCGAACACTGTAGCAACTGCCGAAGGTTGAAGACGAAGCCAAACGACGTGCAGCTTATCCCAGACGATAGGTCGTTTGGCTTGGACGGCTGAATCAAAGCTTGTAGAAAACGACATGCCGTTTAGCTTACAGGCCAAACGACATGTCGTTTAGCCTGCGCAGTAAATAAAAAAATAAAAATAAAAATAAAATAAAATAAAATAAAATAAAATAAAGTAAAATAAAACAAACAGAATAATAATAAAAAAAATAAAATTAGAAAAAGAAAATAATTAATTAATTAAAAATTAAACAACAACTAAACTAGAATATTAAAAATGTGTTGTGCATGTGAGACAATAAAATCAAATTAAATTATAAGTTATAAAATATAAGCATAAACTATGCTTTTAATCAATTTAATTCATAACTTGAATTTATTGCCTCTTGATCATTTTTCCATCTAAAATCAATGATAATATGATGAAACAATTAAAATTACATTGATTTTAACTATATAAATTATGCAATAATGCAGCTCAATCACACCCCCCAACTAGCATTTTGCTAGTCTCTGAGCAAAATAGTGAAAATTAATTGAGATGAATATTGCATAAAGCTCGAAATCCAAACAAAAGCAATCAAACACAATAATGAATTCTCACAAAATGCGACACGTGACTATCAACTCCCTGGGGCTATATTCACAAAGACTATCTCAACAATCTTTCATTAAGAATTGGGGAAAAAAATCTCAGAACTTAGATGTATGTGTAGCTAAATTGTTCTTCATTACTAGCCATGATTCGTCATAGGATTTTTCAACCTTAAGATTAATCATTTCTGATTCTAACTACCTCAAAGCCTAAGGGACTAGCAGTTTTCACGCAAACTCTGTTTAAAGGTTGAACACTCAACCCCCAAAGTTTGGGTAACTGTTTCTAGCCCTTTACTTTAGGAAAGCTCACAGCTTCATCCTTTATATTTTTTTTTTATTTTTTTTTTCTCTTCTCTCTTTTTTTTTTTTTTCAAACGGATTCGAACAGTGGGGAATCGAACCCAGGACCGTGCGCCTAATCCACACATTCCCAAGTTCGCCCTTACCACTAAGACAGATCCATTTTTTTTTATTTTTTAATTTTTTTTTTTTTTTTTTTCGAAAGGCTCGGTAGTCCTGCAGTTTATTTCTCCCGTGTTAAATCAACGAATAGTAATGAAGAACACTACAAGTGTAAGCATGTGTAGACTGTCATTCAAGATTTTCCCTTCATGATATAAATCATGTCAAGTCTATCTCAATGAATATAGCATCCTGGTGTTTCAAGTCATACATCAAGCAAAATATGATGCATCAGGAATCATGTTCTATGCTCAGGGTTGAAAATAAATCTTCATAAAATGATTCCGCTCAACTACACCACCAAGGCGCTCAAATTTCACAAAATAATAGAATAGAGTATGTGTCAATCATGTGTATCTCAGTGCATATTGCATTAAGGCAAAAATTGTGTAATCACATGCACACACCTTTTTTTTTATTTTTATGAAACAAAGACAGAAAATAGATGACTCATTCAAAAGCGGATTTTCTAAGACTCAATATCCCTAAAGTAATACCGCCAAACAAATGGGATAACATGCAAGATAACTACTCTGCCAAGCGGACACTTGCGATCATTGTGCAATCGCGTGTTGGTATCACTTCATCATGCCAGGAAATCCTGGACGCTGACATGGTTTTTTTTTTTTTTAAATAAAAAAATTGAAAATAAAGATAAAACCACGAGTCTAAATTTAAACAACTCTCCCCGGCAACGGCGCCAAAAACTTGACTCGTTCGAAAATGAGCAGCCAAAAGGCTATCCCAAGTCCAGGAGCGTGTCGCGTAGTAATTAGGAATAAATTCCTAGATCGTCTCCACAGGGAAAGTGCTAAAAATAAACTCGTGTAAAATGGTGGAATTATTTACAATGAGAAAATAAAAATAAAAATTGATGATATTTACAATGGATGAAAGAGTGCAATGAAAAAGAAAATTTACTGGTCGTGAACCAGATTCATTTTTTATTGGCTTTGAGTGTTGAGAAGCAGTGATGAAAAGTAAAGAAATTAAAGCGCAAGACAGTGAATTTAAATTGTTGAAAATTAAATAACTGAAATTTAAATGAGCAAGAAAATTAAATGACATAAAAATAAATTGCAGGAAATAAAAATGCAGAAAAATAAATGACAATAAATTAAAGTGCATAAATTAAAAGTGCAGGAAAATAAAGTGCAGTAATTTAAAGTGCAGAAAATTAAATTGCAGAAAAATAAATGACAGTAATTTAAAGTGCATAAATTTAAAGTGCATAAAATTAAATGACACAAATTGAAATAAAAAAATAAAAATAAAATAGAGAATACAGATAAAGGAGAGGACAGCTCGATAACACAGTTGGTCCATTAGGCTCTCAACTGTATCACCGAACTCCCTCACTTCATCTACATTGTCTCCTAAACTGAAAAACTACAACTACTCTATTCTACCGCTACTGGGGTCTAACATCGACCACCTCTTCATTTGCTTACAAGCCTTTATATAGGCTTCAAAACTGCACTGTGCTGCGCGCCCGTGCTGTCCCATGTGCATCTGTTCCCTCATATCATTCTTTTTTTCTCGTGCGTCCAGCATCAAAAGCAAACCAGCCGACCAGCTTTTTTTCTTTCTTTTCTTATTCTTCCTTTACAGCTGAAACCGACTTGCACCGAAATTCTTTTCTTCCTCTCTGCTGCACCGAAACCTCATGCATGTTTATTTTTCTTTCTTTTCTTTTTTAAGCTTTCCAGGCCGAAACTGCATGTGCATTATTTTTTTCTTCCCTTTGAGCCGAACTTATCACTCATTTCTTTTTCTTTGTCTGCTGCACCGAACACCCAGCATGCACCGAACATCACTTGCACCGCATTTATTTTCTTTTCTTTCTTTTTTCTCGATCGGTTTTCTTTCTCTTTATTTTATTTTGCTTCCAGCCCAGCATGCACCGAATGTATCTTCTTTTTTTTCTCTCTAACCGAACTTATCACATGCATCGAACATCACATGTGCTCTGTTTCGGACGTGCGAAAATAGAGGGGATGAGCTGGGCATGCACACGTGTTGTGCAGGAGGTTAGGTGGTGCCGGCGAGGCCGAAGAGGCTGGGTACATCCTCGGAACGCATGCATGACGTTTACATGCAGCTGGCGAGAGGTTGACGATGAAGGTCGACGCTGCCGTAGCTCGGTGGTGATCGTGGAGTGCTGCTGCCGTAGCTCCGTGGAGATGGTTGTGCTGCTGGAGGTGGATGAAGTTCTGCAGTAGGCTGAGGAGCTGGTGGCGTCGAACGGTGGCGTGAGAAAGCTGTGATTTCGAACACTGTAGCAACTGCCGAAGGTTAAAGACAAAGCCAAACGACGTGCAGCTTATCCCAGACGACAGGTCGTTTGGCTTGGACGGCTGAATCAAAGCTTGTAGAAAACGACATGTCGTTTAGCTTACAGGCCAAACGACATGTCGTTTAGCCTGCGCAGTAAATAAAAAAATAAAAATAAAAATAAAATAAAATAAAATAAAATAAAGTAAAATAAAACAAACAGAATAATAATAAAAAAAAATAAAATTAGAAAAAGAAAATAATTAATTAATTAAAAATTAAACAACAACTAAACTAGAATATTAAAAATGTGTTGTGCATGTGAGACAATAAAATCAAATTAAATTACAAGTTATAAAATATAAGCATAAACTATGCTTTTAATCAATTTAATTCATAACTTGAATTTATTGCCTCTTGATCATTTTTCCATCTAAAATCAATGATAATATGATGAAACAATTAAAATTACATTGATTTTAACTATATAAATTATGCAATAATGCAGTTCAATCAACTGCCTACCTAGAGGATCTTGCATGGAAAGTAACCAACGACATGAATTCCTCTCTAACCAAAACCTATACTACTACAGAGGTGACTCAGACCTTGAAACAAATGAACCCTCTTTCAGCCTCTAGGCCTGATGGCATGACTCCCATTTTCTACCAAAAAATTTTGGAGTGTTGTGGGTGGGAAAGTGACTAAAGCAGTATTGAATGCTCTCAATTCTAGGCTCTTTCCAGTGGGACTCAACCACACTTTCATCACTTTAATTCCAAAGAAGAAGAAACCAATGGAGGTGGCTGATTATAGACCAATCAGCCTATGCAATGTCCTTTACAAGATCATCTCAAAAGTTATTGCAAATAGGCTAAAATCCATTTTAGCTGAAGTGATCTCCACTACACAGGCTACTTTTGTACCTGGCAAGTTAATCACTGACAATGTGTTGGTAGCTTACGAGATGGTTCACTTCTTGAGGCAGAAAAGGAAAGGAAAGTAAGGTAACATGTCCCTAAAGCTCGATATGAGCAAAGCATACGTTAGAGTAAAGTGGAGTTTTCTTGAAAAGGTGATGCTTAAGATGGGATTTTCTGATAAATGGGTGAAGTTGGTGATGCTATGTACTACCTCAATCTCCTTTTCAGTCTTAGTAAATGGAGAACCAAAAGGCCCAATTTTCCCATCCCGTGGCCTGAAACAAGGCAATCCTATCTCCCCTTACCTATTCTTGCTATGCACAGAGGGGTTGATTTCTCTCCTTGCTGAGAGATCAAAGCAAATTGAAGGGTTGAGTATTTGCAAAGGAGCTCCAAGACTAAATCACTTCCTTTTCGCAGACAATAGTGTACTGTTCTGCAAGGCAAGTATGGTTACTAATGTACAGATTCAAATCCTACTAGACACCTATGAAAAGGCCTTAGGTCAAAAAGTAAACAGGAAGAAAACTTCCATGGTGTTCAGCAAGAATGTACTCCATGAACAAAAGCAGGAAATCCTTAGTTTTTGGGGGGTTAATCGTCATCAACAATATGAGAGGTACGTTGGACTCCCTCCTGTGGTTGGTAGAAAAAAAGAAAGACCCTTTCAGATCTTAAACACAAGGTCCCTTCTACACTATGAGCTATTTCAAGCTCCCCTCTACACTATGCTCCAAACTAGAAAGCATGATGGCAAGTTTCTGGTGGGGTCAAAAGAAGAATGAGAAAAAAATTCGATGGATTAGTTGGAAGAAAATGTCTGAGACTAAAAGGAATGGTGGTATGGGTTTCAAGAATTTACAGGTCTTTAATATGGCCCTCATTGTGAAGCAAAGCTGGAGAATCATGTCTGAACAGCAATCATTATTGCACCAGATATTTAAAGCCAAATATTTCCCAAAGCTTAGGTTCCAAGAAGCAAGTCTAGGAGCAAATCGCTCCAATGTTTGGAGAGGTATTTGGGAGGCAAAAGAAAACCTGATGAAAGGTTGTTGATGGAGAGTGGGTGATGGGAAATCCATCAATGTGTGGTCAGACAACTGGTTGCCTAAGCATAAGCTCCTTCCTCAACCAGCCAGCTTTGAAGTAATTCACATGAATGATACAGACAACACTTTAATTGACAGAGACACCAAGTGGTGGGATGTAACAAAGATTCAAAATCATATTCCTACACCTCATTTAGTAGACATCCTCAAGATTATCTTAAGTGTTGACCCCTGTGAAGACTGTTTAATTTGGGAGCATGAAACAAATGGTGAATTGTAAAAAGTGGCTATAGATTCTTCTCATCTCTTAAGGAAAAGGAACATAGAGAGGAATGCTCAGAAGCTGAAATCCAGAGAAACTTTTGGCAAAAACTAATGGAAAATGAATGTTCCAAACAGGGTGAGGATTTTTGTATGGAAGGCATGTAGAGATCGATTACCCACCTTGTTGAATCTACAGTATCGAAAAGTGCTAGAAGAACCTACTTGTAGATGGTGCAAGGAATCCGAAGAGGACACTACTTATGCTTTTTTAAGCTGTCCTACAATAAGAGAAGTGTGGTCCACTCTATTCCCTCACCTACTAGCAGCGGCTATAAATACTAGCTGGTTAAACTTTGCAATGAATGTGCAGCAAAGAGGTAACAATGGAGAATTAGAGAAGGTGTTCTTAATAGCCTAGGGAATGTGGTACAGGAGGAACCCGATGATCCATGAGAACGTGGTCATTCCTACTCTACAGGCTACAGAACATGCCCTGTCCTCATACAAGGCTCACTTGCAGGTTATTGATCCTCAAGGACCTAGGAAAGCTTGTCGATGGGTGCCACCTAAACATGGAATGCTGAAGCTTAATGTGGATGGGGCAGTGTTTGCAAACCAAAGAGTGCAGGAGTGGGACTTACTCTCATAAATGCTAAGGCTGAAATCATCTTCTCAGCTAGTAAAAAGGAAAACGAAGTCAATGACCCTATTGAAATAGAGATGCTAGCAATCTTGAGAGGCCTCCAGTTTTGCTTTCCCCTTGGAATTTCACACTTGGTTATTGAAAGTGACTCCTTACTCATGGTGAATGAAGTGCAAATTGAAAATGCATCAAGATCCCTCCACGACAATCTGGTCCAATAGATCAAACAACTGATGTTGAGATTTCCTATTTGTTCTATTCAACACAGTAGCCGTTTAGGCAACGGTGCAGCTCATGGGTTGGCTAAATTTTGCATGGAATATAGATGATTTGATAACTTGGTGGGGTTCTTGCCCCGAATGTATTGCACAAGTTATTTGGTCAAATTCTATGTTGTAATCATTTCTTATTAATGAAAGAAGTTACTATTATCAAAAAAAAAAAAATTAGAACATTCAAATTTTAAAATTTATTTTTGTAAGTACTTTATTAGCTGTGCTCTACACACTAATTTAAAAATAGAAAATTTATTTTCCTAAAAGGTTGAATGTACGAACACTAATTCTTTTGGTTATGTCTAGTCATGCCAATTAATATATTATTCTTAGCATGAATGGAGATGATAAATTTTAGAGAAAATTTATTTATAAGTCTTATTTTTTACACACTCAATTCATCACTGATGTAGAAGCTCTCCATACCAACTATGCTAAAGAATTATTGATATTTTAATTTTCTTTTAAATTATTGTGAATCTAACAATAAGTGATGTGTTAATACAAACTTATCTTAACACAAAAATTTAATGTATCACAAAATATGGATTAATATTTGTAACCCCAAAATTCAAAGCAAGACAAATATACATGTAAAGCAAGAGATTATGATGATATGATCTGCCGTAAAGGTTGCTTTACGTCTGCTTATTTTTCTACCATAAACAAAGCCAATTAACAGTAATAGCAGCAATTCTCCATGCCTAGAAAATCTACACATTCACACGACTGGAAAGATAATAATAAATATCATTCATTGATGAATGAAGCCAAGCATTTAATCAAGTTTTTCACCTTTTCGTTGTTGGGATCAAAGATATGGAAGACATGATCTTCTCCTTGGGTTTCCATGATATCTTTCGACCCTCTCCATCTGCTTTTCATCAAGTTTTCATAGTAAAGCTTTCTCCTATCCCTCAGGATGTCTTTCATGATGACGATGAAGAGTATCTTGTTAGAGGCCAAGCCGGCGAGACTCAAAGATCCATCAGTAAAAGGGTTGATGAGCAGATCATCGCAACTTTTGTACTCAAATGGACATACGTAGTGCTACTAGTTGTCCACCATTGCTTTTCTCATAGATTATGTGACCTCCGAACCGATGGGGCTTTTCCCCAAAAGTAGAGAGGTATTAAGCCGATGCCGAGGATCTTTAGGTCTCTGGGGAGTTTGGAGTTCATGGCTCGTAGAGCAAGGTGGTGCTAAATATTAGCATTGGCATTGTCTCCCATCAAGAATACTCTCCCAAAGTCAACGTAATCCTTGAGCCATGGCTCCTATTCATGATGATCTCCCATAGCTTGGGCAGCCACCCACCGAAGTGCAGCCCAGCAGTCCTGGTATGCTATTATGACCCTTCTGGAGATGATGAATGGAGAGGCGGGAGAAAGAGGCTTGCTGTCATGAGGAAGAAGAATAGTGTAAAATGAGGCTCTGGGAACTGATGGAAGAGAGAATGAACTGAAGTTAACTCAAAACGCATCGTAAATGAAAGGAATTGAAGGACTAAGATGCACGTTTTGGGGATGAATCTTTATGTATTTCGTTACTCTGCATTTAGGTGCGGAGCACTGTTTCTACTTATTTTGTTATGAGTTTGTTAAACTCAACATTTGGATTGATTCCAAATGGTGCGTTTGTTTGTTCATTTTTTTTCCTTCATACTGTCAAGGTTAGGTTAGTTTGGCCTCAATTCTATTAGAGGCAGAGTCATTCAGTAAGGGCGGTAGTGCATTATGATGGTATCTGGAATTTGAAATATTTTGTAGCTTGAGTAATTTTCTGTAATGGAGGTTTGGGAGCCTTCGAAGCACTCCTATAGCAATTTAGTGTTTCTTTAGCATATTATCAAACATATTTTGTGCCTCTGTTTTTATTACAGTAGTCATAGATCTCTATTTCCCATCCTCTTCCTTGTTACAACATAAATCACAAGAGTCCAACAGCAGCCATAATTCCTCCATTCCCATCATCTCCTTCTTACAACAACATTCATAAGCAGGTTCTTAACAATTGGTATCTAGAGCTGACGATCCATGGAGGATGAACTATTTTTCGAGCAGCAACAAGAGGCCTTACAGCGGTGTGTAAACGCCAATGAAAAGAGTTTTTAGGGGTTTAATAACAGCTTTAACAACCTTATAGATACATTGCTTCATTGGGTGGTAAGGCAGAACAATATTGCTAATCAGTACGATGTTATGGAAAAATTATTAAGATTAAAGGTTAGGAAACGGAGGTCAATAGTGTTGAATACCAGGTGGACGAAGAAGAATCTAAGTCTGTTGTTGAGTGTCCTGGAGGAAATGTCACAGTTAGTGAAGACTTCAGCTCAAAAAAATTAGTGGAAGAGAAGGAAGCAGTTACGGCTTCAATTGACGATTCACAACCATTGATAGTGCAGGAAGAAAATGGAATCGTAAAAAAAATGGTGTAGATATGGCCGTAACTCCTGATGGTGCCGAAAAGGGAGCGAAGGATGAAGAGAAGATTCATCTGCAGGACCAGGTTAGTGCGAAGCAAAATGAAGAACCAGCAGCCAAGGATGATTCCAACAAGTTACCTCTTTCATCAGCTCTAAAAAATTCCATTAGAAATTCCATTTTCTCATATCAAATTTCCTCTGTCCTTAGCAATCCAAATCTAAAATTAATTTCTAAACAACCAAAATTTCCTGGTGTTCGTGTATGTCTCGTATGGCACCCTCCATGGCCAGGAGGCATTCCCCACCCATTTTCGATCCAACAACCCCACAAATCCCAGACCTTATCCCTTCAATCTAAGAATCCCACGTCATCTTCGTTTACTTCCCCACCCAACTCGAATTGGTTCCCTCGACTTCAGAACCTAGACCAGGCCAAGATAGAAGAATATGCTACTCTGCCGAAGACAAAGGCCGAGGACGTCATTGCTACTATTGTGGAGATCATAAGTGCGGGAGTTGTAGCTGTGAGTGAGAACTGGGAAGACTAACTTCTTGTCGGTACATATGGGGTGAGAACTAAACTTAAGCTAGTATTTGAAACTGGAATCCAGGAAACTATTGGGGTTGATCTGGTTGCGATGAGTGTCAACAACATCGTTACTGCTAGATTATTTTTCCTCAATGCTAGTAGGCAATATCTTTGGGTATTGCTATTAAAGACCAGCCCATTGTCGATCGAAATCTCTTTGAGAAGGATTGATTTGAAAGGTGGGAGGCAGATTACGGCTTGGGTTGAGTATGGAGAGGCCATCAAAATTATCCAAGTATGGCTTGGGTACTCACAGATTAGGCCTTTAAGTCCCATTCTCATTTTCCAGATTAACCTCTCCAACCCATTCAAGAAGTTAATGCATGTTGGGTTCTCTGTTTCTAGTGGCCAGGACTCTTACTTGGTGGCTCGATTTTGCTAAGATGTAGAGAGTAGATCACAGGCAGGTTATGTGGATTTTGACCAATATGATTTGTTCAATTATTTTATTGAGGAAAAAGGCAAGGGACCATGGTGATTGGAGAGGTACTAAAAATGTTCACAGCTAGGTGGTCACTAGATTCTGTTGATGCTTTGGGTTCTACTGCTCTTGCCTAGTGGAACAAATCATTGGTAGAAACCATCATTTGCTTATTTCCATCTGACAAAGGAAAAGGGAAACAGGCATATATGGTTGTAAGCTCTTGTGAGAAGGAGAAAGAGTGGAAGGGGAAATAGGATACACTCAATTTCACTCCACAAAGCAAGCCTATTATTGAAGAATTCAACTATGCCATGCCAACAAATTGTGTAGGTGGAAACCTTGGTGTCGTTAGGGAGCCTGAGTTAAAGGAATAGACTGCGAGGACAATAGTTTTTGACAAGTTGCAGGATCCAGTTAGAATTTCCATGGTTGGAAAATACACTGGCCTTTCAGGTCCTTACCTCTCTGGTTTAAAGGCTCTTTTGCATGCTGCTGTCTCTTGACGTCGAAAGCTTATTGTAGAATGGGTTGCAACTTGTGACCTTGAAGACAAGATTGGTGAAAAGATCCCTTATGTTTATAAAACAGCATGGAATTGTTTAAATGATACTGATCGTGCAGAGGTTGTGCTTTTTGGAGAGCTTGTTGCCATGCATTTGGTTGGAAATGCATTCACTGTTCTGGCTAGTGTTGGGGTATCACGGTTTTCTAAAGCTTACATGCTAGCATATATATCTTTGGGTAAAAAGATTATATTCATTTTTTACCTTAGTGGTTGGACATTTGATGTTAGTTTTATGAGTGGATAATGGTATTTTCATTCTCTTGGGGGTGTGTGACAATTATACCAGCCCTCTAAACCTGGAGGACAAGGTTCTTTGAGGGGAGGGGATTGTTATGATTTCCTAGTGCGATGCCATTTGCTGGAGGAGGATTGATTCTAAATCACTCAAAACTGATTTCAATGATCGGTAACCTGTAGTTGTTGCAAAAAAGGTAAAAGGTACCGAGAGTGCCTCATGCAAGTGGTGGTCTCAATGCTCCAAACCATGCTCTTAACCTTGAGGACAAGGTTCTTTAAGGGGGAGAGATTGTTATGACCCTTCTTTAAGAGGATAGTGTGAAATGAGGCTCTGGGAATTGATGGAAGAGAGAATGAACTGAAGTTAACTCAAAAAACATCGTATATGAAAGGAATTGAAGGTCTAAAATGCACCGTTTTGGGCTGAATCTTTATGTATTTCATTACTCTGTGTTTAGGTGCTGCACACCATTTCTACTTATTTTGTTATGAGTTTGTTAAATGCAATGTTTGGATTGATTCCAAATGGTGTGTTTGTTTTTCCATTGTTTTTCCTTCATACTATCAAGGTCAGGTTAGTTTGGCCTCAATTCTATTAGAGGCAGCATCTTTTAGTAAGGACAGTAGTGCGTTGTGATGGTATCTGGAGTCTGGAATATTTTGTAGCTTGAGTAATTTTTTGTAATGGAGGTTTAGGAGCCCTTGAAGCACTCCTGTAGTAATTTAATGTTTCTTTAGCATATTATCAAACATATTGTGTGCCTCAGTTTTTATTATAGTAGTTGTAGATCGTAATTTTCCATCATCTTCCTCATTACAACAGAAATCACGAGAGTCCAACAATAGCCATAATTCCACCATTCCCATCATCTCCTTATTACAACAACATTCACAAGCAGGTTTTTAGCATATGCCTTAGGAAGGGGATGCTTTGGGACCCGACTGTACTCCACTGAGATGGCGATGGTGATAGCATCAGCAACAAGCATGTTGAGACTGTGGTGGTAGAGAGGATCAGTGACCGAATATATGCAGAATGCTCTACCATGAAAGTAGACAACTAGAGGAACCTTTTTGTGGTTATTTCCTGGGAGATTTGACGATAGAGTCTAGCCGAGACACTGGTTTCTGGTGCGATGACTATGTCTTTGGATTCAACACCCGTTTGAGGATCGACGCCAGCGAAAATGACTTGGGTCCCGGCGATCCCTTCCATAGTTCCATCTTTTTTTTTTTTGATAGAAACAGACTCATTTCATTAATGAACCTCCGAAGTTACAATTGTGACTTATCAACTTATAAGCCAAACTACGCATCAGCTCTTGAGCTTCCCCACCCACATGAGGTGGACATTATCTTAACTTCAAACTCTGTAAAACAGACTGAGGGCCCCTCTGTCCTCCCAGGGAGGAAAAGTATGGGACACCGCTATGGACACTAAATCCACTAGTCTATTTCGAGTTTATTACAAATAAAACACAAACTATACAGACTACACAAGCTACACAGACTACAACCACAAACATCGGTGTGACCTCAGACATCCCGCTCATCTCTGCAAGCAGCAGCCTCTTGAGCCATGACGGCACGAGCACCCGGCTCACGCATGGAAACACACAGCCTCCACTACGTAGGCAGCACCTACGCACGAGCATTGGTCGTGCGATCTCACCAGTCATAACATCGCCCATCATTCTCGAATATCTCCTACCCCAGATCACGATTGATCCAAAGGCCCAAAACACTACACTAGGGCCAACAAAAAACACTGAAACAAAAAACAACAAAAATAAAAAAATAGAATCCGGTGAACAGTACACGAGCCGGCGGTAATGGCGCGTGTACGGCCCTGGTCACTCGGAGAAGAGCGCCAATGGTCGATCTTGGAAGCCACGGGGATAGGGAGTTGGCTTTAGTATGGCTTTAGTTGGCTTGAATCCATTTGTACATAGTTGCGTGTCTTTTGTGTGCAAGAGTTTTCCTATAGATCAGAGTCAGAAAGAGAGAGATATATAAAGACAAAGGCATTGAGACTAGGAGAGGGGACAAGAAACTATTACCAAAGATAAGGGTGGAAAAAAAATGGCTGAACTGATAAATCCGATCAGATCAAACCGATCGATATATATTTTATATAATATAAAAAATTAAAATATATATATGAACCGGTCCAATTTGGTAGTGTCAGAAAAAAAAATCAGAACCAGATAAATTTTGAAACAAATGAAATTGATACCTGATTAGACCAAACCCGATATCGAACCAAATCCTATAGTCTATTGTATTAGTAGTTATACTAATACTATAGAGAGCGACAGTGGGGGAGTTCGACGTGTGCTTACCGAGAGGTTCGAGAGGGAACTTGGGTGGAGTTGGGTGGCGGAGGTGAATACGCCGGTGAGCTGGACTTCACTGTGCCGAGGCTGGTGGCACCTAACGGAATCGGGAGTTAGGAGAATGGGGTGCTCTATTTCGGTATGGTGAAAACGGAGCCTTTGGCATGATGACCAATGGTGATTCTACTTGTAGATTTACAACTGGTTTACGGTGGTGGCATTACGATTGGTTAACAGGCAGGGTGGGTAGTGAGGTTTGGTGATTACGAGCATTTGGTGTTTCAACAACAACGGCTTGACGTTGCGGTTCTATGGGGGGAAAAGACAGCGGTTCTCTAGTGCAGCTGAGACGTGGGTCTTCGTGGTGGGAGATGATGCCGCAACGAGGACAAATGGGTCAAGGCGAAGGGGAGAAGGGAAATGGCGAGTAAGGTGACAAATTATGCGGATCTGATCCACGAATTTTCAGAGGAGCATGAGAATGATGAAGAGGAGGAGGAGGAAGAAAGAGAGTGAAGAAGAAGAAAAGGAAGACTGAAGAAAGACAGTATGATCCCTTCTGTCTTGAAGCTCATGGCAAACGACGACGTTCCAATAATGCCACGTGAGAGACAATGCCGTGGGGGTTCCCCTGCGCGGTTCTATACATCATTTTTGTATTATATGCTATATATAAAATAGTATATATAATATACTAGAAAAACCGGACCAAACCGGTAAATTCGAAAGTACTAAATTATGAGTGTAACCAATACGGCATCAGTTCTTTAAATTTTAAAATCGGTATATATCTATACAATTTTAAAATAAGTCCCTAGAAGCATTAACAATTGACGTTGGACAGCAGATCTGATCTTCGTCACTGACAATAGATGACTTTCCTTTACAGATCTATTATTGGAATGTGAGGGTAAAGATATATGATTATTATTATTTTTTATAAAGATTATTATTTTATTTGGTTGTACAAATATCGAACAAGTCACTTATTAATTTAATTTATCTCAACGACATGTTCGGATGTCAAACCTAGGGGTGTACATAAACTTGCCGGATCAACCGCCGCCGACGTAGACCAACTGCCGGATTCAGGAACCGGCAGAGAACCGATCGGCCGATGGTAGGAAATTAACAAAACCAACGTCGAATGGTTTGGTCTATGGTTTAGACCTAGTCTAAACTGAAGACCGACCGACGCTTATAAGTATATATTTTTTAATATATTTCTTATACAAAAAATGCCATTTTATTCTTAACCCAGTGAAAAAAAAAAGAACAAAGTGACGCCATTTGGTCTAAACCAAACGGCGTCATTTTTCGATAGGGTTAGCAGTTTGAATCCCCCGCCCCCTTGGCCCCAGTTTCTCCTTCCTTCCTTCCTTCCTTTCCTTCTTCGCAGCCATTCTCGCCCAGACTTCCTCTCCCTCTCCCTCTCCCCAAACCTCACGGCTCTCACTGACTCACTCGACACTCTCAGACTCTCCTCTTTCGTCGCCAACGACCCACAAGGCTCACATTCCCACTGTAAGTTTTATAATTCCCTTTGTATTTCATCTTTGTTGGGTTTCATTTCTTTGTTAGTTGTTAATTTCTCTAAGGAATTTTTTGGGAGGAAGAGGAAATGCCGAAATGAGCTTATACCGAAAGGAATGGAAATTGTTTTGCCCTTGCTTTGAGTCTCTGTTTTTGCTTAGTGCCCTTGCTATCTTTGCTTTTGCATTGCTTGGTAAAAATATTGTTGTTTGTGCCATGTGTGATGAGCAATGCTTACAGTAAAAATATTGTGGTTCACTGGTTTATGCCGAAATGAGCAATGCTTACAGTAAAAATATTGTGGTTTGTGACATTGTGTCATGTGTGATCATTTGTGTGTGTGTGTGTGTAGACTTTTGGTTTTGCATAAATATTCCATACAACATCTAAATACCACACACACTACACATGTCTTTATTCAATATACAAAAGTTGTGAGCTGTGATTGGGAATTTCATTTTCTTGGTAGTCTTTGAATTTATTTTCTTATTTTCTTAGCAGTCTTTGAAGTTGTGGGCTGTGATTGGAAATTTATGCAAAAACACCATATTTAGGAAAGATGAGTGAACTAAACTTAGATTAGAGTCCTAGAGTTATGATGTTTGCCATGTTGTAAACTAGCTATTGTGTAATACTAATCACTGTTTTGTTTTATAATGTACGTGACAACATGTAACATTTATGTTTTGTTTTATTAATTAGATGGATTCTTCATCGTCTCCGATTGATGTTGATGCATCAAGTCCAACCATTAACTTAGGAGATGATTTGAGGGAGACCCAGTCATCAAAACCCCCTAGTGCCCCTACTAGTACTACTTTTCCATTACCTAAGAAACGAAAAGGGAAGGACCCATCTATTGTTTGGGACCATTTTACGAAGGTGGAGGGTTGTCCTATTTTAATTTATCTTAAACTATTTTTTACTGAAGTTTATTATTTTTAAATTTTTCATACAAAGTTAAACATATTTAAAGCTATTTTATACCTTCAAATATATATCTCAACATATTTCATATATTCAAACACATCCCAATATGACTCACAAAATATTACTATTTATAGATCAACTCAGATCATCTAAAATCATATCAGCACTCAAACGTAGCCTAAGCCTATTACGAGCTCTATGGGATGGGAAAAGGAGTACCGGAGAGTTGCCATAGTTGGAAGGGACAAGAGTGAAGTAGCTAAAGTGAAGATGAACTATCGAAGATAAGGGGAACTAGGGTTATGGCATGGAACTCGAAACGCATTGCAAAAAGGTCGAAATATTTCTTTGGGGTATCTGAGGTTGAATATTTGGGGCATATTGTGACTGACAGGGGAGTTAAGGCCGACCCCAAGAAGGTGGCAGCTATGTTAGGCTAGCCTGTGCCTAAAAACACCAAGTCCTTAAGGGGATTCTTGGGTTTGACTGGTTATTATCGTAAATTTATCAAAGGGTATAGTCTTATTGCTGCACCACTTACTGCACTACTTAAGAAAAACTCCTTTACATGGAATGACAAGGCTGCCAAGGCTTTTGAAGAATTAAAAATGGCAATGACCTCACCACCTGTACTAAGACTACCTGATTTCTCCCAAACCTTCACTGTGGAGTGTGATGCCAGTGGAGGTGGCCTAGGGCTGTTCTTATGCAGCAGGGTCAACCTATTGCATTCTTGAGCAAGGTAAAAGGAAGGGCTCTAACTCTATCGACTTATGAGAAGGAGTTTCTAGCCTTAGTTACTGCAGTTTAGAAGGAGTTTAAAAGCAAGGCTTTGTTGGGTTAGGCTTTCAAGGTTAAAACTGATCAGCAGGCCTTAAAGTTCCTGTTGGAGCAGAAGGTGGGGACTATGGCCCAACAGAAGTGGATCACAAAATTATTGGGCTATGATTTCAGTATAGAGTATAAACAAGGGAAAGAAAACTATGTGACAGATGCCTTATCAAGAAGACATGAAACTGACAACTACATTGAGGTTTCATTGGCAGTTATTACCTTTCCCACCCCCATTTGGATTAATGAGCTAAAGGGCATCTATTTAGGTTCTGTGGAGATGCAAGACTTGTTGGCTAAGTTCCAAACCAACCAAGCTGTACCTAAGGGTTATACCCTTCAGCAAGGGTTGCTGCTTAAAAAGGGTAGGTTTGTCATTGATGCCCAATCAGCCTTCAAAAACAAGGTTCTCAAGTTTATTCATGAGGACCCACAAGCTGGTCACTTAGGGTTTCTCAAAACCTATTAACGGGCCAAGAGGGATTTTTACTAGAAAGGGATGAAGAAAGACATTAAAAAAAAGTTCGGGAGTGTGATATCTGCCAAGTTAACAAGATTGAAAAATGTTCTCTACCCAAGACTTCTCCAACCACTTCCTATACCTAGTCAAGTTTGGGAAGCCATTTCCCTTGACTTTGTGGAGGGTCTACCTAGTTCCCAAGGAGCTACAGCAATATTGTTGGTTGTCGACAGGATGACCGAATATGGTCATTTTATAACACTGTCCCACCCTTATACAACAGTTGGAGTGGCTTAGAAATTTTTTCAGGAGGTTTTCAGACTCCATGGCCTTCCTAAGACTATAGTTTATGATCGAGATCCCATCTTCCTCAGTTTTTTTTGGAAGTCCTTATTTGAGCTCCAAGGCTCCACTTTACATTATAACTCTGCATACCATTCAGAAATGGATGGTCAAAAAGAGGCTTTTAACAAGACTTTGGAAGGGTACCTACGGTGCTATGCAGGGGCTAAGCCCAAGAGTTGGGCTCAATGGTTGTCTATGGCAGAATTTTGGTACAATACCTCTCGCCATATGGCTACAAAAACTTCACCATTTGAGGCCCTCTATGGTTACAGTCCTCCTAAACTACTTACATACATATACCAGGAACAACATCCAATGACTCAGTTGACACTCTATTGCAAACCAGAGAACAACTCAAAGCAGAACTTAAACAAAACCTAGAAGCTTCTCATGCAAGGACGAAACTTAATAAGGGTGACTGGGTCTACCTCAGGCTTCAACCATATCGACAGAAATCCATTGTAACTCGTCAGAACCTCAAACTATCGCTACGGCTCTATGGGCCTTTTCGTATCCTCCAATGCCTCGGGAAGGTGGTGTATAAGCTGGATCAACCGACTTCATCAAAGATCCACCCAGTTTTCGACTTTTCGTGCTTGAAACGGAATCTAGGGGATCAAATCATCCCCCTGCCACAGCTTCCCCCAGTGAATTTGGAGGGGGAAGTACTGCATGAACTCGAAACTATCATGGACAGAAGACTCAAACAACATGGCTATAGGGCCATCATAGAGGTTTTGGTGAAATGGGTTGGGGCTTCTAATGAAAATAATACTCGAGAATCTCTCTGGAAATTGCGAAACCTATACCCACACCTTGTGGGCATGGTGCTTTAAGGGAGGGAGATTGTTATGGGCTCAATGGGATGGGCAAGAGGAGTACCAGAGAGTCGCCATAGTTGGAAGGGACAAGAGTGAAGTAGCTGAAGTGATGATGAATTGTCGAAGAGAAGGGGAACTAGGGTTATGGCATAAAACTCGAAACGCACCGTATGGGGGAAGATCAAAGTGCACCGTTTCAATAAGCATGGAACACAGCGTTGGGAAGCTCAGAAGATGGAAGACTACATGCCATTTTACTTGTTATGCTTTATGAATGCTTTTGTTTATTATTAAGTCCTTGTCGTTTCATGTACTTAAATTCAGTCACTTTCTGTTTACATTTTGTTATGTAGTTACACGTGTATCACTGCCATTTGAGCAATTGGGCAGTCGTGCTGCAATATGTACGCCAAAAATGGCAAACAAGAATCATCTGAAAAAACTTGAAGAATTGGCTATTGAATTTGGAGGTTAAGGGCCCTCAAAGAACCCTGTGGCAACTTGAATTTCTCAGTTGCTTTTTATCAAACACCTGCGTTGCAATCTCTTTCTATTATATTTTTTGTTGATTTTCCCTTCCCCTTTCACCCAAAATTACAACTTAACCTAGAAAACCTTGCATTAAACTATAAAACCCTTACATAAATCCAGAGAACCCTTATAAAGACTCCCATGGAGAAAATAAATATTTTTCACGATTGGACTTTTTTTATCAAAAGGATTTTCAAGGTCGTGCACATCTGAAGTCTATATAGCATTTCTTAGCAATAGAAAATTAGGGTCGTGCTAGCGGGCCGCCAAAAAATAAAATATTTGAGCGGTAACTTTGAGCGATAACATTGAGGGGACTAAGTAGTTTTTTCCAAAAAAGTATTGGTGCTTTGAGTGGATCCATAATATATAGGTAGTATGTTGACATATCACACTTGCTAGCAAAAATTAAATAAAATTTATAAAATTTATTGCCTATTTAACATTTTAAAAAATTTGATACAAAATTAATAAATACAGAAAAATTTACCTGATTATCCATATTTCTTGTCGAAAACCAATGACTGGTTTGGTTACAAACTATCTCATCTCATCTTATCTCATATAATCATTACAATTTTCTCAAACTTTTATACAAAATATAATAAATAATTTAACTTTTTCAAATCTCAAAACAAAAATTATATTATAACAATATTTTATTCAACTTTCAACAAAATATTTTATTTTATCTCATTTGAACTGCATAACCAAACGAGCCTTCAACTAGATAAAAAGTTTGAAGAACTGTTCTTGGTTTGGTGAGTGAGAGTTGATGAAGGAAAGCTCGCCCTTTTGTCTATTACAAGGGAGGGATCTTGGATAGAACTATGCTAATTCCACTTTATATGAATATAACATGATACCGTTAAGTAAGTACCCACAAACTGATATTGGCTTTATTAAATTGTTTTTCTTTATTTAAGGACCAAAATAAGTGGCTTATTAATTTGTATTTGAAAGTGCTTTCAATGATGCATGGCACTTTCATGTTAGGTAACAGGGAATTTCAGTCATCAATAGAATAAAAAGGGGAATTCCAACTACCAAACAAGAAAAAAGAAAGAAAGAAAGATGATAACTAGGATTGGTCTCATTCCAAATTGTAATAATTTTAGCCTTGTGAGCACCCAACAACCCAACTACCGAAGCGCACAAACCGCTTGGCTGACTTGACTCGAAATAATTGACTTCAGATGAAACGAGTCGGAAACAAAATTTTCTGATTTTATTCCGAGATGTATCAATTGAGGTTGGGTAAATAACCTAATATCTGATTTTTACCTGAATTATGGGTTAAGGTTATGCTTGTATAGTAAGATGAGAATTTTTAGTTTTGAATAAAAGTTTAAGATATTATTTTTTAATAGTATTATTGTTTTAAGATTTGAAAAAGTTGAATTGGGATTTGAAAAAGTTAAATTGTTTATTATATTTTATATGAGAATTTGAAAAAGTTGTAATGATGAGATGAGAAGATATGAGAATTTTGTGTCTCATCTTAGTTACCAAACATAACAAATGGCATCGGTTATCAGTTATGTGCGAGACTAGAAAAAGAAAAGTAAAACAAAATGGATGCGGGTCGGGTCGAGTCAGCATTTGACTTTCGACCTAGTTAGGTTGGGTAAATAGTATTAAATGAATGATTAGGGAAGCACCCAAAAATTCATAAAAGGAAAGAAAAAATTTTAAACATCATACTACAATCCCAATTTTATCCTACTATGTAAGATGTGGCACATTTATTACTATTAGATTATGGGAAGAAAGTGAGGTAAGAGTGTGGTGTATAGCATTGCTCTAAAATGAATCAGGCCAAAGAATACTCTACATTAAAATCTATATATACGAATGTATTTAAACTACTAAAGGTGGCTCTTCCTTAGTCCAAGATCTCTATTTTTATTTTATTTTTCTTGTGTTGCATTAGTTGTAATGGGATGTTGGTTAGGACCTTTCTTCCCTTTGGTTTTTATATCTTGTAACCCTTTTATAAATCTATAATATGCTTGCTAAAGGAAAAAGAAAAAAGACTCTTCTAGATGGATCCAGCCTCCCAAGTTGTCACGAACTGATCATTTTTAACAAGCACGCAAACCATATGCGCTACTACTAGTGCAATATATAGGGTATCTTCATGCCACTGCTTCCCATTGCCAAATTCTTTGTCTGGTTTTTGATTTTTTTTCAAGAGATACATTCGCTTTATAACATCAATGCGAAAATGGAGATCATCAACAACCACAATACATTGGTCTAGTTCTTTGCAAATATAACCGATCATAGACTAGTACTGAATTTATATAGAAAAACTCTACTTTCACCCGGGACGGGGACACCCCGTGTACCCGGGGTTCCACATCAGACTTAGTTAAATGGTGGGTTTGCACCCTTTGATTTACTTCTGAAATCAAACTCCACCCCCACAAAGACAAATCAATCTTCACCTAAGGATTGAACTCGCATCGAACACACCCAAAGGAGGAAAAAAGAAAGTCCCCTTCTCTTCAATGGCGTTCTCTGCAATTTCTACCCGTTGCCCCTTTTTTCTTCCTCTACCCCAGAACCCCCCATCAAGTTCTTCACCTCAAAACTCAGTTTCTTTTAGGTTTTCACAGTCAAAACTCAATGGCTGCAAACCCATATCGATTCGAGCAGTTTTGGTTTCAAGTACTCCTTTTTCCTTTACCATTTTGTATATACTTACAATGATCTATTTTTCAATTCCTTCATTTACATTTTCTATCTGAAGTTAAATCGAAATGAATTTGTGATTGGTTATATTTTATTGTGAATTATACGGTATGATGTGCTTTACTGGCTGATTATTAATTTATGTTTGTTAAAAAAATCTGGATTTACATTGCTTCATGGTTATAACATGATCATCACCTAACCTGTTTATATTCCATATAGATTCTATCTTGGGATTTTAGAAAAAAAACATATATTATCCTGTATAGATCAGTTTTGGATGATTATGCCCATTTTTTTTTTGCTTCAACTTCTATGCACATAAGCTGTGACTTGGATGAACTTGAGGAGAATTAAATGTACAGAAAACTAGTTACTAAATTTTCGTGTATTAGTTCTAGAATGAAACGATGAAGACAAGTTCAATCCTCGCTTTTCTTTCGGAGACAGCAAAAACTCTAGGATGAGTTTGGTGCCTTCTTCTTCTTTTCTTCTTTTCTAGGAGAAATCGAGTCTTTTTCTTTTCTTTTTTCTTTATTAATATAAAAGTGATGTGGCATTAGCCACATGAGACAATTCCACAACAGGTACCCAACGACAGGTAGCTGTAGCAGAATTGATTTATATATGAGTAATTTTAGGGACAAATCTAAATATACAAAGCGTTGTGCAAGCCTTTTGTAAAAAAGAGGACTCCACCATAAAAATAAAAAATATATATAAAAAAAAGACAAAAAAAAAATCACACTTTCATAGTTAAGTCCTATTTTTTATAAAATGGTTGCGTAAGACTAGTAGATTTTGGGCTTGTATATATCATTATTTTTTGTATATTGACTCAAAAACACCATAGCACTACAAGAGATTTGATCTTTAAAGATGAAATCTTTTAGGGAGAAATTAAATTTCATCCCTAAAAGTACTTATTTGGGACGAAATTAAATTTCATCTCAAAACATAGATGCGGTTTTATACGCATTCGAACAAAGAAATATATGTTCGAACTAGACTTTCTATGACAAAATATAGCATATCAAAAAAAGAAAACCGTTCTAACAGAATTTTAATGACCGTTCGAATGGTTACAAAACTGTTCGAAAAATAATCATGGTAGAAAAATATATACAATTGTGCCAGGGAAAGTTTGAAATCGTTCGAACCAGTTATTTAATCATTCAAACTGAATTTTTGGTGGGAAGTTATAATAAATCTAGCAGGGATGTTGATATAGTGTTCAAATGCTATAATACAAGTTCAAACAGTTATTTTAATTCACGTTTGAATGTTGACATAACTGTTCGAATAATAGTCGTGGTGGAAACGTATACACAATTGTGCTCGGAGAAAGTTAGATCTCACTCGAACATTATGTTTAATCATTCGAACCAACTTTTTTTGGGAATATATAAATAAATCTGGCGGGGATGGTTGCAACATAGTTCAAACGGTACTTTTATGTTTGAACAGATCTAAAACCGTTCCAATGCTCATAATATTAGTTCGAGCGGTACCGTTTAATTATAGAAATTTATTGAAAGGCATTCAAATATTTTAAAAATACATATTATTTGAGTTTATTAGTTATCATTTTCAAAAGATAAAAAATCTACCTATACGGATTTATTATTATTTATGATAAATTAAAATATTTCATATTCCTAAGAATTTTATATAATTGATTTAAAAATTAATTAATGAGTTTTATTATGATAAACAAGAATTTGCAATTAAAAAAACATTACCTTCTAGGGATTGTCATTTTTTATATTATCATGATAGTGAATGAAATTAAATTTTGTGTAAGTATCGTGTTATAAATATAATAACATTTTTGCGAATAATAATTTATTACGGTTTAAAATAGATATGTCTCACAAACGCAAACCAACTCGTGTGCCATCTCCATCCATTACCGACTCCCCAATTGGTTTACCTGCTATGAATGGTGGGCCAATATCGCCAGACCCAACGCCATTCTTCAGATGGATCAATGTTCAAGAGTTATTGTAGTTGGGATAAGTAGGCATGAACTTCCGTATAGCGCCTTAGTTTTTTAGTACAAGTAGCCAATGGGGCATTCATGACGAAAGCTGACCCCGGAAGTTGGGCATTCCTGTGGACACCGTCCCAGTTATCTAGATTGGGAATTAAAACTAGACGAATCCCATTTTAAAGAAAGAATTCCCTTGTATAGTTGTTATAAGCCATCGCCAAGGTCGAGTTATTACTAGGGATGTCGGCATAGAGAAAGTAAGGAAAGTCAAAAAAATTAAAGTTGATATTCCTGATGACCATACCAGTGACTCTAGGAATTCGGTAGCTTCGCTTGCTTCTTATGTTGGTATCCTTACTCGCACATATGCATCGACGGCTACATCCTCCTAGTCTAAAGTTCTCCAAGATGTGAAAGATCACATCAAAAATCGTTATAATTTATAATTAATTTATAAATTATAAACAATTAAGTTACTTATAAATTAGTCGAAGTTACTTAGAAAACAATTAAGTATAGCATGTTAATTTATAATTAGTTTGTATTTAGACTAATCGTTTATAATTTTCTTAACGATGAGTTTGAACTTAAATTTGGCTGGCGAGAGGATCGACTAACGGTTGAGGAGCTGATGTCCAATGCATTCCAAAGGTACAAAGGTCTATCACAAGTTCAATAGTACAACAGAGGCACATCAAAATCCATTCCAAAAAATACCACCAAACGAATGGGAAAAGTTTTGTGATATGTTGGAAGAGCCCGCATATCAAGTAATTTCACTGCTATATTTCTTTATGGTATATGGTAGATGCATTAAACAACTATAGTAATAATGTTGTTTTTTTTCTTAGCAACAGAGTTCTGTCAACAAAGCAAATAGAGCAAATTTAACGATACACCATCATACAGATTCTTGATCTTTTCATCAACTATCTAAAAACTCGGTAAAGTTATACTAGTCCCCATTAAATATTACCGTATCAAAATTTCTTATTGAAGTTATAATATAGAATTTCCTTTTGCAGGAAAAAAAGTCCTACTAACTATAATCTAATCCAATTGTATGCTAAATTAGATACAAATCGTGATGGTGTTTGAACTAGTCCTAAAGAAGAAGCAAATTATATAAGTTTAAGTTTTTTATTTGTATTGTTTAATAATATTTTTGTTATTTATGCTATTTCTAATGACTGTTTTTATAGGACAAAATGATATCACTTAAGGAAACTATTGCGGCTCCATCTGATGAATCTTCTGTGAATAATGTTAAGATATTTTCTCAAGTTATTGGACCACGTTCTGGATATTTGAGGGGCTTAGGACGTTGCATGAAGCCTTCCTGCACATAATCATCCTCTTCACAAGTAAGATCGAATAAGAACTCTTGGGAATTAGAGGAAGCAAGGCTTGAGATAGAACATTTAAGATCCCAACAAAAAGAGTTGTAGACTCAATTAGATCAGACAACAGATATAGAGGCGAGATTAGAACAAAACATGTAGAAGAAGCCGGAGATTCAATCCCAAAAAAGGTTCGAATACTGGCAATCAATGATGTCTCAAAACTCTATGCCACCACAATCATAGAACTTATTTTCTATAGTTGTCTTTTTATTATTCTGACTTGAATATTTGAACAAATGTGATGTTTTAATTACGGTATTTAATATTAGTCTCATATTTTGAATTAAGAGTTTATTGTATCAAGAATACCATTTGAACATAAAATACCCAGTTTGAATGGCAATTTGCAATTTATTAACCTTCAAACACATTTTAACTTCCTTTCAAACTAGCAATTAAAACCATTTGAACGACATGAGAATTGTCAATTCTATTCAAATATCTAAATTTTTCGTCCGAATAGACTGCATGTTTGAACATTCGAACAAATAATAGTTTGATCAAACACATTTATCATCATTCGAACGTATATAAATCGTGTTCAATCGGATTAATTTTGTTCAAATAAAAATATATATGTTCGAACAAAAATAAATTGTTCGAACACTTCATCCATTCAAACATGATCAAATTCATTTGGTCATTCGACTCAATTTTTGATAAAGTTTGAACATATACCCGATTGTTCGAACAAAAGATATTCCATTCCAACGGTTTTTTGGGACAAAAATTTGTCATCCCAAAAGAATGTTCTTGTTTGAATGCTTTCGAACTGTTCTGCCAATTTCATCCCTAAAAGAATTTTTGGAATTTCGTCCCAAAAAACCTTTTGAGACGAATCTTTTGGGACAAGTTAGAGGCAAAAATTTGTTGTCTCTAATAATCTTTTGGGACGAAAATGCCATTTTTTCAGATGAAATGTTTTGTCCCAAAAAATGCATTCTCTTGTAGTGTAGGTTAGGGTCTCTAGTGGCTACCACTTTGGTATAAAACTAAGAAATATGAGACAAGTTGTACTGGTTTGAACAATTTTTCAAATTGTAACTTTCTTTTATTAGGCTTTAAAACTCGATTTAATTATGTGAATGCATATTAGTGGTTGAAAAACTTAATCCTTTAGAGTTTTTCTTTAAACTCTTTGACCTAAAATATGAAAGAAATAAATAAAGTAGACTTATAGATTTTATTTTATTGCTTTGCTAGCTATTTAGAAGACTTGTGGACGCAGAAATAAATATTGCAGAACTTGAAAAGCGTTTTCATCATTTATTTTTCTAATTTCACATATAAATTATTGTGAAAATAAAAATAGTTTTTGGGCAAGTAAAAGCAAATCTAAAACATAATAAAAAAGAAAATATTTTTGACTCAATATTATATCCCCCAAGAAGTCATTAAGCATAACTAATTAGTAAGATTTTGTAAATAAAACTGTTGAGGGCGTGTTTCACTGCTACTCACTCCCGACCTCCTGCAACCAAAGAGTAAGAGGGCTTGGGGTGTGAAAGAAAACCCTCTGATGCCTAAGTCAGTAACAATATGAGTAACCTTAGAGCCAAAATATTCCAGAGTTTCATTAGCATACATGGCCCCTTTAAATAGAGAGTTTGTCTTCTTAAGATCACCCAGATTAACGACATCGCCCACTATTTGAAATTTGAATCCTAGTTCCTTTGGGCTATCCACTTGGTTAGAATGAATGAATATCTTAACAGTCCTGAAATAAGCAGGCGGGCATTCCCTTAAATGATTCGACCTGAGCCCTATTGGGTTAGCGAGTGTTTAGGCCTTAAGTGGCTTTTTGGGCCTTTACGACCCAGGCCTAGGGTGGCACCCCGCGAACCCTTATGGTGGTATTAAAGCCGTTCTAGTTACCCTGCGAACTCTCATTACATATATTAAGTGTCTTTAGGCTCTCTCGGTTGAATTAATTTGTTCCTCTCCAATTATCCCACAAAGTCTCATTACATATTGTGTGATGGAACTTTTATATTAAGTTTCTTTAGGCTCTCTCAGTTGAATTAATTTGTTCCTCTCCAATTACCCTACGAGCCCTTCATCGTGTGTCACGTGATGGGGCTTTTAAATCCATGATCCAATTACCACACGAGCCCTTAATCATGTGTCACGTGATGGGGCTTATGCTCTTGTCTCCTGTCATTTCAGCGCCATGATGGAGATGTGTTCTTGGCAACAATGCGTTCTAGCTCTTCGTTATCCTTCATTTCTTCAATTTTTTGTTTGAGCCTATACAATCTTCAATCCGGTGACCATTCACTCTGTGGTACGTACAGTACCTTTGCGTCCACCTCCCGCGATCTTCATCGTGCCTAGTTTCCTTCATTTTCTCCTTGTCTTGAACACTGGAATAGTGTGCATGGCTACTGTTATATCATCCCGTGAGGGTTTCTCATTTTCTTTCGTACTGATTCTTTCTTGGCCTTAGACTACTTTCTCAAGTCTTCCTAGGCCTTCCTTCAATGTACTTTCCTCCTTTCGCCCTGGTCTAGTGGTGAGGGTGATCAACGTATCTTCAGCATCTACAAAGTCATCTGCCTGATTCATAAATTCATGTATAGTGGATGGGGTTTTCCTTGCCAACTCGGTCATGAAAGAACTCCTTGGCCAAATTCCTCCTATTAGCACTGCCAACATGATTTTCTGGTCTTGGTCATTAGCGGTCATTCTTTTCTTATTGAATTGTGCCAAATATGCTTTCAAACTCTCGTCCTCCCTCTACTTCACTGTCAATAGGTACGCTATTAGCCATCTCCACCGTTGACTGGCCATAAATTGAGTGATGAACTTCCTGCCTAGTTCTTCAAAATTCTCAATGGAGCCTATTGAAGTGATCCAAACTATCCACGGTAGCTCCTTTATCGTTTAAAGAAAAGCTCTACATGCAATCTCTCATGGGAATCTATGGAGAGTCATGTGGGCCTTAAAAGTCTCCAAGTGTTCTACTGGGTCCTTAGAACTATGGTACATGTCTATCAATAGGACCTTGAATTTTGGTGGAAGCGGTACCGCCATGATCTACGAGGTGTATGGTAAGTTGGTGCTAGTCAATAGCTGATCAACTGAAGATGAGGTTCCTATCTTCTTGGCCATTTCCTCATATCTATCCATTAGGCTATGCAGATCATGGTGCATCTTCTTTTTTTCCTCGTTCTCCTGAGGGGCTTTACCTACGCTCGCGCTATGAGCCTCCATCTCCACCCTGTCAGCGTGACTAGGCGTTGTGTCTTCTCTTGACAGCCCGTTCTTTGCCATGAAAACCTCATTCTCCTTTCGTAACGATTTGACCTCGGTGGTGTGCCATTTATGCAAGTCTTCCTTCCATGTTTCTCAACGTCTCCTCCTGATCTCTAGTTGCTTGAGATCGAGTGGTGGTGGGAATGTGAAAACTACGCTGATTGCAAGATAACTGAATATCCCAAAGACGGCACCAACTATTGAGGGCGTGTTTCACTGCTAGTCACTCCCGACCTCTTACAACCAAAGAGTAAGAGGGCTTACCGGGGGGGGGGTGAAAGAGAACCCTCTTACGCCTAAGTCAGTAATGATATGAGTAACCTTAGAGCCAAAATATTCCAGAGTTTCATTAGCATACTTGGCCCCTTTAAATAGAGAGTTTGTCTTTTTAGGATCACCCAGATTAACGGTCTCGCCCACTATTCAAAATTTGAATCTTGGTTCCTTTTGGCTATCCACTTGATTTGAAGGAATGAATTTCTTAGTGGTCCCGGGATAAGCAGGCAGACATTCCCTTTAATGATTGGACCTAAGCCCTATTGGGCCAAGGGGTGTTTAGGCCTTAAGTGGCTTATTGGCCTTCATGGCTCAGGCCTATAGTGGTATTATGGTGGTATTAAAGCTCTTCCAAAAACCTTTAATCGAAAATATTCTAATTTTATATAAAAAATTAGAATATTGAAATCAACATCCTAATTTTAATGGAAAAACAGTACGATCACATTCCTTTTAGCTTGGTGTCCACTTCTACCTTCACTTTATGTTTGAATTTGGAATACCAATATGATCTGAAGCTGTAAACTACAGTACTATTATGATCTATCGTCTACTACGACAAACGTTTAGAGTTTGTTTTTGTGTCATTCTAAAGTATTGATACCAATGAAAAATAAAGGAGAATATTGAAATATAAATGAGAAGAGAGTTTATAACTTGTTTTGACATTGAGACCTACACCTATAGGGATTAGCTAGAACGGGAAGATAATCCACTATGAAAAAAGTAATAGATTACATGCTCTCAAACCCCTTTTTTTTCTCCCCCAATTGCAAGGTAAAGAAAATGAGGGTTGTGGTGTTAGAAAAAATATGAAGAGAGAAGATCAAGAGTAATTGAAATGAAAACATGCATGAGGCGATTATGAATCTGTCTTTTAGACAAATATTGTTTGCCTTCCACTCAAGAATGAGTACTTTTATAATTGGAAACCCATTAATTTGTTCCTTAGGATGCAATACTATCTATAATATTGTGCAAATTATAAAAATCGAATACTATTTTGAAAAGAGAAGTGTTACAACCACAAAGAGATTTTATGAAAGTAAATTCACAAACAAATATGGCTTCATATTGTTGCGAAAAATGATAACAAACAAATAAAAACAACAATCTCACAATACAAATTTATATGGTTCGGCAACGTGCCTACGTCCACAGAGCTGTAGGAGATCTTATTCCAAAGGAGATTACGACCACATAATGAGTTACATGAGCACACTCTACTCACATAATCCTAGCTCACTCTTTTTAGTGCTTTTTCTCTTTCACAATATGCTCTCATGTTGCCTTTCTTTGTTCTCTCTAAAAGTACTAAAATTTAGACATAAGAGATCAAAACGTTACATATTTATAGAGAACTGTGCTGAAAACCCTAATTGGAAAAAATGGGATTCTTCGCTCAAGGGGCATGTCGAGTGCTACTCGAGTGAATAGCCAATCAAAAATTGGCTCGAGAGGTCTGTCAATCACAGTTCGAGCAAACACTAGGGTTAGTGATTCTATCGAGCCCACTGTCGTGCGCACCTTGTGAGAACTCGCGAGTTGACTTTGCTCGAGCCCACTATCGAGTGCACCTCGAGCGAACTCACAGGTTGAGTTTGGCTTGAGCACCGGGTCAAACGATCGTCGAGCAAACTCTCTGTCTGCATTTTTTTTGCACACAAACTAGGCTCTACATGCAACCCAACAATCTCTCACTTGGAGAGTGGTTCTCCACATGCTAGCCACTATTTCCAGCATAAGCCTTATCTCTGGAGCTCACAGTTCTCATCTTCAAGCTAGAAGAAACACTGAAGTCTAGCAATCCCGACTTTAGTCTCTCACGTGCATCACCCTCAATTAGCATATCTACTAGGTGACTCATAACTACCACTACACTAGGAGTATCCAGTCTTGAACCGACCTTGGTAACCTTGGCCAACTTCCTCAGGCTTATACGAGGAATAACAAAACTAACTCTATTTTGCTTACCCATCTGACTAGCGCAACCAAACCTGCTCTTTTGCACTCCTATATTTTTCAGCACATCACAAGACCCTGATGTCAAATACAAAGAGTGAGATCTCTTACCATGCGCCAAGACCAGTGCACCTTAGTGATCTTCTACACTTTTCCATGAAATGCTATTGCATGACTGCTATTATCAAGCTATCCCATGGAGAGCAAGTTTTTCTTCAAATCTAGAACATGTCTTGTAACGCCCGTCCTTGAGGTGGGTCTTTTTACAAAATATTTTAGAAAATACGACAGGAATTACCGTCCTATTTAAAACATTTTACTATCCTTCCCAGGGTGTAAGACTCTACGTTATAAAACAAATGTGCTTTTCTAATAAAAGAGGTTTACGGGTTAAAAGAGTGAAAAATATAAATCTTTAAATAAAAAAGGTCTTTCATACATTTAAAACCCTCATGCCTAGACTTCCGTGCCCTTCTCCTTTGGCTGTGTCCTTCCTGAGCGTACTGCTCATTCAGTTCCTGTGGGGGGAGGGGCACACATAAAAACTAAAATGAGTCGAATACTCAGTAAGCATTACTTCATACCGTAAAAATATAACAACATAGGTTTTCTGTCATGCATTCATCATTCCATACATACTATACATACATGCATACATGCTTTTGTTCGTAAACATCAATAGACGGGGATTTTCATCTTTAAACATGCTTTTCTTTTCTTTAAAAAGTTCCCCCGTCACTGCCTTCATTTCTTAAAAAATGTCATGCGTTCATACATTCTTTTCTTTTCACTTTCATAGGCCAATGCACACTGTTACACCTCGCGTGCTAGGGTTAGCGAACCTATGACCAATGGATTCGCCTATGGCCACGGGTTGGAATCCCATTCCGTCAGGGATGCAGCACTGGGTGCACTACCAGATACTACTACCCGGCATTGCAATCTGCCCATTCATTCGTTTGGGTACCACATTCATTCATTCATATGGCCGTTACGTAGCTTCATACATGCTCATGCCTTTCTTTCATTCTTTCTTTACATTCATTCATTCATGGCAGCTTTAGAGAGCTGTAGCTTTCATTCATTTCATGTGCATGAGCATGCCTTTCATTTCTTTTCTTTTCTTTCATTCGTTTCATGGAAAAAACATCTTTTCATGGGAAAACGTTTATTTCGTGAGAAAACGTCGTTTGGGACGAGAGCCCAAAAACCTTCTTTTCGTGCATTGTCTTTTCTTTGAAAATACATACAATAGATACTACATATAGTCATCTATTCACATGTGTACAATTAATAATTTTTGGTGCGTGAACAAGGGCTGCCAAAGAGGGTCGTACATACTTATACGTTAAAATGTTACTTTTTATTCTTTCTTTCTCGTAAAACGTCTGTCCTTAAAAAGGAAAAACATTTCTTTTCTTCATTTTCATAAGGAAAAGCTTTTCGTTTTCTTTTTCTTATCTTTAGAAAACTCTAGAAGAGTATGAATGTAATACTTACCTGGACTCCATGCTACTTTCATACCATACAGTCAATTCATGCGCTTGTCAGATGGCAACCTACATGCATTCATAACCTTGGCGTCATTCTCTATCTAGTGCATAAGCAACTGACTAGAAATAGAGCTATACTTTACTTAGAACACTCTCCTTCTATCCTGTGCTCTTTCATGTCCTTTACTATGATAAAACCCTTAGAGACCCAATTACGATCTCTACTTCCCTCAACCTTGACATTCTACTTTGAGTGCTTACTCCCTAGGGTGAACTCATGATTCACCTTAGGATTAAAACACTAGGACCTTTGTCCCATTCTTCTTATTAACCACGTTCTTACGCATGACTTAGACCTACTAAGTCACGCATCCCATTCTTAGATAGTACCTTCATCATTACCCTCATGTATCTTAGCTCGCTCTACTTTTCATGACCATCTATACACACCACACGGCTATAAGCCACTCCGAGGCTTAAGTACCGTGTCATCATACTTAGGACAGATTACCCATTATATACAGTAAATTCGTCCGACACATGTGTCTAACCATATAACACACGTACCTTACCCCTTTATCATCTAGGACCAACAAACCTTATATTGGTCATCAGGTCGTAGGGACAAGCACCATACTCCGATACCAATCTTCTCTTACCAGGCTAGCACGACTCTCCGTACTACACGTCCCTTTAGACAGTTCATCCTAACACATGACACGATAGGACTTCATTCATAACAACACTTTACGTCACGCCATATAGCTCGAGACTGTTCCCAAGCTACATCCGTGTGTACTCCATTCACAATGCTACTCCATTCACAATGCTACTCCACATCACCGCTATGGCACACGCGGCATATGGTGTATCGTCCCACCACATGGAGTATACTCCGCGTATACTCCATTCATGGCACTACGCTATATCACTATTATGGCACACACGCCCATATGATGCATCGTCTCACCACATGGAGTACATTCTGCGTGTACTCCAGTTATGGCACTACGCTATATCACCACTATGGCATACACGCCATACGGTGCATCATTCCACCACATGGAGTACACTCCATGTGTACTCCATTCATAATACTACACCACATCACTGCTATGGCATACACGCCATATGGTGCATCGTTCCACCACATGGAATACATTCCGTGTGTACTCCATTCACAATGCTACTCCACATCACCGCTATGGCACACGCGGCATATGGTGTATCGTCCCACCACATGCAGTATACTCCGCGTATACTCCATTCACGGTACTACGCTATATCACCATTATGGCATACATGCCATATGGTGCATCGTCTCACCACATGGAGTACATTCCATGTGTACTCCATTTACGGCACTACATTATATCACCACTATGGCACACACACCATATGGTGCATCGTTCCACCACATGGAGTACACTCCGTGTGTACTCCATTCACAATGCTACGCCACATCACAGCTATAACACACATGCCATATGGTGTATCATCCCATCACATAGAGTACACTCCGTGTATACTCCATTCACGGTACTACACTATATCACCATTATGGCACACACGCCATATGGTGCATCGTCTCACCACATGGAGTATACTCCGCGTATACTCCATTCACGGCACTACGCCACGTCACTATTACCGCACATAAACTACAACCACACTTCACAGCACAGTCCATAGCCCTACATAGCACACTTCCTAACTACACCCAACACTTCACGTCACAGTCCACGCCACCATACTACACAACTATTCCATAATTACTAACAGCACAGTCCACAGCCTAGTCAACTAGCTAGCATCTAATATAAATAGCGAGGGATAGAGAATTATACCATCGACGGGATAACTCGTGTGTCGCTCGTTGGCCGTCACAGTGATAATACCGGAGGAACGTACGGGGTGGCTACACTGCGTACAATGACTGTTTAGGCGTTTGGATATTTAGGTGTGGTCTTGGAAGGGCCTATGGTAGCCTTGATGATGATGGCAAGGATCGTATCATGACAGATCTAGCCGTGTACAGTGGCGGTCAGTCACGCACAGTGACTATCCATCACGTGCAGTGATTACCCATAACATAAAGTGGTGGTTTAGGCTTGGGCTAGGCTAGGGGAGGTTGCTAGTGGAGCCGTGGAGGCTCGGTGGTGGTCGGCACGGTGGTGAAAGGAGGCTGGCCGTGCACTGTGAGGGAGGAGAAGCCGTGGGAGAGTGAGAGAGAGTGTGCGAGCACCGGTGATAAATCGAGCTCGTGGGTGGTCCGATTGGCTTTGTGGTGGCTTTAGGGTGCCGGAGAGGGCGGTTACTCGCCGTGGGTGGCGGCGTACGGCGGAAGAGGAGGGGAAAACCGTGTGTGAGAGAGAGGAACACCGGGAGGTGGAAGAGGGGACATCTGGCCTTGGGTTTACGAAAGGAGGAAGGGGGAGACCTGGGGAGTCTCATGGTGGTGTCTGTGGCCGAGATGGCCACGCACAGCAGCGCTGTGGACATGCACAGTGAATCCATGCATGGGAGGGGCTGAGCTCACTGGAGGGAGAGGAGGCCAGTGGTATGGGCAATGAGGCTCGCCGGCGCACGATGGCACCGAGCTGGGGCTAGAGCCGTTCGGTCGAGAGAGGGGGGGTCGCGTACTGGGCAACCCGAAGGAGAGAGAGAGGGGAGGGAAAAGTGAGGGAGAAAGAGAGGGGGGCTGGGGTTTTATCCTAAAACCCAACGTCTGGGGATCCATAAAATGGTCTACGGTGACCCTCAAATACTGATTTGAAAATGCGTAAAAGCTAACTTAATTAAAAGCAGTGAGAAGAATTAAGATAGAATATTATTTAAAATAATATTCCTTCATCATTAATAAAATGATGAAGTCTTACTTAAAATATTTAAGAGAATAAAACCATTAAATTAATTAAAGATTCCATCATTATTTAAATTACGTAATATTTTAAATAACTGGAATCATTTATATAAAATGATTCCCACAATTATAATATTTTTGGATCTCTTCAAAGATATTATAATTAAGTTATTTAAAATATTCTTTATTTAAATAATAATAGGAATCTTCCATTTAAAATACACATTACTTTAAAATGCAAAGTTAGTTTTATAAATTATGTAATATCTTTTAAAACACGCTATCAGGGTCTGGCACGCATAGCGAGACTCTTAGATACTAGAGAGGAACGGACAGGCTATCTCATCTGACGTAATTACTTACGTCAGAAGAAAGGAAGAAGCAGGGTATCACATGTCTGACTTGCTGCAAAGTCCACACGCTCCTATTTGGAAGTGTGATGCGCACATCGGCCACTCCTACTGCATCCAGTGCCTCTCCATCAGTAGAGTACATCTTTCTAAAATCACCAGCAATGTTGTTCTGCATGATCTCTTGATGTGGGGTGCAATGGAACAAAGCCCTTCAATTCTCTAGCCAGTGATTTGTTGTTCAAAACTCATCTTACTCCTACCCCTGTTCTTGGAGCTTGACCTATCTTGTTTCCTACCCCAATAGTTCACATTTAAGGCCAATCCCGAACTCGAGAATTAACCAGAGTCTCTCTGCGTACCTCCACCGCAAGGATCATGTCATGTATGTCATAGTAATTCAATTTCATCTTGCTACTGAACTACTCACTACCATCCTCATGGCCTTCCAACTATTTGGCAGCGATGCCAAGAAAATCAATGCTTTGGTCTCATCATCAAACTCAATCTCTACAGAAGACAATTGATTTATGATCATATTAAAGTCATTCAAGTGTTTGGCCACATACATACCTTCTGACATTTTCAGATTGAACAAGTTCTTCATTAGATGTACTTTGTTATTTGCCGATAACTTTTCATACATACTTGACAAAGCAACCTTGAGATATGTCGTGGTTCTCTCCTTAATAATGTTGTGCGCCACTATTCTGGACAGGGTCGGCCGAATAATCCCCAGAACCTGTCGATCCAACAGATTCCACTCAACATTGTCCATGCTCTCTGGCTTTTTACCTCACAATGGAAGATAGAGGCTTTTCCATAAAGGTAATCCTCTATCTGCATCCTTCAGTACCCAACGTTAGTGCCATCAAACTTCTCTAACCTAGGTGCTTTTAATTTGTCTCTAACCATCGTTCTCCCTCAGACCCAAACATTGGCTTTTGGTATCAGTTATTGCAAAAAATTATGACAAACAAATAAAAACAACAATCACACAACACAAATTTTACGTGGTTTGGCAACGTGCCTGCATCAACAAAGTTGCAGGGACCTTATTCCATATGAGATTACAACCACACAGTGAGTTACAAGAGCACACTCTACTCACACAAACTTAACTCATTCTCTCTAGAACATTTTCTCTTTCATAATATGCTCTCACACTTTGCCTCTCTTTGTTTTCTTTGAAAACTGCTGAAATTCATACATAACATATCCAAACATTTCATATTTATAGAGAACGACGCTAGAAACCCTAATTGGAAAAAATTGGGTTCTTCGCTCGAGCGGCGTATCGAGCTAGCCTCGAGTGAACAGCCAATCGAACCTTGGCCCAAGCGGTCTGTAGAGCGATGCTCGAGTGAGCACTAAAGTTAGTGCTTCGCTCGAGTCAACTATCATGCGCACCTCAAGCAAACTCACGAGTTGAGTTTCACCCGAGCCAGTTGTTGAGCACACCTTGTACGTGACTAGGCATCCACTAGCCTTTGCTACCAGAGAGGCCACGAAATCAGCATGAGAGCGTTACCATCTCATTTGAGCCTGTTGCAGCTCGGCGACAACTCAGGGGACGTCACTCAGTTTTATACGCTCTTGAGTGACTAAATGAGCTCCACCGAGATAATACCCCTTCTTGGCTTAGGGTCTTGATACACACACTCAAGAAATCACATTTTTAATATTTTGATACCAAAACTGCAGTTTTCCAAGTTTTAGCGAAATAATTCAATTTTAGTGACATGAAAAAAATATAATGCAACATATGCAACATATTGTTATTGGATGACATGGTACGATAATGAACAGCAAAAAACACTGCAAAGCACACACTTTCACACTTCCACAATTTTGCAACTACACGCGATTCCAAACACTTCATCCGATCCTCGGCCAACAAATCACCACCAACTACAATGATTATCTTAACGCTCCACAAGACCCTCGGCCACTTTCAGATTCACAACCAGACTGCAGCAAAAACACAATTTAATGATTTCTCCAATGTTAGTATTCCAATGGTCAGTTTGAGGCTTATCAAGAAACGACACCATGTGACAGCAAAATCTACGGTGGTTGGGCTGCAATGGGGAGCAATTGGCTTCTTCCATGGCACGGTGGGATATAAATCGACATCGAGGAGCAGAGAAAATGTGGGTGGAAGCTAGGTTTAGTTCAATGGCAGCTTGACTTCAGACAGTGTGATTTGGACAACAGATTTGGGTGGTTTGATGTGAGGTAGACTACGGTGGCTTCATGTAGTGTTGTGAGTGGTGCTGGGTCAAGGCTTGGGTTGTGGTGATGAGCAGCAAAAGGTAGCAGAACAGAGGAGACAAGAGAGCCATACGAGAGGTTTTCAATGCAAGGTTGTCGAGTCTGAAAAAATGGCATGAGAAAGGGTGGATGGCATAATGAACGATAGCGGTGGAGAGAGAGAGAGAGAAATAGAGGAACAAAGAAATGCTTGAGACAAATGGGAGGGTATTGTCCATGATGTAGGAAAAAGAGAGAGAGAGCCAGGGGGAGGGGTGAGGCGCTAAAGGAGAAATGGGAAGGAAAAGAAAAGAAGGGAAAAGCTTTCTCCCCTAGTGCAAAATGGTGATGTCCAAGCCTTCAGCGCGCACACACACATACACCCAATATAACATTAACAAAAGGGACTGGGCTTCACATCCTCCCCATTATAAAAATTTGCACCTCGAAATTTGCTCCACATGACGAACTAATCCCCAAGGACTTATGGATTCAATAGACTCTACCGCTACTTCCATAGGTTCTTGCATTATGATCTTAATTAGTTTTCCTAATAGTACCTCACGTCTTAAACCCCAAGGCAAGCCATCCAATCCAAAATCTTGAGGTCCACAAAGGCAAATCCTGGATCCTAATGATTATCAACTCATAACCTCAATTTATGTTGCCCATTGATAACACCAAAGCTTCAACTTCCAAGCACCTACTGTAATCAACACTTTGGTGCCCCGTCATTCTCCTCTCAAGTTAGCCATCAATGTCCATACAATCAAACACTCAATCTCTAAAGGAAAGCATAGCCTCAAATTATAATTCCAATGTGATCTCCAGTCCTAACTAACTCCTTGAGATCATCTTGAAAATTGACTCTCATCTACCAGATTTCAAAGTACCATGCTTTTGCTACGTACTCTAATAATCTCACCAAAATGCAAAAAGCTAAGACCTCTTAAAATATCACCCTCCAGCATAAGTTAGTTCAACATCTACAAAGAAAACTCTTACCACACTTTGGTAGAAAATAGACTCATCACCCAAATCCATGAATTCTAACACATATTCCTCAATTTCCGCTCGCATCCCTAGTCAAAATCAATACTCCTTAATACACTTTGGTTGACAGAAAACTAGTACCAAACAACCTGAGCATGCCAAACTGCATAAACAAATATGCCCATATCAATGGCTAAAGGTTGATGCTAAAGGAGTGAAAATAGTTCCCTTAGGACATCATTTCCATCTACTTCCCTTGGAGTAACCTAAGAACTTGGAAACCTATACACTTAGCCAACCAAGCCCATGAGGTTTGGGTAGTTAGAAGGAGCAACTTGAAACCAATTGAAACCAACAAGACATCAAGAATTTACTCATTATGCCTCCTATTGGTGAGAGAAAATATGATCTAATGAATGAAGCCACAATTAGCCAAAAAAGGCGTGCTTCACCAAGTGACTAAGAAACAAATTGAGTTGGAATGAGAATGAGGGAAAGGTCGAAGTAATTAGGTTCAGGTTGGTCCTTTCATTGAAAAATTTTGAAAAAAGTACAAGGAAATTAAAATTTTAACAATTCGTCAAAAATAGTTCCAAATTTTTTTGTCAAAGCACTAAGTCGCAAAAAGGATTACATTATGTTAGACAAGGAGGTTGAGTTATCAAAATTCTAAAGATAAAGTGAATAGACAAAGACTTTTTTTATTTTTATTTTTTTGTCTAACTCTAAAACTTTTACAAATATGGGGATTTCTCTTCATATCAACTTCCAAAAGAATTTCAAGAATGACGACTTAGAAATTTTAAGAAATGGACCGTGACTTAAAAACAAGCAAAATGAAGCCACAATAACATTGTGCAAAGAATTCATGGGAGGACCTTTTTCAAGAATGTAACAAGTATGAGTGTAGGGAGGTCTGAGTATTTGCGAAAAGTCATAACGATGACATTTAAGAGCAAATTCCATGGTTGAACTTACTTAACGCATAAGCGGCGGAAAAGTTTTTATCATTCTGTCAAATCCTACATGGGCCAACACATATATCACCAATCAGCTCTAAGGCAATGGTATCCTCACACCCAAACTTTATCCAAAATGTACCTATCAAATCAAAGTACACTCATCCAATCTAAGGTAAGCAACGTACTTTCAAAATTTAGAAACCATCCCGACGAACCAATAAAAAGCACCTATAAACATCTACTTGACATCACATACCTAATAGCTCATCACCTCGATTTTGAAAAGCATTTAATCTTGTGGTAATTAAACTCATTATCAAATAATACTAGTGTCCACCAAATCATAACTGAAACTTCCTTTCAGTATAACTAATCCACCCAATTCTATTCTCAGCATAACTTGATCACATCCTACACCATCACATAAAATATCTTTTTCCCAATCCGCTGGACTTATATCCTTATAATAGACAAAATCGTTTTCCTAAAGTTTACACCATATATAATTTTTAAGTTTGATAAGAACCATTTCCTAAAATCTAACGAGCCTATAACCTCAAATCCAATAATAATCATTTTTTCCAAACCACACACATTCTATAACTTTAAACAGGATACAATCATTTTCAAAAATGTGTTGAATCGATACCATCATATCACACGTCCCAGTGGTTGCAGACTCGATTATCTTCAGTTTTGCTCAAACTTGCATACAAAGTTTGCAAAATCCTAAAAACTCAAATATTTTTAGGAATCATTCCTTATAGTTTACAACTCTAAACATCAAATCAGATGAAAATCATTTTCTGAAGTCTACAAAATCGATAACCTCAAATCTAATAAAAAAAACGTCTTTTAAAGCATGCAGATTCTAATACCTCAAATGTCATCAAAATATTTCCTAAAGCCTGCAAAAATCTAAATTATCATATTGAGTTAACTCATGTATTAAAGTCTACCAAATCTACAACCTCGGATTTCATATATCTTGTTTCATAAATTCTATAGAATCTAAAATCTTAATTATCCTGGCGATTAGAAGTTGTTACCTTTATCAACTCATCACTTATATCTATGCATGATCGCCCAGAACATGTCATTTACCTTCAAGTTTTGATAATTCAAATACAAGCCTAATTGCTAAAAATTCAAGCCTACCATACTAAAGGTTCACGCCTATCACACTAAAATTCCAAGTCTGACTTCACAAATTTTTAAAGCCAATCATACTAAGATTGAACCCTAGAATTCTGGTACTATACCTAAGAAACTTATGGATTTAACCAGAGTCGTAAAAGCTCTGATACCACCTGTGGCGGCCTCGAGCCCCACTTGTGATTTGGTGGAAGTCGCGATCCCAGGGTGCTAGCCGCTAAGGTCACACATCCCAAGCACAATGTGGAAGCAAGTATGTGTGTAAGCATGCAATGTATAAGTGTACAGTTAAAAATGCAACAAAAATATAAAAAGCGCAGTCTGAAATGCTAATAGTACCAGAAATTAAAATTATATCACCTAGCAAAATAAACTATTAGTCACCAAAACTCCCAAACACCGACAGAAAAGTTAATACACTCATTTGACTAAATAAAAAGTTACAACAAATAAACACTAAAAAGGGAGAAAGGTCCCTAAGTCTTCACTCCTCATGCGAAGCCGATCCTCCAAGTTTGTATCCGTCCTCTGTATTAAAGTCTACTATCCTATGGAGTGGAACCTCTGGTGGGAACACCACAGTGAGATTTTGCAATCTCAGCATGTAAAGCCATAGATTAACACCCAAAATACAAGCACGGAAAAATATGGACATTTCATATCAATGGAAAATTTGAGATTTTTAGCATTACCAAAATTATACAAAACCAATTTCCTTCTTAATACTTACAGAAAAAGCCACACACTCAAAATTCACATTTTCTTTTGAAAAGCCACCATTTATTTAATACACCATGGTCTCCTCTAAGGACCATCCATACACTCTAGCTTCCATCATCACACCACGGGTAAGGACCGTGCATCTGATTTCATAACGAGCGATGCCTAATATCGCACTCAGCACATTTGTGAACAAGTATCCTTTAGCCTCTTTCTGCAAAGAGGCTATAGAGTCGGCATGAGAGCGTTCATGTCTCATCCAAGCCCATTGCCGTCAGGTGACAATCTAGGAGACGTCACTCAATTTTATACACTCTTGAGTGACCTAATGAGCTCCACAAGATAATGCCCCATCTCGGCTTGGGGTTGTGACACACACACACCCACAAAATCACATTTTTAATATTTAGACACCAAAACCGTAGATTTCCAAGTTTCAGCACAAACATAAAACATAGCACAAATAATTCAATTTTAATGACATGAAACATATATAATGCAAATATGCAATAGATGGTTATTGGATGAAATGGCGCGACAATGAATCACAAATAACACAGCATAGCACACAATCTCACACTTCCACAATTTCACAACTACACACGATCCTCAACACGTCACCCGGCCCTCAGCTAACAAATCACCACCAACTACAATTATTATCTCAATGCTCCACAAGGCCCTCTGCCACTTTACAAGTCACAGCCAGACTGCAACAAAACCATAGTTTAATGATTACTCCAATGTTAGTATTCAAAGGTTCACTCCGAGGTTTAACTTACAAACGCAATGGAAATTCTGGATGGTCACGGCGGGCCGAGTCCTAATCTACTGGTCGTGGCGGTTTCTCTTGAGTTGAGAGAAAATCAGAGTGTGTGTGTGTACACTTTGCTGCACAAATGGACAGAGTAAAAATTAATTAAATTTGAACGTGATACCAAATAAATTGGCAATAGAGGCGTAGGAGCTCACGGTATTAGTGCTTGGATGGGAGGGGCAAGGCGGAGGATGTAGTGGCTAGCACTATGCAAGGTGGCCAATCTGGACAGAATGGGGAAGGCTACGATGAGAATATTAGGTGGGGGGTAAATCCAACCCAACAAAGGTTGGGAAGAACATTGGTGCTCGTGGTGGATGGTGGGGTCTGAGCTATGGCGGTGCGACGAGGTGGCCTCAAGGAGTCGTGGTGAAGTACAAAGAGAAGTAAACGTGTTAGTTTTGATGGTTAAAAAAATGAAGAGAACGGAGTAGAGGGAGAGAAGGGATCTAATTGACTTACTGAGAAATGACTCCTTAAGACGACAGCTCTAAGGTGGTTGGGCTTCAGGGGAGACCAATCGGCCTCTTCCATGGCATAGTGGGCAATAAATCGACATGAAGGAGTAGAGATGATGTGGATGGAAGCTAGGCTTAGCTCGACGACAGCATAGTTTCGGATGATGAGATTTGGACAATAGTTTCGTTGAGATTTGATGTGAGGTTGGCTACGATGGCATATGTAGTGTCGTGAGTGGCAGTGGATCAAGGCTTGGGTTCTGGCAATGAGCGGAAAAAGGTAGCAGAACAGAGGAAAGAAGAGAGTTGGATGGATGGGGAGGGAAAGAGTGGTCGGCGTGACGAACGAAAGTGGCAGACAAAGAGAGAAACAAAGGAATAGAGAAACGGCTGAGACAGATGAAAGGTGTTAAGCGCATGAGAGGGGAAAAGAGAGATAAAGCCATGGGGAAGGGGTGCAGTGCTAAAGGAGAAAGGCGAAGTAAAAGAAAAGAAGGGAAAAGGTGACATTTAAGGGGTAAGGGGCTAGGCTCTTTTTTCATTTTCGTTTAGATTTATATATGGGCCAAGGCTTCAGTGCACACAAACACACACCAAATGTAACATCAATCAAAAGGGCCTAGGCTTCACACTACAAACAAATCCACTTGCTAGTTATAAAGATATCCTTCTCACTTGCTAGTTTTTGAATGGGTTTGATCCAATCTACAAAATCCCTCAAAATTTGAATTTTGACCAAAATTGCTACTTCTAAAAAGCAAAATTTTTTGGGGTCAAGCTTTATACCGAAATGATGATTGAGTTCTGGCTATAACTTGAACAACTCATATATAGATCTAATGTGTACTTTCTATGCCTCGGATAACCCGTTTCGGAAAGCTCAGAAGAGACACGGAGGAAGCCATGGAGGCAAGGCTGAAAACTATGGAGGAATGGATAACGAAGCTGACCAACGAGGTGCAAATGCTTCATAAAGAGAATGAGGAGCTCAAAAAGCCTTAACCAGGGTAGGACGAGGAGGCAGAGCCCAGCACTAACAAGCACATGGGGTCCCATAACACGGGAGCTGGAGCAAATAGGGAGGAGGATAGGAAGAACATGCAAAACGAGCTTCATAATCTCATAGGAAAGTACGAAGAGATTGCAAGGAAGGTGGTCACATCGTCGTCAGTGGGCCAACTGCTCAAGAACACTAGTTTACCCTACACGAAAAAGGTGATGGCCGTGCCCTTACCACCAAAGTTCAAGGTCCCAACCATGGAGATGTGCGATGGAGGGAGGGACCCTTTTGAGCACCAAAAAACCTTTAGGGCTCACATGACGTTGCATGGCATCCTGGGCGAGGTGGCATGCAAGGCATTCCCGCTGACCCTGAAGGGGCCAGCATGACTATGGTTCGGGTCTCTGGCACTTGGATCTGTAGACAGTTTTGGGGAGTTGGCTCGACTTTTTTTGACCCAATTCATGTTGAGTCGGGAGAGGAGGAGAGCCTAAAGGTCGAATAAAGGGCTACACAATGTCAATGAGTGGGAGTGGGTTCACTCTCAAGCTGTCGAACAAATTAGCTACCCACGAGATAACAGAGGCGAGTTAAGCTAGAGGCCGCTCGAACCCTCCAGTGGAGGAGAACGGGTCTCGCCTTTTAGTTGCCCAAATACTTAACCTGACTCCCATTACAATAAAGAATGAATCGGCCCCGCGGCCACCCAAAGAAATTACCTCCTTGGGGGTTGAAGAGACAGGTTGGCCAAATGCATCTTGACCTCTCGTCGGTGGAGAGCGGGTCGGGTCCTTTGACCACCCGAATACTACACCAAGGAACGCAAACATCAACAACCCGACAAAAGTGGTAGACAAATCGTATCACAAGCCAGAGGGCCCTGGTTTGCAAAGTCTAAATTCCTACAAAGTCAAGGATAAAGTTATGATGATGCTCTCATCTTCCAATCAAGGATTAAATATGCAACGCTAATGGAAGGGAGTGAATCCAGTTCCAACCTACCCGGACAACCTACCTCCTTGCAAACCAAGGAGAAAGGTCGAGCTAGGGCCGCCTTATCTCCCTATGGTGGATAGTGAGATCAGCCCCACAACTACCCGAAGAACTTATCTCGGCCATACTTATTGTCAAATGCAGTCTGGTCTATTTATATCCAACTCCACAACCATGGTGCTACTCAGGGGGCATAGGGGTGGGTTAGTGAAACGCTTCCCAGCCTCTCTCCTGAGCAGGCAACTGAAGTCTCCCTAGTGTGGCTTAACACTTAACCCCCCCCCCCCCAAAAGCCAACAACAGTGGACGAAGAAAGATGAAGAAGGAAAAGCATAGAAGGAAACGTCAGAGAATAGCACAATGACAAAAGGGAAACATCGTAAAGACAAGCAGCCTGGCACAACAAAAATATGAAAAAATTTCATTAATGATCAAAAGTTACATACAAGTCGCATGGTGACGGCGCATAGGTATATACATTTACAAAAAAAAAAAAAAAAAAAAGAAGGGAAAGAAGAGCAAAATGAAAGAATAACAACAGCACCAAAAAGCTAGCACAAGTGGCCATGCTGGCATCACTAGCCCTTACTTACCAGGTGCCGAAATCGGTGATCTTCAAGGTCCCTAGTCCATGCAGGGGTGCCGTTGATGCAAAAGGTCACTCTTCCTAAGTTGCCCTCTTTCCTTCTATGTTTTCGTGTGGCTTAAGGCCTTATTTCTCTCACCCTGTCCTCGATTTTCTGAATCGCCTTGGTCTGGCCCTATCCCAGCTTCACCCAAACGCGTGGAGGGTCCTAATTTGCTATAGTATCATCTGGCGACATGCCTTGCTAGAGTCAGACCCGAAGTAGGTTGACCTTACCGGCCGTGAGTTCCTTGTCACTCACAAGGTGTTGCGGCAGAAGGGGAACGTCTGCAGTTCCAGGGCGATGCAAACCCTTGTCAACCTGGAGTTGCGATACTATAAGGTGAATGCCTGATCTCCAAAGTTTTTCTTTGTGTATAGCCCCGGATGGGAGTTCCCAGTGGATTAGGTGAATCGTCATGAGTTTCATATTTAGCCGAATTGGGGAAGGGTTCTGGAAGACAAGGTGGTGCGTCTGATGGCTTCCCCTACCTAGTTGTAATGTATTGCTATCATTCAGGAGTGGGTGAAGAAGAACTCCACCAGCGTCTCCTCGAAAGCCCTTCTTTCCAAGGTGAGCCTATGGGTTTCTTTTCCTCCTCTTAGTCACGTTCCTTTTGATGATAAGGTGACCATTGCCCAGCCCTAGGTCACTCCTACCAGAAAGCGCCCCTTGGAACGCCAAATGCTACCCCCAAAAAGATGGCCCAGCATCGCCCACCTCTAAAGCATCTCCCCCACCGGAAGCTATGGGTTGGGTGGATTTCTCAGAGGCCATTAACGAAGAAGTGGAAGCTAGTAGAGAAAGGTGAATAAGTGGAAAGGAGGGGGAGTAGGGAGAATAAGGATGACAAAAGGATTACAATGCAGTGAAAGGAAAGAAAACCCTAATCCAAATCGCATTTATATGGAAGGAAGGCAGCGGTTAATCTCCCATGCTTTGTGGCAGAAGGGAAAGGTATGGGACGCTTCGAATCCCAGAAAATACACACCACTAAGCAACGCGAAGGCCAAGAGCTGCCTGACACACTTGAAAAGATGAAATCAAATTTATCGAGAAACGTGCCAATGAAAGTGGAAAGGGAAACGATATCAGGATAGCCAAGCGACGAGGAACCACATCAAACTTTAGAGTTGTGTTCACATCAGTAGAGGGACCCCGACCTTAACGATGAGGCGGGTTTAAGATTAATAATAATTCCCATCGTACGAGTCTAATGAGAATTAGTGGGGTAACTGAAAGGGGTTTTCCCCTGTCTTAGCGGGCCTGAGAAAGGAAACTAAGGGAATAAGAAGTGAAGGCCCAACCCAGAACAAGTGGACGCAACCTTCACGAGGAAGCATACTATAGGGGATGAGACTCATCGATTTGGAGACCCCTCGAACAGTGTCCAGCTCTTAAGTACCTGTTCGCATAAACGGGTGGGAAGTTAAGGGACCCTCAATCCTTTGACATGGAGACATCGACAGACCACCAAGGACTCCAGCTGGGTGAGGCAAATCTGGAAACCATGCCGCATTAATGGCACCATTACCCAAGTTACACGCCACATTAATGAAGGACTCCAACAAAAGGAACAGTACTAAGGTCACAGACTCCATAGGGGTAGACATGATCTATCCCCTAGACTCCAAGTATAAATAGCAACTCTCAGGTATGAGAAACCTCTCTCTAATCCGTAAACTCTCTTACTTATTTACAAACTTCTAAGAGAGTTACTGACTTTGGCATCGAATACTTATCAGCCCCAAGGTCACTGTCTCCTAGTTGCCTTATTCTCTATTTTCGTAAGTCCAATTTTGAAGATCTAAGTTGCTGGAACATGGCTCAAAAGCGTACAAAATATGACGTTAATAAGCCTGAAAATAGAATTAGTGTTTGTAATTAATTCAAGTGTATCAACTATGGCTAGAACTTAATCCTTTCCAATGGAAAGGGATTAAATTCCTTCAAGTCTATTAAATATGTATATATGCATGATATGTATATGTCTGTAATTGAATTCATTCTTTGATAGGGAAAAGAATCATCCCTGCCTTGATGCCTTCCATTTAGTTGATATATATATATATATCCCTTGGGACTTTAGCTGCCCCAATAATATTTCCCTTCCCTTTATTTTAATACAAGGACCATGCAAGCCACTTGGAGAGTGGGAAGAAGTCAATTTTATTGATGGTGGTGTTGCAGCTAACAACCCCATCTATAATTAAGTTTGATACATATCAGAATACCACGGCCTTATCCAAACAATTTCCTAGCCTAGCTTCTATATTTTATTTAGACGCCAATATTGTTTTCTACTATTTCAATAAAGTGAGAAATTAATCCCTATTGCTATTAATTGTTGTTAAGTTTTAGGACCCTACTACACCACAGAGACTAGTCTCAACCGAGAAGGCTAATGATGTAGTTTTTTTTTTCTCAAATATTTTTTTTAACTTTTTAAACATTTTAAAAAAAAATATCACAAGCTCATTAAAAAACACTTCCTTATAATCATTAAGTTAAAAAAATTAAAAAAAAAATTCGATAGCTTTTGTCATAGAAATATTATTTTCCTTATAAGTTTTAAGGTACTAATATTTCCATAGTTATTTGTTCTGGTTGTTGCTAGTTATTAATTAGGGTTAGGAACTCAGGTAGACGTACGTAGGATCAATGTACAAGTTGCATTTTCTTTTCGAACAATCCTACGTACTGTCACAAAGTGTATAAAAGTTGTACAATTACTTTAAAAAAAAGAGTGATCTATTATTAAAAAAATTATTTTTTTAATGTAAATCTCATATTTATTCATTTTTTTTCAAAATAATTATACAATACTCACGCTGTAACATCCCAGATTTTAGTGTATTTTTAAAGAATGATTATTTTAATTTGTTTAAAAATTTATTCTCTTGTTTTGAATTTATGGGGGTTTTAAATATTATTTTTATTATATTTTTAAGTTGTGAAAATCATTTTAATGGATTTTCTTAATATTATTTAATGTTTTGGATTTGAAATTGATCTTTAATTTAAATTGATTTGTTTTTGGATTTTAATATTTTTACTGCTTTAATTGAGCTTTTCATTGAGTTTGAATTATTTTATTTATTTAGTGGTTTTAAAATCGTTTTCGTTGGATCACTTTCGAAACCCAAGTTGAAAAAGGCTGGATCTCTTTTTTCTTCCTTCTCTTTTTCTTTTTCTCTTTTTCTTTTTCTTTTCTTCTTCTCCTTCGGATTCCCCCGACCCAGCCCCTTCTCTCTCTCTCCTCTCCCTCGCTCAAATCGGGTTCACCGTTCCTGAGCCGCCGCCGGCCGGCGGTGGTCGACACCACCGGTACCACCGGCTTCCCCGTGCGCCGGCGAGCCACCCCTCCAAATTCTAGCCGACGCCGCGCTGCCGTTAGCCTCCGGAAGCCGTGCGAAGCCACAGCGTTCCTTCACCCATTCCGCCGCCGTCCGGCCACCTCCGGCCACCACCTCTCTACCACACCACCACCGGCCCTCAAGCAATCATTTGGACCCAACCCCGGCTCCGATCCGTCGCCGGAGCCGTCCCATCGAGCACCTATCCGATTCGACCTTCTTGGCCTTCCACCGTCATTTCGGCCGCCACCCACGGCCAACCATCACCACCATTAGATTCCCCACCTCTTATAGGCCCTACCCTATCGTTTCCAAGTTTTCGTTTGGTCCCGGGTGATTTTTGGGTTTCACTGTATATTTCGGCCACAGTGTATTTTTACACTGTGGTGTTGCTGTTTTGACACTTCCAACTCTCTCGTGATCCTCCGAAAATTATATTAAAACACTGTAAGTATTTTCCTGAACATCTTTTAAGGTTTTAATATATTTTTGTACTGACTGGTTTGTTATGTCTGTGATTGATTGTGTTGTGCTCTGGACTGATTGTTGGGATTTACTGTTGGATTAGTTGTTAGAATTTAATGTTGGATTGGTGCATTGCATGTGCACGTTTATTTTTGTGTTTAATGAAAATTGAGTTTTCATTTGTGGGAAAAAGAAAAGGGGACTGTAGGGATGGTGGTAAGCAGGGATGGTGGTGTTGTCCCACCTGCGACTCCCGCCTACAGTGCTCCATTGGGTTTTTGGTGTTGTGTAGAAAGGAACTGTAGGGATGGTGATAAGCAGGGACGGTGGTATAGTCCCGCCTGCGATTCCCGCCTACGGTTACGCGTAGGGATGGTGGTAAGCAGGGATGGTGGTGTTGTCCCGCCTGCGATTCCCGCCTACGGTACACACAATAGGGATGGTGGTAGAGTCCCGCCTGTGATTCCCGCCTACAGTGTCCAATAAATATTTTTGGGTTTGGTGCATATTTTCTCATATGAATGCATGTTGGTTGCTTAAATGTATTTTGATCTTAGAGATCATTTGGATTATTACTTACCTGCGGTACCCTTTTTGGTACCATAGATTTTTGGTGCAGATGTGGATGAGGACGTTGAGCCTCGGGTTCGGTCCGTGGATAAGTGGCATGTGGTTGCTTCTGTTTAAGATTATGGAAAATTATTTATTTCTCGTGTATGTATTTCGCTTTTTACTGTATTTAGTTTATACGTGCGAACGTTACTTTTTGTGATGGTTTTGAACTGTCAGAAAAAATTATCACGTTCAAAAGTTACGTCACATGGAAGACAGCTTCCAACTTTTTGTGATAGTTGCACCGTCAACTGTCACAGAAAACATTCTGTGATGCCTTTTAGGTTTGCATATTATTTATGATGGTTTCGTCTATCACAAAATCCTAATTCTGTTGTAGTGAATAATGTAATCATCAAATAAAAATAAATAGCAATATCCCAGAACTTCACGATCGATCTTGTGAAGTGTGAACTGTAGGTAGCAGTAAAATATGATCGGTCAATACTAGATTGGAAGCTTGAGTACGTACGTACTTAATTATACACGTGCAAATTAATGGCCATATGTATAGAAAAATTCAAAACATGTGCTACAGCTTCGTAATGGTCCTTCCAAGAAAAACGTTATCTAAACCGACAACATAAGCTTCTTCCCATGCTGCAGTTCATCTGTCTTTATTCTCCCAATACGTTGGTTCTTTTTACGGTTAAATTGTTAATTAAGAATGTCTAACCATGTTGGTTTTGCGAAACGTTACAGATCTATTAGTTGTATCCATAGTTCAACGTTATTTAGAGACATGCAAAAGGCATACGACCAACAGAAATGATGGTGATTGGCTCAGTTTGGATACCAAAACTATTTCAATCCATCTCATCTCATAATTACAATTTTCACAAATTTCTACATAAAATACAATAAATAATTCAACTTTTTCAAATCTCAAAATAATAATATTATTAAAAAAAATATTCTAACAATATTTTATTTAACTTTTACCTAAAATAATCTCATCTTATCTCACTATATATCCAAAACCCAACTTATCTTTTAATTAGGTACATGTCATGTGCTTGCAACAGATTGAAATGTCTCCCATGTTTTTGAAATATATGCAGGGTATGGTTGAGTGGCACAAATTCATTGAACTCTCAACTTTTTTTTTTGTACAAAGTACACTACTAGTACTACTTCTTTGGCGCCAAGAATCGCTTTTTGATAAGAGACCATCATTAGAAAACAAAGGAAGAGAAAGACAAAAGGATAAGAAGGGACAAGGAAGGTGTTAGGAGGTAGGGAGGTATCAAGAGAAAATATGAAAAGGAGACGGTCAGATACGCAAAGCAGACATCTCTCACTACTACCAAGACACACGCAAGAAGATGGTCAAATAAAAGGGACACGGGGCCTAGCTATAGTTTCAATGACTTCTTTTTTTGAATACTGGGAGGAATTTTGGGCTCTCCTTCCACTTTTTCTTCAACCTTTAGAGAGAGCTCCAAAGAGAATATATTTTTCAGCAAGTAGATCTGCAGCTCTCATTGTACAGTGAGAAATGAGAGGCTACGAGAGACTGTATATAAGTATATTATCGTAGAATATCTCATCTCCAAACTCCTGTACATTAAAATATTATTCACCAACATGGATGTACATACCGACACCGAACAGCAACACTAAACCACTACCGGGGCTCCAAACAACACTGATCGAGGCCCAACCCACCTCAGTGCGTCCGGGAATAGATTTTTTTTTCCTTCCAAGCTACACCATTTTTGGGCGTTAACAACAACGTTAGATTCAAGAAAGAATTCAGAAAAGTAAATTCATCAGCTGATGTGAATTGACGTAATATGTCAGATCTATTTTACAATTAAAAGAACGTTACCTTGCAAATTACAACCTTAAAAAGATTGAGTTAGGATAGGTTTGGAAAACACATCTCACACAAAATTCTCATCTCATCTTATCTCATCATTACAACTTTTTTAAATTTTCATATAAAATATAATAAACAATTCAACTTTTTCAAATTCCAATACAATTTTTTCAAATCCCAATTTAACTTTTTCAAATCTCAAAATTAAAAAATAATATTTTAAACTTTAAAACAAAACACAAAGTTCTCATCTCACCCCCCAAACATATCTTAATTCTCCAAATACTGTTCATGCATCCGATATTGTAAGTGCAAACAAGAAAAAAGTTTAGGATAATGCTAAACTAATTAATGATGATTAGATATATAGCCACTAATTAATAGGGATTAATTAACTTGACGGTAGCCAATCCATCTGCAGCATATATACATGGGTTAGGCCAAGTGCCTATCACTAGAGTACCCATGTTGGCTCATGCTTTACCTACAATTCTTCTGCTGAAGTCTCACCTAAAATTCTACGGCCTACGGTGGAAATAACGATTAGGACCATTTTTAGGGTAAATGATCAGGAGGTTCTGCTTAATTTTGACCACCTCCAGTAAGTCCAAACTTGAACAATGTCCCTGGAAGAAGGGCAATAAGCCGGGTCAAATTTGAAACACATTCCTCGAATGACTTTTTTTTCCGAGTGGTATTAATCCAATATTGACACGCTTGATCTTGAAAATTCAGAAGAATGAGGCCGCCTATATATATCCTTCATTCTATCAAAGAAAAAGATCAAGATCACAGCTTTACTTTTAAGTGAGCCTTTTCAAAGATTAGTTCGCAGCTTCTTTCCAAGTCTAAAAGACCCTCTCTCTCTCTCTCTCTCTCTCTCTCACTCTCTGTGTTCACTTTGATATCTCCATGGGCTCACCAACTGTAACCCTACAGCCTCCAACTTATGGAGATGTAATCACCGTTCTCAGCATTGATGGCGGTGGAATAAGAGGGCTTATCCCAGGAACTATCCTTAGCTTCTTAGAATCTGAATTTCAGGTGAGATAATATATATATACATATATGTATATTTATGTTAATCTTTTGTTTCATGCAAAGAAAACCCATCATCCAACGCTTCCCTGATTGAAGTTTTGATCAGTTTTCACGTATATTAATGCAGTCTAAATTAAGCAGATTTCTGCAAATTTCTTTATCATGAAATTTAACATTTGTCTTTGAAGAGTCATGATCAAGGTCCTGCACTGCTGCTACACGAATCACTCATGCTATATATATATATATTGGCTCAGCATGTAATCCTCACGCATTTACTCAAGATTTTTTATGCATGGTACTATCTATATATACAGAAGCTGGATGGTGAAGATGCAAGAATAGCAGATTATTTTGATGTGATTGCTGGAACAAGCACAGGCGGCCTTGTTACTGCCATGTTAACTGCTCCAAATGAAAAGAACCGACCTGTGTTTGCCGCCAAGGATATCAAGGAGTTCTACCTAAACCACTGCCCTAAAATCTTCCCACAAAACAGGTACGAGGAGGAAGATCTTTCCTGTTTGATTACTATCCTTGTGCCACTCATTTTAGTTTGTAACAAGATTATATGTTTTTCAATTTGCAGCTGTCCAATACTTCCTGTTGCTACAAAGATTATCAGAGCCCTCGCCGGACCAAAGTATGATGGGAAGTATCTACACAGCCTTGTAAGAGAAAAACTCGGAAACACAAAAATTCAACAGACTTTGACTAATGTTGTCATCCCAACATTTGATCTCAAGAGACTACAGCCAACCATCTTTTCTAGCTACGAGGTTGATTATTATAATCATCTTCTCTTTAAATAGGTTTCGCAATTTTATACTTTAATTCTTCTTTCCCTGATCTAAATATTGTTCATTTTTCTCCCCTGTTTTTTGATGTACCAGGTAAAGAAAAACCCAAGCTTAAATGCACTACTCTCAGATGTATGCATTGCAACCTCAGCTGCACCAACTTATCTTCCAGCTTATTACTTTGAAACCAAAGACCAGGAAGGGAAAGTGAGAGAATTTCACCTTACAGATGGTGGAGTTGCAGCCAATAATCCGGTATATCTCTTTCAAGTCCGATACTGCACCTACCTTATAATAACATTAATAAAAATAACAACAAAGACGATGATTATTGGTGGTTTATTTCCAGGCCTTGCTTGCCATTGGAGAAGTAACTAAGGAGATCCAAAGAGGAAATCCTGACTTCTTTCCTATAAAACCAATGGATTATGGACGGTTTCTGGTGATATCATTAGGAACTGGCGCACCCAAAGACGAAGAGAAATACAAGGCGCATGATGCAGCTAAGTGGGGCATATTGGGTTGGTTAACCAGCGGTGGTTCCACCCCCTTAATAGATGTATTTTCTCAAGCGAGTGCAGATATGGTCGACGTCCATCTCTCTCAGGTTTTCCGAGCCCTTCATTCTGAGAAAAGCTATCTGCGAATTCAGGTATATATGTTTATTCGAAAATGATCGAAACACAGACAGATTACATGTTCGTTCGTACCCGTATATAAATTTCCGCAACGAGTTTTTGCTCACTATATCAGATAACAAAGATACATGCATGATTGAATCTAAATAATACAGGACGACACATTAAGTGGCGTAGTATCTTCAGTGGACGTAGCCACATCGAAGAACTTGGATGATCTCGTGAAAGTTGGAGAAGAATTACTCAGAAAACCAGTTGCTAGGGTGAATCTGGAGACAGGAGTCTTTGAACCTTCAGACAGTGAAACTAATGAACAAGCTCTCAGAAGGTATATATTTATATGTCAAACTATTAACTCGTAATAAGTTCTAAGATTTTTATGCAAATTGACCATATGTTTCATATTGTTCTTCCTTGCTCGCAGGTTTGCAAAACTTCTTTCCCAAGAGAGGCACCGCCGCCATGCTAGATCTCCGGTTGGAAAAGTTGCAAGTCTTGATTTGCATTAATTGGATCCTCCTTTCTTCTCCTGCATAATGATTGCGCGTGTCGTTTAAGATCATGATCATCAACCGTTTCAGAGTGCCCAACGTGCTTACCAAACCAGTACAAGTGTTCGCATTAATACCCCCAACACGTACGCTATCTAACAACAGCTAGTATTGGAGACTTTTGGAACAGCTTTTCAGATGTTATAAGCATCCCCGATTTGGAACATCTTGATTTACTGTCGTTTTACCAATGTCTCGCTCCAATAATTGCTCCATTGGGGGCTTTTTTTCTGTTTAAGTTATTGGTTTTTCTTTTAGTTATTTTCTCTTTAATTATTGAATTGTTTGTTTCAACTCATCTCTCTATCATTAATAACTGATTTTTTTTTTTTTAAGAAGAGACGAACGTCACCTACCCATGAGTAGGTCCCTCCCAATTTTATTGAAAAAAAAATCTTCACTTATAGTGGAGGAATACCGTGTATGCAAAAAACATCATCCCAAACCTTATTATAAAGAAACAAAAACAAATAGCAATTCCCGAAAACAAAACTAAAAAGACACCTCGTCAAGTTCTAATATGCGGCAAACACAGCTTATCCAACCTAAGCATACCCCTTAAGGTTCTCGGTAGCGAACTTCAATCCATGTATCGCCGAACAATACCCACCTCCCCATGTCGCGCAAGATAGTCTGCCAAACCATTACCTTCTCTAGGTTGATGTGCAACAATGAATCAAAGTCCCGATAACAAGGTGAGGAGCTCTTCCCAGTAATCCCATAAATATCAATTCAAGCACTTCCTAGTCGACAACCAATTAACCACTAGCATGGAGTCACACTCAATCTCTAGCTGTGTATATCCCATCTCCTTGCACATGCGTACTGAGAAAGCACTAATAAACTCTCCCCAGTGGTTCCAAATCACACCGCCACCTCCACATGTTCCAGGATTCCCTCTACAACTGTCAACTACATTAATCTTGACCCACCCCTCAACAACCGTTCGCGTCGACTCCTAATCCTGCATAGGGGAATTTCTAGTGCTTGCAAGATAGAAATGTCTGTAGTTGGAAGAGATTTAGAAAGCTGAGCAAGCCTAACAACTTCCTCAACCAAACTTTTACCGCTAGCCATACACTCTCAACTGGTTCAAGACTTGCCTCCATCTTGGCCTTACAACGCCTCACCCATAGCCTCCACGTGATAATGCATGGAAGGAGACCGATGAGAACACCACGCTGCGACGATTTTTTCGAGAATGAAAACCAGTGCGTCCCCGTTGCCCACCAAGAACGAGTTACCAAACAAGATAGACCCAAAGCCGTTTCAGCCCAGTCCCAGACCTTAACTGTAACGCCCCGTACCCAGAGGGGGGTCGGAGAATTACTACCTGTCACTTACAACTCTGTCTCTCAAAGCATCTAAAACTCCAAGGATTTCATAATTAGTACAATATCTCATATTTTCCAAATAACCATAATACAAACTCCATAAGTCATAATTACAAAATAACATAAACCAAGGGGTGTCCACAATCTCCCAATAATTTCAATAAAATAATACGATATGTCTTTAGGTTTCCATAGATCCAAATAACATAAAGTATTTCATATACTCAGGTTAAGCCCTTCTACTAACGAAGATACCCTTAGGTACTCGATCTTCTATCCACATCTAGTTAAGCTCCAATTTCTATTCCTGACCCCCAGCTAGGTTATCAATATCATCTGGAAAATATTGAAGATAAGGGGTGAGTTATCAACAACTTAGTAAGCAGAGAACATATACTGGTATGTAAACATGAGCCTTTTCAGAAAGTTCAGTATGTAGAAACAAAACATTTCATTTTCGTGTGCACATCTCAAAATATATTATCAGAAAATCAGAGCGACTTTTCAATCTTTTCATATTCATAAACTATTTTCATATTCAAAAACGTTGTGGCATAACATAACTGAACATTTTCATCTTATCATATTATATCATATCATATACCATATTTAACCCCCGTGGTAGGGTTGTGCTATCCCCAGTGGCCAAACCAGGCAGTATCATATTGTGAAATTTTCCCTTTTTCAATCTTGGAGCCCTGAGTGTGCACACAGGAAAGAACACATAAAAGATCACTTTGTTTCCAAAATGGGTGTACTAGAAACAGAGAAGTTGGTACCAACCCAAACAGAGGCCACAGTTTTACACCCGTGGTAAGGTCAGAACAGAACAGAAACAGAATGTCATGCCAGAGGTTTTAGAAATCACATCATATCGTATCAGAGTATAGAATATTTTAAGAACAAAACAGAACAGAATCAGCTCACAGAATAAAATTTATGCACAAAACTTCATGTTCGCTCTCTTTTGCACAATTCAGAAACAAAATGTCAAAATAAGCTCATGTCTACACCAGTCATGACAGAAAATACATTCTTCTTATACAGAATTTCATGAGTAATGCAGAATAAATAACTGAGGTCGTTTCTGAAATTTATTTTCACAACAAAACATGCATATTTCTCAAAATCGACCTCAGATCATTTTATTTTATGCAAAATCTAGTATAGGAACCCCGCTTACTTGGACTTCTTAACTTTCCAAAAATTTCCTCAACAATGTCGAATAATTATCAATTGTCACCTATAAGATAACCACATAATTCTCACAAATTTTCAATCAATCACGTATTCGATATTTAAGTTTAAGCTTCTAAAATAACCTATTTTAATTATTTCCTCAGAACCTAAAGTTCTCATAACCTCAAAATATATCATCCCTTTCTAAAATCATCAATATCCATTTAATAATTTTGACTAAAACATTAAAAATCTAACTTATTTACTATTGGGATCTTACTGTGATTTATAAAACTAACTAACATAACTATATAGAAATCATTATAAGTAGAAAATCATACTTTTGTTTAAATCAACAAAAAAAATATTCTTTTTAAAGGATTCAAAATGAGATTTTAAACTTACTGATCATTCTGAACAGTTTATCAGTATTTACTTAATAAATAATCTGATAAAAATATTAATTTAAAAATACCAACTTAACAAAATAAATCTGCATACATCCAAAATCCAAATAAATAAAAAAACTGCAGCCCACAAGGAAGCCCCTCCAAAACCAAAAGTCGATTAAGGCTTCCATGATCAAAGGGGCATAACGGTAATGATCCCTCTTCTACTATGTTAACAGATGCATAAATATATATATATATATATATATATATATATATATATATATTTCCTTTTAAGAAACTACAAGAGAAACGAAAATACGGGAAAGACTAAGATGGTGCGGCAGCACTTACGGAGAGATGGGGGTACGACGGCGTGGAGCAGGCGGTTGACCACGGCGGATGGGAGGGTGGTACCTGGTCACTGGCTGAGAGAGAAAGAACGGGCGACGAGCAAGAGACGCACATGGTGAGAGAATGAGGGAGAAACCGAGAGAACTAAGAAACCAACAAAAAAAATGGCGTGAGCTTACTGGGGAAACTTGAGGCAGCGAGCGGCGGACTAGGTGACGAGAAGTCTTCGTTGGCAGATTCTGTGGGGTCGCACATGGTGGAACTCTCGATGGAGGATGGTTGCAGCGGCTTAAGATGGCTGAACTACTCTATTTTCAAGCATAAAAACAGAGGAAGACAAAGCTTGCAACAGAGGCTACGGGGGTGTTGGGTGGTAGCTTCATGTGGTTAGGCGCAATGGCAAGGTTTGGACCGAGGTTCACAGAAGAGAGTGGATGTTTAGACGTGTTTGGATGGCTGAGGCGTGAGAAGAGGGTAGCGGCAATGGCTTTAGGGTTGAGGAAAGCTTAACATATATATATAGGCTATAAATGGAAAATAGAACAAACCTAAAACAAAGGGAAGGGGAACATGCATGAAAAAGGAAAGATGGCGTGAACTCGTGTGATGGATTCTAGAAACGTTCTCACGTGCATAGGTCTAGCCGTGAGCTAGGTGTTACATTAATAGCAACCTCCCCTGTAGCCAACACAAGATTGAGGGATTCACTACTGCCTCTCAAGCAATACTCACATCATGAAGCTAACAGTATTCCCAGGGGCCGAATTCTGTCATCTGTTGCCAGACCATTCACCTTCTCTTTCCACATACATACAACAATTTGACATAATAGGGTGCCAAATCCACTTCATCCCAGGCTGTTGCACCCCTTTTACCCGAATGATGTCCCATGCCATTGCGGAAGAAAAATAACCATCACTAGCAGGTTGCTAGATGATGGAGTCCTGACCCTCCTTCTTAGCTGCTATATTTTGCATGATCTCTCTCAACTTATCAGTGCCAACCAGCTCCACAAGACGTTCCTCATCCCATCTTCCATCCACCCACACATCTGGAATGCGCAATCCCAGTTGTTGAATCAACTCGGTAAAAGTAGAAAGGGGCCCACTCGCAAGCCAGCAACCAAACCAAAAGGATGAACCGCCCTCTCTAATGTGGGTTTTAGTATTCTGGAGTACCTCTGGAAGTACCTACAAAATTGACTTCCAGAACTTAGAAGCCGTGGCCCTTGGCTCCGTAAGCATCAAATGACCATTCCTCACGTACTTTGCTCAAAAAAATAAGTCCATAAATTATCAATAGTTAGCAACCGCCATGCGAGCTTCATGTGCAAGGATCGTTGAACTTCCAAAACTTATGGAGATCAAGACCCCCTTCCTTAAATGGCATACAAATTCTGTCCCAAGCACACCACTTTATCCAAGGTTTACCATTGGTCTCCCCCCTGAAAAATGTAGACAAGATGGAATTAAGCTTTTTGAAAATTGCCATGGGAATGTTTAGAACCGCCAATAGATGTGTGGCCATACTTGATAGAACATGTTTGATCAGCGTGAGCCTACCACCTTGAGAGAGTAACTTCAGTTTCCAGCCTGCAACCTTCCCTTTAATTTTTGAGACCAATGGCTCAATAATCCTAGCCTTGAGTCTACCTGAAACAAAAGGAACACCCAGGTAAATTACAAGAAAATTCCCTTCCAAAAAACCTGTTAACCGTCTCAAGCTCCGCCTTCGAGCTCCTGATATCAATTTTGAGAAAAATATAGCAAATTTGTCCTTATTAATTATCTAACCAGATCCTTTTGCATATGAATCAAAAATATTCATAAGCCGACACAATGATCTTTTCACCCCATTCGCAAACACCAACATATCATCTGCATAAAATAAATGAGATACTAGAGGAGCCCCCCTAAAATGTGAGAAACAGCCAATACGTCCCTCCTCAAACTGCTTTCGAAGCATATGGGACAAAACCTCTTGCAAGATAATGAATAAATATAGAGAAAGAGGGTCACCTTGGCAAAGACCCCGCGATGGGTTAAAGAAACCTTTATAAGTCCCATTCATCATAATGGAAAACCATGGAGAATGCATACATTCCTTCACCAAGCTGCAAAAATGAGAAGAGAAACCAAAACTCTGCAGTACCTGTAGGAGAAAAGACCAATCAACCCTGTCATAAGCTTTGGCCATGTCGATCTTTATCATAAGATTTCTGCCTTGCACTCTCTTATGCAAGGAGTGAGCCATCTCCTACGCCAATGTAATATTTTTTACTATAATCCATCATGGAATAAAAGCCCCATATTCATGAGAAATTAGTTGAGGAAAAAGGCAGGTCATCCGTTGAACCAATACTTTAGAAAAAAATTTATAAGCAATTGGGCATAGACTGATTGGCCGAAACTTATCAAAACTTTTTGGCTCCTCCACCTACGGAATCAAGACAATATACAATGAGGAGTAAAACCGTGGTAAAGGTGAACCCGTAAAAAAATTTATCACTACAGCCACGACATCATCTTTAACAATCTCCCAACAAGCGAGATAAAATGCAGAACCAAAACCATCCAACCCCAAGGAGCTGTCTTTGGGTATAGAACATAAAGCCGAAAGCCCTTCTCCGCCAAAGGGTTTGGCAAAGGATAGAATTTGCCTCCTCAGAGATACTAGTCTCTATAAGCAAGGACAAGTCCAGGTCTTCTACATGATTCGGCTGGGAAAGAAAGGACTGAAAATAGTCAACTACACCTTGGTGCACCTGCTCTGGGCTCTCCAACCTACTTCGATCCTCTAGCCTCATGTTGGAAATCATATTTCTCTTCCTTCTTCGGTTAATGGCGGCATGGAAAAATTTGGAATTTTGGTCACCATCTTGGAGCCAATTATTCCTAGCAAGTTGCGACAATCTTATTTCTTCCCGATACTCCCAATCGTCCAGTTCCAACTTAGTATTGAGTAGCTCCTCTACTATTTACTGGTCAAAGCCTTCCTATAGCCGAGATTCCAAATGGTAGATTCTCGCCTCCAGAGCCTTGATGTTCTGATCCACCATTCCAAAAGTATGTTTATTCCACACCCATAGAACCACTTTTGTCTTTTTAAGCTTCTCCGCTAGATGTAAAAGACCCGTAGAGTGCATAGGTTCTACCCAAACTTTCTCAACACAAGGCAAGAAGCTTGCATGTGTACACCACAAATTCTAAAAGCGAAAAGGAGACGAGTCATAACATTCCTCTGTTCGCTGAAACCGAATGACTAAGGGGCAATGATCCGATGTCTTCCATCCTAGGTATTCCAGAAATGCACTAGGATATAAAGATGCCAATAAAGGATTAATTAGGACTCGATCAAGTCGCGCCCAACTACAAGAAACACTAGCATGACCATTGCACCAAGAGAGGCAATTCCCCACAGCATGCAAGTCCATGAGTCCGCATGTATAAATACATCCATTAAACTCCTCCATGGAAAGGAGTGGTCTAGGACCTCCTCCAATCCATTCTCCATCATTACGGATCACATTAAAGTATTCCGCTACAAGCCATGGCGTAGCAAGATTTTTGAAAACCTCTAAGCTCAACCATAACTCCTGACGTTCAGCTTAGGTACACTTCGTGCATACAAAAGTGATGAAGATGGACTCCTAACCAATTTTCAACCAGCCAGTGATCATTTGGTTCGAAATGCCCAACACTTCAAACTCATAACACTCACCCAAAGAATCCATAGTTTGACATTCATAGCCGCATTGCTGCAATATTTTGGTAAACCTAGCGAGAGAGCCAGGCGGTGGAATCTACTATCCTCATGAAATGGCTCAGAAATCCCAACAATTGCCATGTTAAACTTCCTCACCAAACTCCATAATCTGTTCCTAGAAGTACCTAAACCCTGCACATTCCATACCATAAGGTTTTCAAACATTAAGTAATTTTAAGGTGTTGGCCGCAACCCTTTGTGAGTGACGAACAACAGTTTTCCCTTTATCCCTTCCTAGAGGTTGTTGTATTCCTAGATCAAAATCATATAATTTTTCCTTTGAAAGTAGCCCCTCTCCTCACCTTCAGATAAGAAATCCAAAACATGCATAGCTTCAAAAGAACCTTCGACCCTCCGAAGCCCCTTGCATTCCATTTCTAACAGAGCAGTCACTATTTCCATTTGGCCACCAAACCCACATATACTTTCAACCCCCAAATGTGAACTCAAAACCTCCTCCTGATGGCATAACGGCCAATCAGGTTGTAGTTCCATCCTCTGATTCTCTACTTGCTCCTCATTAGGCGGAGAAGATGCTATCAAAGCCTCTGTTACAATCCACACCCCTTCAATATTTGGACTCACCAAATCAGCATTCTGGACTTCCACCGCCTCAACCATAACACCATTCCCATTAGTTGTACGACAAGCCCCATTGGTCCCACCTTCTCGATCAAGTGCCACCTCCATTGAATCATCCCTCCCAGACAGATCTTCCAGTAATGGTGTATCCTTTACTATAGGTTCATTAGGCACATCAACAATCTACACCTCAACATCATCAACTTGTGCACTCTTCCGAACACCACTATTTTCGCCCTGCCCATCTCTATTTGGCTCCTTTGCCTTGGATCTATCTGGCACGTCTTCCAGTAGAAAAGTATCTGTAACATTAGACTCCCTACTAACCCCTTTGCCTTTATCCTGGCCTGGCTCTACAACCCTCTCTTTCCACACATTCTTTGGATCCTGACAAGCAACCTCCTTCCCCACACCACCATTTCGTTTAACCCCCACACAGCAAACCACTACAGTATGTCCTTGACGGTAGCATTTAGAACAATAAAACCCGTGCTTCTCATAACGGGGTTCCTGCCAGATCTTCGTATTGTTTGAGACCACAATTGAAAATCTCTGGACTGGTTCCTCCTATAAATCAACCTCCACACATATCCGTGCCCCCGATGCTCTTATTCTGTGTAGAGTGGCATTGTCCATACCTAAAAATCTCTTGAAACAAGTTGCCAAGATTTGTAAACAATCAAGCCTGTAAATATGCATCGACAGATATGGTAAAAAGGTCCATTGAGGTGCAAGGGAGGACTCTTTCCGCTTATCAAAATCATTTGTCCAGCGAAACAAATGAAACACATGTCCTTGAATCATCCTTCCCTCTCTGGCCCATCCATGCACAAAGTCTCGTTCAGATTTCAGTTGAAGGAGGAAGTGAAAGTCGTCCATGAAACTAATGGTTGGTGCCTCCAACAAACCCCACGAGTGAATTATGTTCCTCCTAATCGTATCAATGGAAGGTTGTGCCCTCATAAACTTTAGAACCAATGCAAAACGAAAGTCTTTAGCCGCTTTAGACATCTATACATCTGTGAAGATAAAACCCGACTTACCATTCACATCCACAGGGAATCTCATAGGCAACTTCAAGGAGGAAACCATCTTGTGAGAAACCGCACGGAGATAGGACCTCGGATTAGTACCATCCTCAAGCGTCCCCGCCAGTGTGGAAGCCACCAGAGGGGGAGCTGCCATGGGCAAACCCTAGGCGCAGAAGTCAAAAAAAAAAAAAAACCAAGTGAAATATTTCCAAAAACATAGAGCACCCTAACCAAACAATCTATAGAAAACGGTAGGCCTAACCAAATAAAAAATAGTTTGCAAGGATTATCCCCCTCTAAATAAATTTTTTTTTTTTTTTTGGGACAGGGGGGGAGTATAAATTAGAATCATAAGCTGGAAAAAAAAGGGTGTGTTATCACAACTGATTGAAGCCAAGGAAGAGAAGTTATCTTAGAGTAATCCTGAAGTTTTACAACAACTACTTGATCAATATAAGGAAGTTTTTGGTGAACCTAAAGGGCTACCCCCAACCCGAATCCAAGACCATGCTATTACTGTAATGCCCCATTCCCGGAGATCCAGAGAGCTAGCTCCTATTACCTAAAAACATCTCCAATAATCAATAATAAATAAACAGAAACTCACAAAATACTTAACTTATTTGTTCGATCCAAAAATCTGTGTCCCTCCACAGAAATACTGAACAAAACCTCAATAAAATAAAATAACATATCCACAAAGACTCAAATTATTCATAACTTGACGAACCAAAATAACCGGTAAAGATAAAGCTACTAAATATGATCCTCCAAAAATACTTGTACCCTTAGCACTTATTCATCTATGATCATCAGACTTTTCCAATACTTCCTACTCTTGTTCTCCAATTGAACCATAAAAATATCTGAAAATGTTATGAAGATAAGGGGTGAATTATCAACAACTCAGTAAACAGAGAACATATATTAGTATATAAATATGAGCATTTTCACAAAGTTCAGAATGTAGAAACAAAGCATTTCAGTTTAAATAAGCAAATCTCAAAAATACATATTATCAAAAAATCAGAGCGACACTTCAAACATTTCATATTCAGAAACCAACTTTTCATATTCCACGACCCCTTTGGCACAACATGACTAAACATCTTCATCTTATCATATCATAACAGATGACATGTTTAACCCCCGTGGTAGGATTGTGCATTCTGCGGAAAGCCAAGCAGAACATAAATCACCATGTTATCAAAGCAATTGCACTTAGAACAGAGACTACTATCTATCTCGTGGCAAGGCTAGAGGTCACTATTATATCTCGTGACATGGCCAGAGGTCACTATTGTATCATGTGATAGGGTCAGAGGTTACTATTATATCCCATAACCAGGCCAAAGGTCACAATTATATCCCATGATAGGGCCAGATTTTAGTATTATATCATGTGACAGAGCCAGAGGTCACTATTATATCCCATAATAGGGCCACATATCAGAGCAAAACAGAATTAGAATCACCATATCAAAACAAGAATTAGAGTCAAAACAGAATCAGAAAGTCATGGCAAAAGTTTTTCAGATGCCACATCATATCAAAACAGAGTACTAAAATTTAGATCATTTCACATTTTCCAAAACAAAGTGAAAACATCTTCACATCACATGCAAAAATTATCAAATTTTTATATTCACTCATTTTTCTCAGTGCAATAATAGAATGTCAAAAATACGCTTATGTATATATCACTCATGCCAAAAAACACTTTAATCTTATATAGAATTTCATGAGTAATGTAAAATAAATAACTAACTTCATTTAAAATTTCTTTTCATAACAAAACATGCATAATTTTCAAAAATCAACCCCAACCTATTTTATTTTTATGCAAAGTTTAGTATAGGAACCCCACTTACCTGTAACTTCTAACTTTTTAGAATTTCTTCACAATAGTGCTAAACGAAAATCAATCCCCTATAACAAATAGTCACGTAACCTCCATAAATTTTCAATCCACGTATTTCGGTATTTAAACTTGAAATGCTAAAACCCTATTTTTCTAAAAATCTAAATTCCTCGAAACCCTAAAATATCAAAATTCTCAAAACATCGATTTTCACTTAATATCTCATACTATTTAAACTCTAAACTATCTCAATAACTTAGAAAGCATAGATGACATTTACACTCAATTTAGACACAGCCGTGAAACAAGAACGTCCTCACCTTACTATGGACTTAATATAACCCTAACTCAAAAATAAATTTAATTAAAAACCAACCCCAGCCTAACGAAAATAACCAACCCCCAACATAAATATGTAAGCAATTTTATTTAAAAGAAACCTATACTACTTCAGAAACAAAATGTCACCTTTAAAAAAAGATTTTCACAACACGTTTTCACCAGGACACCCAGGTGCGACAGAGACTCATCGAGAGTAGTTGCGATGGAGCCTAGCGAATGCTGTGGTTGTGACGGCAAGATGAGTGGCGGCTTGGAAAGACCTTCCTTGCTCTATGTTTGGTATAGAAAACAGAGGCTTTTGGCTTGGTAAAAGACGTGGGTTGCTGTTTCCCGTGGCTATGGAACGTGGTTTCCTGTGGTTGCTCTGGGCATCGGTTATATCATGTGGAGATGGAGGTCGGGGTGGATGAACTAGGCGGTAGTGGTGGAGTCTTGCACTGCAACGTCTGGCTTTCCTGTGGTTGCTACGTGTGTCTGCGTGGTTAGAGTCTTGCGCTGCAGCAGGGGCTGCTATGGCGGTGGTCTAGGGACGGTGTTGTGGGGGTTGTAATGCAGAGGCAGCAGTGACGCACACGTTTGGGCTTCTATGAGGGTGTTAGATGGCAATGGGGATGGCTAAAAGGTGTAGAGATGACTTCCGTGAAGCAATCGTGTGTGGCTGTGCTAGCAGGAGTTGGGAGGCAGCAACGGAGAGACACGGGGTTCACCGTTTGCCAATGGGCTGGGTGGTGGCGCTATCACACGGTGGTTTTTGCGTGAAAGAAAAACAATTACGTGAAGGAGATGATTCACTGAAAAAAAAAAATTAGGTTGCGACAACTTCTTTTGCATGAGAGAAAAACGTGAATTTATAGAGTTGATTGGAAAAACCTAGATGAGAACAAAAATTAAGGTAACCGGGCATGAGAGATGTGCATGGCATTAAACATGGAACGTGTCTGATGTGGAAACTGGTTCCTGGCTTCATGGGCTTGGGTTTTGAGTGTTGATTGGGCTTTCTCTTAGAGTTTTGGGCTCCGGATTCAACCTTTAAAATAATCTAACTTGTCCCACCAATTTTCCTTGGCCCATAAAAAGATTTCACCTAATCTAAAAGTATTTAATGATTCTAACCTAATTAGCAAGCCCAATAAAAATATATTCCACATCTGTCAAAAATAAAATTTAGACCCGTAGTCCATTCCAAAGAAATACTCGTTAATCTCAAGTGGGCTTTTCATCCGTATAAACCCAAAAATCTTAGAAAACAACTTGGTGTTGGACTTGGGTGTTACATTTACCCTTTATCCAAATACTAAACCTGTGTAAGTGAGACTTTACTGTTACCCTTACTTCCAAAAAGATGAAATTGAAAAGATCGTTAAAGAGTTACTAAGTACATGGGTGATAAGGCCTAATACCAGTCCCTATTACTCTCCAGTGTTACTTGTGAGGAAGGTGGATGGCATATGGAGAATGTGTTTGGATTACCAAGCCTTAAACAGTGTGACTGTGAAGGATAAATTTCCAATTCCAATGGTGGAAGAGTTAATGCATGAACTCAGAAAATTTAATTTTTTCTCTAAACTTGACCTATGTTCAGGTTGCTGGATGAAGCTCAATCATTTCTACCGAATATTTTGATATTATTTTTATGGAATACACCAAAATGGAGAATTTCGGATTCGAAATCCATAACCCCCCAAACCCAACTCTTTCAACCAAAAAACCAAACACTAGATATGGAGACTTGACCCACACCTCTAAGAAGTTCAAATGTGGGGTTGCTATGGCAGTTGAGTGACGGTTTTCGTAGCAAAGATAAAGGGCAAAATCAGAAGCTCTCGATGGCTGCTAGTTCGAATGAAGTGATATTTTTCATTTTATTCGAATTGGGTATATAATGACTATGGCATCTTACTCGAACGGGATAAATATATGTTCGAACGATTATTATACTAATATATTTCTAATTATATTACTAATAGTAATATATAATAATACTAATATTACAAAGTACAAAAGTATAAAAATAAAACTAATAATAGTATTATAATACTTTTATTTAATGTATTTAGTATATTATTTGTAAATATACTTATTCTATTACCTATAACAAACTACGTACTTAGTGTAATTACAATGGCTTAATTATATAGCTACTATATATGAGCTATGATAACTATACTCGTATAGTTTATATAATATTATAACACTAACTATAGTTACTAGTTACTATTGTAAGTTATGATTTCTAAGTACAAGTTAATATAATTAATATATATTAATAAGTTATTTATATGGTACTTATTAGTTATATAACTACTATAGTTTAAGTATTATATATAGACTATATAGTTATTGCTATTATAAGTTATGATAACTACACTCATATACGTTATATAATATTATAACATTAACTGTAGATATGCGTTACTATTATAAGTTATGATAAGTAGTGACCAAGTACTTAATATAATTAATATATATAATTAAGTACTATATATAATACTTATTAGTTATATAGCTACTACAGTGTAAGTATTATATAGTTACTATATAGGTATTGTTATTATTATAAGTTATGATAAGTAGTGACCAAATACTTAATATAATTAATATATATAATTAAGTACTATATATAGTACTTATTAGTTATATAGCTATTATAAGTTATGATAACTATACTTATTATATTTTATATAACAAGGTAACAAGTTATATAATATATAGTGCAAAATTAGAAGTAACTATACTATATATATCTATATTAATAAGTTATGATAATTATACTCATATAAGTTATATAATAATATAACACTAACTATTGTATAAGTACTATATATTAATAATTAGTAGATATAGTATAAGTATTATATTAACTATTAGACCAAAAGTATATTATATATTATCAATTATAATATAAAATAGTTGCTATAGTGTATATATATACTATATACTATATAATATTAAAATATTTTATACAAGAGATTGTTAAAATTATAGGAAATTACTTATAAGTATAATAATACTATTATTAGTTCAAACCCAATAATATCCCTTTTGAATGGATTTATCTTGTGAAAGATGTTTGGTAGGAAACTTCACACCAAATACTCTGAATGTCAATTTATTCGAACCTGAAAATTCCTCATCCGAACGAACTGGTGGAATTATGTTACGAAAATACCCTTTGATCTTCTCTATATTTGAAGAATATGCCAAGGAATATTCTGATTTGTTAGTTCGAACGACAATATTACCCGTTCGAACTTGAATTAAATCGCAACAGAATTTTGCGCCTATTTGAAATTTTCGTGTTCGAATGAGTAAATGTCTAGATCGAATGAGACTTCACAGATTCAAATACCTCAAGCTCCAGTTCATTTTCACATTGAACTTGGATTTCCTTGGAGGCAAAGCACGACAGGCGAGCTGGAGTGTGTGAGAGAGTGTTGTGGAGAGGGAGAGAGGAATAGACTTCGTGAGAGAGGATGGATTCTTGAGAGAGATGAGAGGTTTATAAGAGGTATTACTTAATTTTTTTCTTTTTTCCTTTTTTTTTTGTATTTCAAGTTTCATTAATATTAGTTTATTGCACATGATTTAAGATTTTCTCATAATGTATTTTATGCTTATGTTGGTACGGTATATAGTTATTTTGTTTGGATTGCTTAAATTTGAGGTGATATTTCTAATTTTTAGATTTTTGATAATTTATAGTTTTTAATTAATTATGTTAAGATTTTTAGTATATTTTTGTTTGTACAATCCCATTTAAAATGTATCTTACACCAATATGTATCTTATGAGATTGTGTTTATGAAAATTGTGTTTTGTGGCAATCTTTTGTTTCTGTTTCGTATCTGGAATCTGGGCTTGTCCTGTTTGAACGCTATAATATTCATTCGAACAAAATCTTGTCCGAACAGAATCTTGTTTGAACAAAATCCTGTTTGAACAAACTAATAAGATTTTACTTAAAAGTCTAATAAGATATATAAAAATTATACTTAAAATATAAAAAACTTAAGAATTATTAAAAAATATTTTGCACTTCAATTAAAATTAATACTTAAAATATAATATAACATAAGGAGTATATACTTAAAAAACTATAGTATAATTACTATATGTTTTTACTTTAAATTAAAATGGAAACTTAAAATATAATATAAAACATAAATTATTAATACTTAAATTAATGTTTAATACTTATAAAATATTTAATTAAAAAACTATATAGTATAATTACTAAATTTTTTGCACTTATATTAAAATGGAAACTTAAAATATAATATAACGTAGCAATTATTAATAGTTAAATTAATGTTTAATACTTATAAAATATTTATAATATTAGTGATTTGTAATATATTTGTGATTTGGAATGTGATTTACTTTCAAATTTATATTATAATTGTAGGAGTTGGATATAAGCCTGGGCTCCGACTCCGACGAAGTCGGAGTTGTCGTTTCCGACCTCCGACTCCGACAAGAGTCGGAGTTGAATTGTCCCTCCGACTCCGACTCCAAACTGGAGTCGGAGTTCGACTCCGACATCCTGTCGGAGCTCTAACCTCTGATCGAAACTCCGACCCCCCTGATCGAAATCGAACCGTTTATTTCTTTACGTTTCTTACAGATTGAGTTGTACGTCGGCTTAAGGCGTTTGTTTTGTGTATATAGGACGTTGTGGAGATAAATTAAAATATTTTTGGGCCGCCAATACTATCATATATATCAAAAGATTCAAAATTTTACTACCGACAAAAGAATGAAGAATCTGATAGACTAATACTAATAAAAGTTTTAAGCAACATGACTCAATTGGCCAAAATCCTAATTGCAAAGAACATAATTAATATTGGAGAATATGAAAACGAAAAAGACAAAAATCAATGCAGCCTAAATAAGATTATAAGAGTATCACGTGGTGGGTCCCTGTTTAAGTCTTTGCTCGGATCAAGCACAATGTAATATAACTATATAAATATAACTACATAAATATGATCACCAAAGCCCAAGTCCAAATCTGTAAAAAAATATATATAAAAAAATAGAAAAAAAATAAAAAATGGACCTTAAATACAATTTTTTAAAAACTAAATAACATATATAATGTAGCCATAAGTTATAACAATCCCATTTATAACGTAATAACAACATTGATTTAGTTTTGAAATATAACTACATAAATATTAAATATGGATTTCACTCAAATGTTTTTTGGTCCATTGGTCATGCCTGAAATGAAGATAGAAAGTTGCAATCAATAAATGAAAAAAATTGATAATAAAAAATTGAATACGGTAAAAGTATAATTTGATTATTACCAAAAAAGGTGATTCTCTCAATTCCTTCCCAACGCTCAAGGGGCGTCCGTCTCAGACTCTCAGTCATTGGAAATTATGTTAAGTTTCACAATTAGATCTATCAAAATCATAAAAAATAGAAGTTAGAAACATTAAAAATAATTAAATAATCATTTAAAAGCATATAAACTTACCTGATTCAAGTCTATAGCTCTCGGCATCCACGCCAAGGGAATCTAGTCCAATGGGCATTTCACTTATCCAATTCTGTGTGCAAACGAGGGCCTCCATGGTTGACGGTGACAATGAACTCCGATAAGCATCCAACACGCGACCTCCAGTACTAAATGTCGACTCTGAGGCAACCATAGTGGCAAGAATGGCTAGCACATCTTGGGCTAGATGGGAAAGGACTGGATACTTGGTGGAATTAACTTTCCACCAAGTTAATAACTGAAATACATCACTAGGTGCCTTGACAGCTTCCATAAAATATCGTTCAACCTCAGATGTACAATGCATAATATTCCTTGTTGACATGAGTTGATGATACTGCTGCATAATACGATGGCCTCTAAGTCCCACAGATGGGTCAATATCACTTGAGGAAGCTGTCGACCCCGTCGGCCTCGAATGTGAGGAGCTACCAGCTGTGGATGAAGGCTGATTACTATTGCTGTAGTGATTATATAGGTCATCAATATCACTTTTTAGCACTTTAATAAACTCTGCAGCCTTCACTGCCCTGAGGACGGAATTGACCCAAAATTCTAGAACGGCCAACTTATATCGAGGGTCAAGGATCACAGCCACAAATAGCAATCTATTTATCTTCTCAATATTCTCCCAATATTTATCATATTTGGTCTTCATCCTCATAGCCATATTAGATAACAATCCACCAAAGTCAGTACAACTATTTTTCAATTGGAAGTGAAGCTCCGAGAGCTCGCTAAAAAATGAGTTCGCAGTCGTATATTTGGATCCAGATAGCCGCATGGTTATGTCATAAAAAATTCTTAAAAATTCAACAAAGTAGCTTACACTGGTCCAATCATGTGCGTCCGGCGCACCGAGCCCCTGTCCTACTGGCTCCAACAAAGCATACCTCAGACCCCCATCCTCGACCTCCATCCGCTCGAATGCTTTTCGGTACTTCTGTGCCACATCCAACATCATGTATGTAGAATTCCATCGAGTCGGAACGTCTAAGCACAACATACTAGAACAATCAATCTTAAGATCTTCTGCTGCCTTAAACTTGGCAAGCCTTTGAGGAGAACCCCTCACATATCGTACAATGCTGCGGACTCGGGTAATGGAATCATCAACCTCTTTTAACCCCTCACCAACTATGAGGTTAATGATATGAGTACAGCATTGAATGTGAATAAACTCGTGGGCCCGAATCACATCATCTCTCACCATCGTGTTCTGCTTAAACAATCAATAACTGTTTCATTGGCATTGGCATTGTCAACTGTAATACACAGCACTTTTCGAGTTCTCCAGTCCTTTAAACAGTCATCCATCTTCGCCGCAATGGATGCACCTTTATAATCCACAATATCTTTAAAGCCAATAATTTTTTTATACAAAATCCACTCACTGTCAATGTAGTGTGCTATGATACACATGTAGTAGATGTTCTGTATGGACGTCCATGTGTCAGTCATAAACGACACTCTCTGGCCAGTGGTAATAAATATCTTCCTCATCTCCGCCTTCTCTTTTGCATGCCTCTTCATATAATCTCGCATCACCGTATACCGTGATGGAATGGGAAATCGTGGATCAACAAAGTTAAGAAACTTTCGAAAGCCTCTTTTCTCAACCATGGTAAAGGGCATCTCATCAGTAATTATCATCTCTGCAAGCATGTTCCTCAACATCTTCTCACTGTATTGAGAGATAACCAATTTCTTAGTATGTGTACCATCAGTGGCTATAGAAGTTTGGTATCTGAGGTTGGTCTGATCAGTGGCCGCCAATCTCTTCGCTATGTTATATCGTTCGCAACCACATAGATGTGCTATTAACACACTGGTGCCTTTGTAATACCCGCATCCTACTACGTGGGTTCTTACGTCATTTCTCTTAATTTAATTTCTTAAGTTAAATATTTTTGAGATAAAGATTTTTATGATTTTAATAGTTTATTATCTTATTTTAAGATGTGTGTGCTTTTATTTTTTTTTTTTATGTGGGTCATTAAAATAATTTAAGGAAATATTTTCATATCTTAATATATATTTTATAAGGCCCTTACCTTTTTATTTAATTGAAGAGTGGTCCAAATATTATCCACCATAGGATAAGCATATTTTTCCATGGACTAATCCACACCATCCATTCCTTTAGCTTCCAAAGGAAGCTTTGACTCAATTTCAAGTGCTGACCGACCCATCTCCTTCAAGCCAATCGGGTCTTTTTCTCTTCTCCTTCTCCTACACGTTTGTCCAACTTTCAGCCCAAGCCAAGAACAAATCTCCATCAAGCCATTCGGTCTCCTCTCTTCTTCCTCTACACGCCAACTGCAGCTTCTTGGACAAGTCAAAGAAGAATTTCCTACAAGCCCCATGTGCAGCCCCTCCATTCCGCATGAAGACCCTCTCGGTTCTCTCTATACCGAATGACTCCATCCCCTATTCTTCAAGCTAATTCTCCATCCTTTCTTAAGCTTAAGGTTCAGTTGAAGCCTCTTCATGGAGGATGAATCTCGTGGCCTTGGATCTTCGAATTTCCTCCTCCTCCTTTCGGTTGTAGCTTGCCAAGTCAGGTAATACTCTATACTCCGAATTTCATGTGGATTGAAACCATGCCAAGTGAGTTCATGCCATGTGTTTGGGGTTTTCGAAATCTTCTGGGCAGACCGATTACTACGTGGTAATTTATGAGTTGATTCCTCTTTTGTTCCTTCTAATTTATGCCCTAACTAAGTAGAAACCGAATGGAGAAAATCATGCTCTGTTTTTCTGGGTCTTAGCTGTACGTATACTCTGTTTTGGTGTGTGTTCCAGCCGTAGATGCTCTGATTTTCTGGGTTCCAGCCGAGTGTAATTAGGAGCTGTCTTGTTGAGTTCTTCTTGATTTGTTAAGCCTAAGTTATATTTTGATTTTATCATGCCTTTAAGTGTTATATTAATGAAATTTAATTTGTGATTTTAAGCATGATTTTTCAAGATCTATGGCCTAAGTAAGCCACTAAGAATTTTAATTAAGCTAGTAGCTTGCTTTGAGAATTTTAAGTTGCCAAGTCTTGTACCCTTTTTATTTATGCTGTGTTTTCAGAAAAATATGTAATGTTTTCTTAAGTTTTCTATAACTCTAGTATTGTGTAATTATATAGTTGAGATTTTGCTTAAATAAGGGATGTTCAAGAGCATGAAAGCACCAAGCCTATGGGCTGTCTAAGAGAATTCAGAATTTCTGCTTTGCTTTTGTTGAGGCTTAAATCAGTCTATTTCATTCTTTTGTTCAACCTTACCTTGGTTCAACTAAAGATGAATTTTGGTGCGAAAGACCATTGATTAGAAGTGACAAAGAGTAATCCTTTTGCAACATTGGCCCTTTGTTGGATTTACCTCTTAAAATGATATTGCAAAGCTGTCAAATGCCTTTTTTGATGAAAATTTCCAGATTTGAAGCAAATTCCTTATTCTTTCCCTTCTAAATAATTCCTACCATTTATGTATTTTAATCCATGATTTTTCCACCTATCCTTCATATAGAAAACATTGGCCTTTAGAAGAGATAGCTAGCATGTTATTTATTTTCATAAGTTTCTTTAAAACTATTTGGAATGAAGATTTTAATGTTTTGGCCTAGTGCCATGCTTAGTGGGTAGACGAACGGGGTTAAGGAAAGGTTTAATTCCAGGATGAAATTTAAGTAAGCATGTGAGCGTATCGATTAGTAAGGCTCAAAGTGAGGTGGATATTAATATGTCTATCTCATTTTATTGAATATGAGTCTATGTTCAAGTTCAAAGGAACTCGCTAGTAAAGATCACAGGTAAGTAGCTATGTCCATGCTTTTTACACCATGCTCTTTTTATGAAATGATATCTCTCTTATTGCAAATGTTTCTCTAAGTAAATTAATATAGTATGTACAACCCTTCCTTGATAGTCCCTGTTAAGTACCCTATCGATTATAATTGTGTAAATGTATAAAGTAATGCATGCATGTAGATTCTAAGTCATGAGATTTTCATGCATGCTCTTTCAAGAAATTTATGATTATTTCCTATATGTAGTATAGCATGAAAATGTATCTTGTTCATGAAAATGCATATGCATTGAACTAAGAAAGATGATGAAAATGTTTAAATGCAAAGGAAAGGAAAGGAAAGGAACGTCTAATATTTTATGCTTCAAATGATGCTTTAAATGTGTTTTAAAATGTCCTAATGAACTGATGCTTTAAATACCCCTAAGAACTGACATTTTAAAATGTCTCTGAGAACTATCGTTTTAAAGGATGCCATGAACTGGCATTTTAAAAAATGTTTTGAAAGATGATGTTTAAGCTCTTGTTTTCAAAGGATGTTTGTGCTCGTGCTTTTAAATTATGTTTATGCTCATGCTTTTAAATGATATTTATGCTCATGCTTTTAAACGATTTTAAGCTCATGTTTTGATTGAGATTTAAGCCTATTCTTTTAAATGAGGTTTAAGTCTATGCCTTCAAATGATGTTTAAGCTTATGCTTTTAATTGTGTTTAAGCCTACGTTTTTTAATGATGTTTAAGCTCGTGCTTTTAAATTAAATGATGTTTAAGCTCACAATTTTAAATGATGTTTAAGCTTATGCTTTTAAATGATATTAAGTTCATGCTTTTCAATTATGTTTAAGCACATGCCTCTCTCAATGATGTTTAAGTCCATGATTTTAAATGACGTTCCTTTCCTATGAATGAACTGTTGAATGAAAATGACTGAAATGAATGAAAGTATGAAAGGAATGAAAGGAAATGAAAGTTTCAATGAATGAAAATACGTAACGGCCACATAAAAGGAACGGGGTACCCAATAAATGAATGGGCAGATTGCAATGCCGGGTAGTAGTATCTGGTAGTGCACCCAGTGCTGCACCTTGACGGAATGAGATTCCAACCTGTGGCCACAGGCGAATCCATTGGCCATAGGGCCGCTAACCCTAGCATGCGGGGCGTAACAGTGTGCAATGGCCTATGAAAGTGAAAGGATGTAATGTATGAAAAGCATGACATGCATGAAAAGATGTAAAGCATGAAAAGTATGAAAATAATGTTTATGCATGAAAGATGAAAAGTATGAAAGAATGTTTATGCATGAAAGATAAAAAGCATGAAAGAATGTTTATGCGTGAAAGCCTAATTATTTCTAAGAACGTTTATGCATGAAATGAAACGCAAATGTTTTTGTATGCATGTTTTCAAAGGGAAAAGAATAGATGCCTAGTATGTTTACTGCATGGTATACTACTTACTGAGTATTAGACTCACTTTTGTTTTAAATGTTTTAAACGTCCAGGAAATGATAAAAAGGCTAGGAAGCAAGACATTATTGCAGAGAGAGAGGTAGATGCTTAGTGTCGTCCCTATTGATGAGGAAAGGAAGAAAGAACGAAAAGAAAGTACGCAAAGAATAGGCAAGTACGTGGCGGTCTAACCCTTTGCGGGGCGGGGTCGTTACAGCCTTGCTTCTTCGAATGATATCCACAAAGTTGCCCACAGTTATGGCATCTTGCTACCGAGTTCGCAATATCACAAGGAACTTTGGTGAAATGCTCCCATGTCCATGACCTCTTTTTAGAAGGCTGTGCTGGTTGATCTTGCTCAATGGGCATCTCCTCCTCTTCGTCAAAAATATCCTCATCCTCTATATCTACTGAGAGTGGTAGTCGACTACTTGCACAAGATGTAGCTGCTCTAGATGTAGCTACCCTAGATGTGGCTCTAGGGGTGGAAGTACCCACCGGTGTAGGAGTTGTAGTATTCGCATCCGCCACATCCCCTTGTGGACGATCATCTCCACAAGGTCTAGGATCCATATCACAATGTCAATGAACCTAAACAAATAAATTAGAAGCAAAAAATCAGTTTAAAAATAAACTAGACTCAACAAAGTTAAAAATATTTATTTATTTAAATATATATATATATATATGCACACCATCATTTATATATTTTGTGACGCCCCGACTCCCACGTACAAAATAACACAGGAGTCATGACGTCAGGATGATGACAACGCGGATCACACATCCTAACGACAAGTGCTCAAGTGTGTGCAACATGCAAAAGTGCACAACAAAACGCAGCGGATAAATAATTAAATCAGTCTACTAAGTACCAGAATTTTATTTAATACAAAAATTATCCAAAATAAATATCCAAAAATACGGCAAAAGCCAAATACATACACAAGCGAGAAATAAATTCCATAATCTAAATTGACAATAACCACATGTCACCTCCTCCAGGGAGCCGATACCATAAGCTCCACAACCTCACCTGCACCAAAATCTACAATATCATAAAATGGTACTGCAGGTAAGTAATAATCTAAACAATCCTCAAGATCAAAATACATTAATACTATCAACCATGCATACATATGATGTACTATGCACCAGATCCAAAATATCATTTTTTCCAGAAAAATGAATATTTTCCAACACACGCCAAAATCCCATTTTAACCCAAAAACATAGTCCGTCATTTTCCCAGAAAAGGATTTACACAAAAAATATTTGTTGGACATTGTAGACGGGAATCACAGGTGGAACTCTACCACCATCCCTGCTTACTACCATCCCTACCGCGTGCACCGTAGACGGGAATCGCAAGCGAGACAACACCACCATCCTTGCTTACCACCATCCTTACGTGTACACCGTAGGCAGGAATCGCAGGCAGGACTATACCATCATCCCTACAGCTCCTTTTCACACAACAAAAAAATCCATTAGAGCACTGAATGCGGGAATCACAAGCAGAACTCTACCACCATCCATGCTTACCACCATCCCTACCGCGTACGCCGTAGACGGGAATCGCAGGCGGGACAACACCACCATCCCTACGCGTACACCGTAGGCGGGAATCACAGGCGGGACTATACCACCATCCTTACAGTCTCTTTTTCTTTTTCCCACAGAAATCTAGTTTTCCAATGAACACATGAACATGAATGCAATTACACGAAAACTCAGTTTTCAATTTACAAGCATGAACATGCGTGCACATGCAATGTACCAGACTAACAATAATATCCAATGACCAATCCAATCACAAAAGCAATTTCCAACAACCAACCAGATCACAATATAACCAGTCATAATAATATTAAATGAGTCAGCGCAAAAATATATTAAAATCTCAAAAGATATTTGAGAAAATATTTACAGCGCTATAATATATTTTTCGGAGGATCACAAGAGAGCTGAAAGCACCAAAACAGCAACTCCATAATGTAAAAACATTGTGGCCGAAATATACAGTATACCCAAATTCACACGGGGTCAAACGAAGACTAGGGAACGGTAGGGTAAGGCCTATGGAAGGTGGTGAAACTAATGGAAGCGACGGTTGGCCGTCGGTGGCGGTCGAAACGGTAGTGGAAGGATGGCAAGGGGCCGGTGATGATGTGGTGAAGAAGTGGTCGCCAATAGTGGCCGGACGATGACGGTGGGATGAAGAGAAGCCCGCAGCTTCGCAAGGCTCGTGGCGGCGTTAGCCAGCCTGAAAATGGAGAGGCTGACTCGTCGGCAGCTGAGGAGTCGACCGGTGCCGGCGGTGAGGGTCACGGACGGCCGGCGGCGGTGCTGGGACCTGAAGAGCCGAACGGCGTAGGGAGAGGAGAGAGAGAGAGTCGGGCTGTACGGGAGGAGAGAGAGAAACCAAAAGAAAAAGAAAAAGAAGAGGAAAAGAAAAGATGTGGAAAAGAAATGAGGTCCAATCCTTACAACTTTTGGGTCACAACTGATCCTCAAAATAACTATTTTTAAAACAGTAAATTAAATAAATCAATTTAAACTCAAAACTAGTTAAAGTAAAATATTAAACTTTAATAAAAATCTCTTTAAAATAAAAAGCAATTAAATTACAGAATATTAATTAAAATTATGAAAGTACATTAGAATAATTTTCACAATTTAAAATATTATAATATAATAAAACTCCCAAAATTTTAAAACAGAGAATCAATTTTCTAAATTAATCAAAATAATCCTTCAATAAAAATACACTGAAATACGGGGTGTTACATATTTAAAATATTTCTGAGTTAATTTATCTAATTTAATTAAACAAATAAAAGAATAAGATGATCTCAATCTGTTAAAAACTTAAAATTATTCTGAAGCTTCCATTAATACTAGCATGCATTAATTTCGGACTATTTGGAGACTGGGTCACTGGAGGTAGGAAAAAAAAAACTTTGCTTTTCAATGTATGTTTAGCACAAGGAACTACTTTTTCAAGGAACTACTTTTGCACATGAATACATACATCAAAGTTCTAAAGATTTTTAAGATTGTACCGCTTCACCTATTTTTCATGTCTGATGGTGAGCATTTCACGAGGTGGTAAAATACTTGAAGGGCAAAGTGACAACGTTGATAGTTTGATGGTAAAATTACAAAAAGAGACGACGTGGAGTGTAATTTTCTCCCTTTTCTTTTTATGAAAATCTACCATGTAATTAGCGAGTGAATTAGTGACTTTTTATTGCCTATCTCAATTAAAGTTCCACTAGCACCTAATATGAGAGTGATTTGCAAATATTAAGAAAGCAATAAATGCAGACAAAGAAAATGTATTGAGAAATATCTCGTATTTAAATTTAATGGATAATATCTACTTAATGTGAAATGAAAAATATCTCGTCACCTAAGAAAGCCTTTTACTTTGCTCTACCCATATTCTTTTAGATTAATTAATATGAATGTTTCATATAGCTCCTTACACTCCTTTCTCCGTTATTGTACATCTCTACTACATTGACAACTAATTACCGGATCTAACCTGCCATTGAAAAAGGATGCCATCTTATTTATACGCCACATAAAGATGGATGCCCACATGAGAATCATGATCATGATTGTGCGTTTAGTTTATTTGATCGCAAAGCTCTTTAACTTATGCAATGATAAATCATGGAACAAAATATAATTGCAGGTTGAAAAGAGAGATTGCCGATAATATGCGAAAGAGGAATTCAATTCTGGGCAAAATAGAAAAAAAAAAAAAAAAAGGTAACAAACATCTCTTACACATTTTATCGAACACATTGCATGCATACAACAAAACTTACAAACACATTACATACTTTATCAAACACATTTCCTTACTACAAATTTATACTATAAAATCATTTCAATCACAACAAAATACCCAAACGTGCATGCTGTATGAGTAACGGAATACATAAAATTAAATTAAGTAATTTAATTTTACGGATCGGAATCGGGTTCTCAGTGCTCACCGTAGACTGAAGCTCAGATTGAAGTTGCGCACTACGGAGGAGCAAAGACTCATGAAGAGAGGGAACAAGGCGGCTTGGTGGAGGATCACTAGTTCAGCCGGTCTTCAAACGTGAGATTTGGTCACTTGAGAGAAGGAGGAAGGAGGAAGAACTGAAGAAGGAAGAAGGGAGAAGGGAAGGGAAGGGGGTCCTGCGTTTTGGACCCCCCGTATGTTGAAACGACGCCGTTCCACATTAAGTAGAACAGCGTTGTTTTATTTTTTTTGAAAAAATTCCAGATAAAAAACGACATCTGGGTTTTGTTTTAAAAAAATAGAGTCAAAGTTCGGAGTTCGGAGCTCCAAGGAGCTTCGAACTCTAACTCCGACTCCGGCTCCCTATTCAAAGCCACTCCGACTCTGTTTCCGATCACTCCGACTCCATCAGAGTCGGAGTCGGAGCGGAAGTCGAACAGGGTCGAAAAATTCAGAATTTTGCACAACCCTAGTTGGATAGCTTTGGATTTTAGGATTATTTTCATATGTACTTGAACCTTAAACCTGTTTGAGAGTTGTGGCCAAATATTCTCTTAAACAATGTTTGGGTACAACTCTTGAATTGTCTAAAATGGGCAGTTAGAGATTCTATCATCTATATGGCAGATATATTCAATTTAAACTCTTGTATTAGTCAATTAAAATTTTGGTTCAGTGTTTCCTTATATTCTTCAGGTATATGGTCTGTAAGTTTCTCGACCCATGAATAGGGTCGACGACTTATCATGACTAGCACACTTGGAGAATTGTAGGGAAATGCTGCCGAAATATTTACTAACATTAGAGTTTTGGACTAAGTATATATGCGATATAGATGATAATCTCTCGAATGGGATATATGGTCTGGTTGTTTAAATATAATTAGTGGGATGTCTCAAATCCTAGGTTGGGAGTGCATAACGATGATTCTTTTATAAGTGTCAATACATCTCGCACATGGTATAAGGATGATCCATTCATTCCCGCTTGCCAAACGAATCAACTTTTTTATTTAGATGATCTGGAGTACAGAAACCCATGGCAGGTAGTGGAGAGATTTGCACAAAAAAATACAAATGATTACATTCCAAAGGCAAACGAACCAAATGAAGAAATTGATAGTCTAGCAAATGAATAAGCATATTAAGAAAACGAAGTAGGCATCAACCTATTTGTTGTTCTAAGCCAATATAATATAGTCTCATTGTGTAGAAAATATGTTCAACCTAAAGTAATTGAGGGTGAAATATCAGAAGAAGATGAATCAACTGAAGTATCTAATGAGGATGAAGGTGACTCGTCTAGCAAAACGAATAGTGAATGAATTTCAAACATGAATTTTTATAAGTATTATTCTTATAAATGTCCATAACGTTTGTTTTAATAATAATTTGTTACAATTTCAATTAGATATTCCTCCCGAACGCAAAGCAACACGTATGCCATCCACATCCATTACTAACTCCCTGTGTGTTTCACCTACGATGAATAGTGAACCAACATCACCAGACCCAGAACAAAATATTTTATCAAATTAAATACAATATTTTATACTCAATTTAAGTAATATATCTATCAAATAAAATAATTTAATTAAAATACATGCTTTAATTACTGTGTAGATAGCTGTCGCAAGCCAGCGCAAAGGTAGATTCACTACGAGGGGTGTCTGCATAGAGAAAGTAAGGAAAGTGGATAAAATTAAAGTTAATATTTCTGATGATCACATCGGTGGCTCCAGAGATTCGGTAGTATGGTTTGTTTCTTATGTTAGTATGCTTACTCGCATGTACGCACCGATTACTAAATTCTCTGGATCTAAAGTTTTCCAAAATGTGAAAGATACATAAAAAAATCATTGCTCTGTAATAAGCTACATCTCAAGCAACTAAGTATATAACATGTTACTTTCAAATTACTTTGTATTTATACTAATTGTTTATAATTTTTGAAATGATGCATTTGAGCTTAATTTTGGCCGATGAGAGGATTGATTAAGGTTATGCTTGGATGTTTTATCTTACTCAAAATTTTCATCTCATCTCATCTCATCATTACAATCTTTTCAAATTCCTATTTAAAATATAATAAACAATTCAACTTTTTCAAATCCCAATACAATTTTTTCAAATTCTAATTTAACTTTTTCAAATCTTCAAACTAAAAAATAATATTTTAAACTTTAAAACAAAACACAAAATTCTCATCTCACCTCCCAAACATATCCTAACAGTTAAGGAACTGATGTCGAATGCATTCTAGAGGTACAAAGGTCGATGCCATGCACACTATAAGAAGTTCGGTACTACAATAGAAGTGCACCAAAATCCATTCTAAGCAATGTCACCCAACGAATGGGAGAAGATTTGTGATATGTTTGAAGATTCTGCTTATCAAGTAATTTCACTGTTATCTTTTTGTAATAGTCTATGATATATGCATTAAACATATAGACATAATATTTTTTTTAGCAACGAAGTATTATGAACAAAACAAATAAATCAAATTTAACGACACACCATCATGAGGGTTCTTGATCTTTTCATCGTTTGTCTAACAAAATGGTAAGTTATTCTAGTCTCCGTTAAATATTAACATATAATACACTTTTCTAATTTAAGTTCTAAATATCGATTTTCTTTTGGCATAAAAAAGAAGGTCCTACTGACTATGATCTAACCTAATTGTATGCTAAATCATATAAAAATCATGATGGTGTTTGGACTAGTCCAGAAGCATAGGCAAATTATGTAAATTTAAGTTTCTTTAATTACATTGTGACATAATATTTCTATTACTTATACTAACTAGTGTATTTTTATTTTTGTAGGATAAGATGATATCTCTTAAGAAAACTATTGTGGATCCATCTGATGCATCATCTATCAACGATGCTTAGATCCTTTTTCAAGCTCTTGGATCATGTTTTGGATATTTGAGGGCTTAGGATGTTGCGTCAAGCCATCCTCAACATCATCATCCTCTTCTCGAGCCAGATCGAATGACAACAAAACTAAGAAATTAGAGGAAGTAACACTTGAGATAGAACGATTGAGGTCCAAGGAAAAAAAGTTGCTGACCCAATTAGACTAAGCAACGGATCTTGAGGCGAGATTAGAAGACAACATGCAGAGGAGACTGAGGATGGAGGTACAAAAAGCTGTACTTGAACAGTTGCAGTTAATTATGTCACAAAACTCTATACCACCACCACAATTGTAAAAATTTATTTTTTCTTTCATTGTCCTTCTATTATTATGTTCCAAAATATTTGAACAATTGATATTTGAATTACAATTTTTGTAATACTAGTATGATATTTTTAATTAATTAAATTTTGTTTTGTATGATTAATACCGTTTGAATGGTAAATAACCAGTCCAAATGGTAAATTATCATTTATAAATCCATTCGAATAAAAACAGACACATTCGAACAAAAAATAACCAATTCAAACGATAAACGAGAAATACAGTTCAAACAGACATAATTTATATTTGAACAAAATTTATTGGTTCGAACACTCCGTTCGTTCGAAGAGGATCAAATTTGGTTATTTGTTTGAATCATAATTTTATTTTATTCAAATGAATGGGTCAGTTTGAACTGACAAATATTTCATTCAAACAATATTTTGAGATAAATTGGTTCGTCTCAAAAAAAAATTCCATTCGAACGGTTTCGACTGGTTCCTTCAAATTTCATCCTTAAAAGTGATTTTTTAAGATGAAAATGAATTTCGTCTCCAAAAACCTTTTGAGACGGTCTTTTAGAGGCAAAAAATTTTCGTCTCCAAATCTTTTTTGGGACAAAATTGGAGTTTTTTTAGACAAATTTTTTTGTCTCAAAAAACCATATCTCTTGTAGTGATAAACACACACACACAGATATAGATATATATATATATATATATATATATATATATATATATATAGGGCTATAAAAATAAACTGAAAAATCGGCCCAAACCGATTGGAAATTATTTCTCTTTATAGTCACGGCTGTAACTATATATTATTTCTCTTTATTTCCTTATATTATAATTATACGCAAGAATAACGTCTACCAGCCAGCATGAATGCATTTTCTACCAAGAAAATTAAAGTTCATGTCAATTCATGAAACTTTTGCTGGAAAACTTTGATACAAAAATACAATGTCATACGTTAATTCTCTCACAGTTTATGATGATGTTTCGGGCGGCCAGTACTTTCATTTTTTTTTTTTTTTGAAAGAGAAATTTGATCTCATTAGAATAAGAAAGCAATTACAATAATGTGAATAAACCAAAGGCATAATGCTTGAAGCTTATAACATCTCTTTAGTCACAATTGGCAAAATACAACTTGGACATTGTTCAATATCATAGAGATCCTCCTTGCCTTCCAGTCCAGCTTCAGCCAGAAGGTGAGCTGCCATGTTGGCTTCCCAATTGACATGTGTGACTATCCAGGTGGTGCATGAATCCAAAACCTTGCAAGAGTCTTCTATGATGCAACCTCCTATAGTCAAGTTAGAGGTGCTGGTTTGTAGTATATCAACCACTTGTTTGGAATCCCCTTCAAGACAGACCCAGGATAGGCCCAACTCCTTGCAAAAAAACAACTACAAGCAGTAGGCCATAAGCCTCTGCATCGAAGGGGGTACCTCTGAGGAGTCTTTTAGCACTAAGGGTGCCTATAACTTGACCTTGGTGATCTCGAATTATTACCCCAATGCCTATCTTCCCCTCACCAGTCCTCATAGCAACATCCCAATTCACCTTGAAACAATCTACAGCAGGTTTAGACCATTTTGCCTTCACAATAGGGGGTAAGACAGTGATCTCCCTTGAATCCTTCAGTGCTTCTTTGTATGATAATAGTTCAGTCTTGGCCAATTGGTAGAGCCTTGTAGGGTGTTTGAGTACTTTGTCATGGACAAATTCATTCCTCCTTCCCCATATGCCTCTCAATAGGGTGGCTACCTGTTCAAAGTTCTGATGTGTCAAAATGGTCCACTAGAGCTACCCAAATGTCAAAAAACAAGTCATTATTGAAATTCATCTTTCGCACTCTCTTACCAACTTGACTCCAAACATCCTGAGCTGCTACACATCCCCATAGAACGTGTCCAGAGGTTTTCGGCCACTGCTTACAGATGGGACACGAGTCGTTATCTACTACCTTCCTCCTATGCAGATTAGCAAGAGTTGGGAGAGCCTCACTACAAGCTCTCCAAATGAACATCTTTGTTGTAGGAGGTATATCCAACTTCCACAGATTCTTCCATATTAGTTTTTCTCTAGTTGTTTCAAAGGTCTCCTCTTCTTGAGACCTATCCATGTCTCTGCTGAGGTGGTAGCAGCTTTTTATGGTAAATAGCCCATTATTGGTCCAAGGCCAGACCAACACATCATCCCTCCCACCCAAGCTAATCGGTATAGCTTTTATGGCTTCTATTTCCTGATGAGAAAAGAGATCCACTAGAAGAGGTTCCCTCCATTTTTTCTGTTGAAGGTCTATGAGGTCACTGACTTTCTCACACCAACAATCTACATCACGAGTGGATATTACCTTGCCTGACTGAAAACCTAGAATCTAGCTATCTTCCCAGATGTTCACTTTGATTCCATTACCAATCCTCCACATGAGTCCATTCCTTAGTAAGTTTAGACCTACTTGTATGCCTCTCCACGCAAAGGAAGGTAGGTCCTGGTCCTAGTCTTGACTCTAGCAGCCCCACCTGGCTGAAATACTTCTGTTTAAGAACCATGGACACCATAGAGGTCGGATTATGTAACATCCTCCACCCTTGCCTCAATAGTAAGGCTAGGTTGAACCTTCTAAAGTCCCTGAAACCAAGGCCTCTAGACTCTTTGTTGGTGCTAAGTTTGTCCCAACTCACCCACTGAATTTTAGAAGTATCTTCATTGTACCCCCACTAGAATTTTTTAAGCAGTTGGTTCAGTTTCCTGGTGATGGAAGCAGGTAGTACAAACATCCCCATGGCATATATAGGGATAGCTTGGAGCACAACTTTAAGAAGGATTTCTTTCCCTGCTGCAGATAAGTACTTAGTCTTCCAATTAGCTACACGAGCCCATGTTCTGTCCACAAGGGAATGGAAGGCTGAAACTTTTGCTCTTCCCACCAATGCAGGCAACCCCAAGTATTTTTCAAAAGACCCAGAGGATTTCAATCCTATTAACTGCAAGACCTCTTGTTTGGTCTCATGCTTGGTATTCTTGCTAAAAAAGATTGAGAATTTTTCTTTGTTCAAAACCTGGCCCGAGACCCTCTCATATAGATTAAGGATGTGCAGCACACAATTAAGTTCCTCAGTGTTAGCTTGGCAAAACATAAGGCTATCATTTGCAAAGAAAAGGTGGCTCACTATGATTGGACCACTCCCTATTTGAACAGGTGTCAAGGCCCTATTGCTTTTAGCTCTATTCAGAAGGGAAGTCAAGATTTCAGCACATAGATTGAAAATGTATGGGGAAATAGGGTCCCCTTGTCTAAGGCCCCTTGGAGGCCTAAACTTCTACTGAGGTTCACCATTCACAAGGATGGAGTAAGACACTGAGCTAAGGCAGTTCTGCATGGTGTTAATCCATTGCTGAGGGAACTCCATCTTGGACACAACTACAGCTACAAACCTCCATTCAACTCTATCATAAGCGTTGCTCATGTCAAGTTTAAGATCCATGAACCCTTTTTTACATTTTATCCTCGTGTTCATGGAGTGCAGAACCTCATAAGCAACCAATGTGTTATCTGTGATTAGCCTACCAGGTACAAAAGTACTTTGGTTCAACGAAATGAGCTTGGGAAGGATGGTTTTTAGTCTATTAGCAAGGGTTTTTTAGACAATTTTATACCATACATTGTACAGGCTGATGGGTCTATAGTCCCCTACTGTCGTTGGATCCTTTACTTTAGGAATAAGGGAGATGAAAGTGTCATTAATCTCGAATAAATTGCCACCATGGTTTAGAATTTGAAGGGCAAAGTTACATACATCCTCCCCCACCAACTCCCAATGCTTTTGATAGAACTGGACTGGAAACCCATAAGGCTAGGGGAACCCAAAGGGTTCATTTGAAAAACAATTGCTTTAATATCCTCCCAAGTAAAAGGGGACATGAGCCAACTTTTCATCTCCAAATTCAATTTAGTATCCAAACCAACTAGACATTCCTCAATATTAATATGACTAGAGGAAGCAAAAAGGTTTGAGAAAAAACCAGTAAAGGTGTCACCAATTGCTTCCTGCTCAGTTACACTCCTTCCTTGTGAGTCTTCAATTCTTTGGATAAAATTTGTCTTCCTTCTTTGGCTAGCCTGCAAGTGAAAAAAATGAGTGTTTCTGTCTCCATGTTTGAATCAGTGTTGTTTAGTCCTTTGCCTCCACTTCAAGTCCCTTTCTACAAGTGAGATCTCTACTTCATTTTGTAGTTGTTGCATTTGTCCCAAGTGTTGGCCATTACCCATATTTTGCAGATGACTTAATTTAGCCAATTTCAGTGTAACTCCCTGCTGATACTTGGACTTATTCCAATGCACCAACCCCTTGGCATGACTCTAGTTTCCCTCTAATAGACTAAATCTCCCCATTCCCTTTACTAACCTTCTTCCATGCCTCAGTTACTATGGTCAAGCTTTCTTCTTTAAGCTCCCATGCAACTTCATTTCTAAAACATTTCCCTTTCCTAGACCTGCCCTTTTTGGTGATCTGTTTGTTAATATGAAGAGGAGAATGATCTGATCTTAGTGCAGCAAGGGTAGTGCATGAGGCAGATTGAAAAAGATCCTCCCATTCTTTATTAGCTAGAGCTCTGCCTATTCTTTCCTTGGTGAATGCCCTCCCCTTTCTATTGTTTGACAATGTAAACCTTTGCCCCTAAGCATGGATATCCCTGAGGCCACAAAACTCCACCACCTGTCTGAACTCCTTGATTTGTTTGTAAGGTCTACTGGCTGCTCTCCATTTCTCCTTTTGGTGAAGGATTTCATTGAAGTCCCCTGCACACAGCCATGCCATAGGTGTTGAGGGCCTTAGTATCCTAAGGAGTTGCCAACTGATGCTTCTCTTGGTAGTCTCTGGGTGTCCATAAAAACCTGTAAACTGCCAGGTAGTTCCAGATTCCTCCTGAATCAATGCACTGATGTGCCACCGTATATAGTTAATTACTCTAACATGCCAATATTCTTTCCAAAGGAGAGCAATGCCACCACTCATACCCACACTAGCCACTACAAAACAACTATCCATCTTTAGTTTTCTTCTAATCTCCTCCATCCTTTTATTTCTACACTTAGTTTCCACTAGGAAAACTAAGCAGGGGCACTTTTCCTCAGTCAGGTTCCTAAGGATATTAACTGACTGAGGGTTCCCAAACTCTCGGCAGTTCTATACCAGGATGCTCATTGTGCTGGCAGGGCTGGGACCCAACGTCTACCATTGAAGTTGTGTTCTCCTTATTGTCATCAAGTAGTTTAAACCTCTTCTCACCTTGTTTCTCATCATCATTGCTTCTCTTACAGCCCCTCTTATAGTACTCCCTCCTTGGCCAGTTTGACCTGTCAACCAAAGATTCAATACCATCTCCTCTGCAATGATTGTCCCTCCCATGAGCTAGCCTTTTACATTTTCTGGAAGATACCCTCTTAAGGGCCTCTTCATGATTATTCTCAGGGACTGTATCCTATACCAACCCTCCCAAGCTACATTGTGGTTTGCCTTTTTTGATGAAACCATTCCACTCTTTCAATGGATCCCTACAATTCTAATAAGGTCATCATGGAGACCTGCTAATGGCCTTAGTAACATAGGTTGGTCGTCAGATGGCCAAGGTGGTTGTCTTGTTTCTACGTCCATGTTCGAGTCATTCCTCTGTGAGAGCCGGCCTCCATGGTAAAAAATAACTGTAGATGCTTCTGACAAGCCCCGTGGTAGTTTGGTATTTAGAGGTTGACTTTCTAGATGCACTTTATAGGGGGAATCGAGAAAGATTGAAGTAGATTTACCTTTATCATGATCTACCTCTGTTGACTAGTGACCCATATCCCTTTGATGACATCTTTCCTGAGTCTCCTCTACCAGCTTTTCCTGAAAAACTACTGAACAAAACAGATTTTCTGCAGATACGCTGGACTTTTTCTCCTTTCTAGCCTCTGTTTCTCTTTCTTCTAGTTTCATCCCGTGCTGGTGTTTATCGCCATAAGAGCCCCCATATTTACGGCCATCGAAGATACTGGTGTTCCTTATTTGTCTTTTGAGCCATGAGCCAAATTGTTGGGAAGTTTGGTCCTCGGCCTGTTGATCATAACGAGGGCAAGTGCAATTATTGCCTTTATGGAAGAGAATACCACACTGGAAGCAAAAGTTTTGTAGTCTTTCATATTTGAAGGATATCCAGTATTTTTTAACCCCTAACATGAGCCATTTACCTCGCAGGAGAGGTTTGTGTAAATCAATGGTCACTCGTACCCTTAGACACATTCCCATGCACGTCCATCTAACTTTGTGTCCACCCTAATAACGTGTCCAATAGAGGCTGTGAACTGTTCCCCAAACTCCTCCATCATGGTTGCCAATGGGAGGTTGTGTAGTTGCACCCAAAACGGTTCAAAACCAAAGTGTAGACCATTTATCGACTCTGCGCCATCGACCTCTAGTAGGGTAAGCAGATTTCTGTCAAAACACTAGGGGCGTCCACTAAGGACCTTCTCTTTGTCTACCAGGGTCTGAAACTCAATGAGGAAACTCTGATCCCCTAACTCTTTGAACTGCACCCAACCTTCTAACCTCCATATTTGAGACATAGTGGTACAAAAAGCTTCATTGTTAACCACCTTCTCGGTTAAAACCCTCCCAACTATGCAGTGAGTCCCATGTCTTTCAACATCCCTCCTATCAACTTCTTTGACATGAAAGAAAGAATTTTTTTTCCGTAGATAGATGTAGGCATTCCCATCGATTTACCAAATCCTCAATTTCGATTCAGACTCCAATAAAACTAGCGCCAAGAACCAACTCACAAGTAGTGAGAACTGAACTTTTGAATTTCTTCAAAGGCACTAAAACCTCACTCTACCTCCTGAGAGAGAAAAGAGAAGGCACTCTAAGGATTGTTTTTCCAAAAAATACAAAGTTAAAAAAGCAGCCAGTACTTTTGTTGAATTGGTTTTGACCACATGAAAGCTCTTTACACAAGTATGGTTAAGGCTGCATTTGGATGTTAAATTGAGTTAAGTTGAGTTGAGTTGAGATGATAAAATATTGTTAAAATATTATTTTTTAATATTATTATTATTTTAGAATTTGAAAAAGTTAAATTATTTATTATATTTTGTATTAAGATTTAAAAAAGTTGTAATGATAAGTTGAAATGAGTTGAGAGTAGTTTGTAAGATAGGATGAGATGAGATGATATGAATTGAGATTAAAATTAAAAGTTAAATAAAATATTTTTTTAATATTATTTTTTGTTTGAAATTTAAAAAAATTGGATTTTTTTTTATTTTATGTAAAAATTTTAAAAAATATATATAGAAATTAAATAAGAAAAAATGAGATGAATTAAGAAAATTTATAAAAATAAACTAAGCTAATAATAGAATCATCAAATAAAAATAAACAGCAATGTCCCAAAACTTCAAGATCTTGTGAAGTGTGAACTGTAGGTAGCAATAAAAATATGATCGGTCAATACTAGATCGGAAACTTTTGAGAACGTATGTACTTAATTATACACGTGCAAATTAATGGTCATATGTACGGAAAAAATCGAAAGATCCTGTGCTGCAGCTTCATAATGCTCCTTCCAAGAAAAACTTTATCTAAACCGACGACATGATAAGCTTTTCTCATGCTGCAGTTCATCTGTCTTTATTCTCCCAATATATATGCACTTTGGTTCTTTTCACGGTTAAATTGTTAATTAAGAATGTCTAACCATGTTTGTTTTGCGAAACGTTACAGATCTATTAATTGTATTTATATTTCAACGATATTTAAAGACATGCAAAAGGCAGACTAACAGAAATAATCAAATATTGAGATAAGATAGGATGATTTTAGATCAAAATTAAAAATTAAATAAAATATTATTAGAATATTATTTTTTTAATATTATTATTTTAAAATTTAAAAAAATTAAATTATTTATTATATTTTATATAAAAATTTAAAAAAATTATAATAATAAAATGAGATAAAATAAATTTATTTATCATCCAAACGGATCTGTCTGTTAAGGTACATGTCCTCTGCCTGCAGCAGATTGAAATGTCTCCCATATTGTCGAAATATATGGTTGATTGGCAGAGATTCGTTGAAGCACTCTCAACTCTCGCAAATAAAAAGTACTATTACTTCTTTTGCGCGAAGAGTCACTTTTTGCTAGAATCGAGAAATATGTCGTAAAAGTAAACTCATAATTAACTAACCAACGTGAATTAATATTACATGGCAGATTTATTTTACAATTAAAAAAAGGTTACCGTGCAAGTTACAACCTTAAAAAGATTGAGTTAATAATAATTCTCCTAGTACTGTTCTTGCATCCGATGTTGTCAGTGCAAAGAAGAAAAAAGTTCTGGTTAATGCTAAACTAACTTGAGTACAGGTAGCCAATCCATCTGCAGCATATATATACATGGATTAGGCCAAAAGCCTATAACTAGAGTACCCATGTTGGCCTCCCTTTCTAGCTTATATGGCTCATGCTTTACCTACAATTCTTCTGCTGAAGTCTCACCTAAAATTCTACGCGGCCAACGTTGGAAATATCGATTGGGACCATTTTTGGGGTAAATTCATGAACTTTTCAATTAATTCTTCTAGTACTTGACCACCTCGAGTAAGTCCAAACTTGAACAATATCCCAGCAAGTAGGGCAATAAGCTGGGTCAAATTTGAAACACATTCCTCGAATGACTTTCTTTTCCGAGTGGTATTAATCCAATATTGACACGGCTTGATATTGAAAATGCAGAAGAATGAGGCCGCCTATATATATGCTTCTTTGTATCAAAGAAAAAGATCAAGATCACAGCTGTACATTTAAGTGAGCCTTTTCAAAGATTAGTTCGCAGCTTCTTTCCAAGTCTAAAAGACCCTCTCTCTCTCTCTCTCTCTCTCTCTTTCTCTCTCTCTCTGTTCACTTTGATATCTCCATGGGCTCAACAAGTGTACCCCTACAGCCTCCAACTTATGGAGATGTAATCACCATTCTCAGCATTGATGGCGGTGGAATAAGAGGGCTTATCCCAGGAACTATCCTTACCTTCTTAGAATCTGAATTTCAGGTTAGATAATATATATATATATATATATATGTGTGTGTGTGTGTGTGTGTGTGTGTGTATATGTTAATCCTTTGTTTCATGCAAAGAAAACCCATAATCCAACGCTTCCCTCATTGAAGTTTTGTTCAGTTTTCAATTATATTAATGTACTCTAAATTAAGCAGATTGCTGCAAATTTCTTTATAATGAAATTTCACATTTGTCGATTTGAAGAGTCATGATCAAAGTCATGCACTGCTGCTACACGAATCACTCATGCTATATATATATATTGGCTCAGCATGTAATCCTCACGCATTTACACAAGATTTTTTATGCATGGTACTATATATACAGAAGCTGGATGGTGAAGATGCAAGAATAGCAGATTATTTTGATGTGATTGCTGGAACAAGCACAGGCGGCCTTGTTACTGCCATGTTAACTGCTCCAAATGAAAAGAACCGACCTGTGTTTGCCGCCAAGGATATCAAGGAGTTCTACCTAAACCACTGCCCTAAAATCTTCCCCCAAAACAGGTACGAGGAGGAAGAGCTTTCTTGTTTGATTACTATCCTTGTGCCACTCATTTTAGTTTGTAACAAGATTATATGTTTTTCAATTTGCAGCTGTCCAATACTTCCTGTTGCTACAAAGATTATCAGAGCCCTTGCCGGACCAAAGTATGATGGGAAGTATCTACACAGCCTTGTAAGAGAAAAACTCGGAAACACAAGAATTCAACAGACTTTGACTAATGTTGTCATCCCAACATTTGATCTCAAGAGACTACAGCCAACCATCTTTTCTAGCTACGAGGTTGATTATTATAATTATCTTCTCTTTAAATAGGTTTCGCAATTTTATACTTTAATTCTTCTTTCCCTGATCTAAATATTGTTGATTTTTCTCCCCTGTTTTTTGATGTACCAGGTAAAGAAAAACCCAAGCTTAAATGCACTACTTTCAGATGTATGCATTGCAACCTCAGCTGCACCAACTTATCTCCCAGCTTATTACTTTGAAACCAAAGACCAGGAAGGGAAAGTGAGAGAATTTCACCTTACAGATGGCGGAGTTGCAGCCAATAATCCGGTATATCTCTTTCAAGTCCGATATTCGTGTACCTGATAATAAAAATAGCAACAAAGACGATAATGATTGGTGGTTTATTTCCAGGCCTTGCTTGCCATTGGAGAAGTGACAAAGGAGATCATAAGAGGAAGTCCCGATTTCTTTCCTATAAAACCAATGGATTATGGACGATTTCTGGTGATATCATTAGGAACTGGCGCACCCAAAGACGAAGAGAAATACAAGGCGCCTGATGCAGCTAAGTGGGGCATACTGGGTTGGTTAACCAGCGGTGGTTCCACCCCCTTAATAGATGTATTTTCTCAAGCGAGTGCAGATATGGTCGACGTCCATCTCTCTCAGGTTTTCCAAGCCCTTCATTCTGAGAAAAGCTATCTGCGAATTCAGGTATATATGTTTATTCGAAAATGATCGAAACACAGACAGATTACATGTTCATTCGTACCCGTATCAAAAATTTCCGCGACGAGTTTTTGCTCACTATATCTGTTAACAAAGATAAATCCATGTTTGAATCTAAATAATACAGGACGACACATTAAGTGGGGTAGTATCTTCAGTGGACGTAGCCACATCGACGAACTTGGATGATCTCGTGAAAGTTGGAGAAGAATTACTCAGAAAACCAGTTGCTAGGGTGAATCTGGAGACAGGAGTCTTTGAAGCTTCAGACAGTGAAACTAATGAACAAGCTCTCAGAAGGTATATATATATTTATATGTCGAACTATTAACTCGTAATAAGTTCTAAGATTTTTAAGCAAATTAAGCATATGTTTCATATTGTTCTTGCTTGCTCGCAGGTTTGCAAAACTTCTTTCCCAAGAGAGGCACCGCCGCCATGCTAGATCTCCGGTTGGAAAAGCTGCAAGTCATTTGCATTGATTGGATCCTCCTGTTTTCTCCTGCATAATGAGCGCGCGTGTCGTTTAAGATCCTGATAATCAACCGTTTCAGAGTGCCCAACGTGCTTACCAAACCAGTACAAGTGTTCGCATTTCTTTTTGTTCGCATTAATACCCCCAACACGTACGCTATCTAACGACAGCTAGCATTGGAGACTTTTGAAACTGCTTTTCAGATGCCATAAGCATCCACGATTTGGAACGTCTTGATTTACTGTCGTTTTACCAATGTCTCGCTCCAATAATTGCTCCTTTGGGGGCTTTTTCTCTCTTTAGTTATTGGTTTTTCTTTTGGTTATTTTCTCTTTAATTATTGAATTGTTTGTTTCAACTCTCTCTATCATTAATTAATGACAGAAATGGATAGTCATTCCTACCATTTTTTATACCTTTTCTTATGAGCTATTTTTAATTACTACATCTTTATCAAAAATATAATACAAAAAATTAAATATATTTCTTTCTATTAACTTAAATTTTTAAGATTTGAACTCAAGACTCTGTTCTGATACCAGTATCAGAGCAGGAGTCCTGAATTCGAACATTAACTTTACATTCTATCTTATTTAATTAAATATTTGATATATTGAATCTCTTCATTGAGAAGAATGTTAATAATATAATACAAATGATTAAATCTATCTCTTTCTATTAACGTATGCTAATTTCACAATCTTGTTTATTGGTAGATCAGATAGGAATAAAATAAAGCAATTGGATTATATATAAATATATATATTATATGAGAGTAACTTCAATAAGGAGCTAGCACCTGCCCATAGAAAAGTGTTCATGATCTGACTCTGATTTCATGTATAAAGACTCAAGAAAGTAAGGAGGCTTTAAGCTACCTATAATGTAAAACGACTAGTTAAAGTTACAATTAGAAGTCCTTGAAATCTTTACAAATGGCACGAGTTTTTTCTTTCTAAATAATGTCGGATTTTATTCACGCGCGAATATACTCAGTTCAATCTAGAATATTATAGTAAGGGTTGGCCAGAGCCGCCTCCCCCAATATCATACTAAAATACAAAATGATCAGTTTCCCCATCACTTGCTTGGAGCAACTAGCAATAAAATAAGTACCATCGATGTTAAGTGGAGCTCATACTAAGATAAATTTTTGGACTTAATAATTACTTAGAAATAAATATTTCTCTATTGCTAGATGTGTTGGGGCTTGCACGAGGACGAAGTTTCAACAGTTGCAAAGTCATTAACTCATGATATCAAGTTTCAAAATTTCATGACCAAGAAAATTCTCATTTTTTTTCACAAATAAAATGGGATGGGATGAGTTAAGATAAAAGCTGAAAGTTGAATAAAATATTATTAGAATATATTTTTTTAATATTTTTTAGTTTCAAATTTGAAAAAGTTGAATTCATATTTATTTTATTTTGAGTAAAAATTTAAAAAAAAAAATTGTAATGATTAGATGAGATAAGATGAAAATTACTGTAAAAACAAACGAGATTAGTGACCAATAAGCCATTCACTAATTAAGCATAATTCAAATTAAGAGACATAGTTCCTGTTTGGATTTGAGCTTGGAGTTAAGCTTAAAAAATGTTTTTAACAGTCTAGAAATTATTTTAAAAGAAAAATAATATGGCAACTAACTTTAAAAGTTTTTTAGATGCATGTTAACGAAACACTAAACAACTTTTGATTGTTGAGTTTTATAATAAAAAATCTACAATTAAAAGTATAACTAAAAAAAAAAAAACTCTAGTTTCTATCACAATCCCAAATTATACAGACAATAATCAATAATAGAATTGAATTTTCTATGCCATCACTAGTTTTAGAAATCTCAGAAAATTAACAACTGAGATTGTCATTACAAGAAAACTATTTATTTGTAGTCAACTATTTGTTATGAAAATGATTATTTTTTATTAAAATAAATGTATTTTTATCATAAATAATCATTCTCGTCTTAAATAATTCGTCATAAATATTTATTTTTCTTATAGTATTAATTAGTATGCTGTCAGCAATTTCCAGATAATTAGGAACATCGAACGACTACTGTTTTTTTTTTTTCCTTCAATTTTTTGAAGCCTTATTTGCACGTACGTACATGCAGGATCATTTCCACGTCATATATAGAAAGTGTACGTTCATGGAGTGTGGACCATGAAAACAACGACAAAAAAATTATAAACAAAACATTTCATGAGCCAACAGTACTACTACATTTATTTGACCATAATTGTCGAAGTATTGGGTAGATGAATATCGTTTTTCTTCAATTACGACAAATAAATGAAAATGGGACCACCAATTAAAAAAATTAAATATTTGAGCAGTTTATGGAAAAAGACAAGGAAAAACCATTTTAACCAACACAAACTGTATTAAAACCATACGTCTTAATAAGCATATATAAATATTTTTAAGTAACAAGTTTTTCAAATCCACCAGAACTACTAGATATTGACACTCAGTAAAAACCCACCACTACAGCAAATATATATATATACATTTCAAATATATATGTATTTGATATGGATGGAGTGTTTTTCAAGGCGAATCGAAAGGAACATGCAAATTGTTAGCACATGAAAATCAAAGAGCAAATATTCAAGTTATTTGAATGTGATTGACAATATGTTTCCCAAGATCAAAAGTCTCACATCGAAGAAGAAACTTGAATATATATAAATATATAATATAATATATATATATATATATATATATATATATATATATATATATGGGTATTATGAGTTTGTCCTCTTAAACTTATATAGTACTAATGTAAATTGCACTTTTTTCTTTTTTCTTTTTCTACCAAACATTTTTTAATTAAACATCTTTAAATATTTTTTAAAATAAAAAGAAAATACACGGTCACTACACTAAAAGTTACTTCTTTAACTATTAAAAAAAATTAAAAATTAAATTAAATATACAAGTGATAATGAGGGGACAAACTAGCTATGAGGCAAGTATCATTTTCCTATATAATAGAAAAATAAACATTCTTCTTTTTCATACCTCCATTCGGTATGAAAAAGTTACAGTGCGAATTACTCATAGGAAAATGATAGATCAGCAACCAGGAATTCTACCGACAGTTTGTACGGAAATGTGTGTTTCTTTTTCTAACATTTGTGTATGTTTGTGTTTTTTTTTTTTTTTTTTTTTTTTTTTTTTTGTTTTGTGTTTTTTTTTTAAAAAAAAATACTTAAAAAAAAAAGTTGAATACCATCGATACAAATTGTACGTCGCCGTCGGTGACTTTTCTCAGTGTGAATAGCATCGTCAACACCCAATTAAATTGTAAAAATTTTAGTCAATTTCTTACTATTTACGCAACCTCCACACATCATATTTTTTTTTATCAAATATTTAATATATAAATAATGAATAGAAAAATTAAATTAATTTAAAAAGAATAAATTCAAAACAAAATTTAAAAAAAATATTAAAAAATTTAAAAATATATACTGTATGGAAGTTGAAGAGATTGTGTAGTATTTCTTATTAAATTGAGCTCTGAAACAAGGACTGGATAATGATATATAAGATCTCGAGTCAGTCAAAACCAAACATTACAAAGGGTAGTGAAGTACAATTTGTTTTACAACTAGTCTTTAGATAATTATATTTTAAATTGAGAGTAGTTTATAAGACGATGTAATTTTTATAAAAGTAACGGTGTCGTAAAATATAAAAATATCACATAATTATTTTGAAAAAGAATAGTTTTTATTATTAAAAAAATTAATTTTTTATCGTATGAATCTCGTATTTATTTCACTTTTTATAAATAATTACACAACATTTATCAATTTCATAACTGCAAATATCATTTCTGTTTTTATAAGTTACTTTACAAAATGTTCCTAATTTAAAATAAATATTTGAAAATAATTGTATGCGTGTCTTTTTCAATTACAAAAACAAATTGACCAAGTCATGATCTTAGACTTTTCCTAGTCGAAGAAGTATAATATATATGGATATAAATGTTGCAGTTTAGTTAATATTTTGCTAAGCAATTGCATAAAAATCGTAGAATAATAATATCATTATCAATTTTTAACTTGGATTATTCTTATCTAATCCACTGTTATAGGAATTTAGTTTAGCTAGAGTTTGTCTCCTCCCCATGTCGAGTAGACTTACATTTTTCCTTTCAGACAGGAGCAACTTCGTACTTGTGTATTCTCCAATTACTTTGTTATGTGATTTTTGGTGACTTGTGAGGATGATGTAGTAAAACTATTATCCAATATTTTTATTTAAAAATAAATAAAAATTAATGTATATATATATATATTTACCTTATCCAAACGAGCAGTACATAGACACTTAAAAACTTTACTTATTTTTATTGTTGTGTTCTTGAGGGATGCCTCGGAGAATAATATGAGATAAAAAAAGAATTTATTAATAGTAATGAAATATTTTAAGTTATGAAATTTTAAGAAATGAGAGAGAAAAAGTTAAATAAAAATATTATAAAATTAAAATATTGTCATAATATAATTTTTAATATTATTTTTATTATGTGATTTGAAAAAGTTGAATTATTTAATATTATTTTTAATATTATTTTTATTATGTGATTTGAAAAAATTGAATTATTTTTTATATTTTATTTCAAAATTTAGAAAATATTAGAATAATTAGATAATAATTATACGAAAAGTTTAAACATTTGAAATTGAAAACTATTTATTTTTAAACTAGATTTGAGAATGAGATAAGATAAATCATCCCATCTCCAAACAACCCTTAATGTGAAAAAGTTTTCGTATCAAAATGATTTCTTTATTCAAAATTGGGTCTTCAAAATTAAGTAATATAAGATATCGGTCTAAAATATACAAGTCTCGTTTACTTATCTTAAAAAAAGTGGGCCCATTAGTAATAAGTAGATTTTTTCACGTGGATTGACCTAGATTTAACAAAATTTTTTAAATTAAATACGTGAAACTTTCGTAATCTAAGATTGTACAAATTATTTTTTTTTAAAATTTATAAAAGAAAAACTTTATTACAAACAATTTATTGATATATTAACACACAATTGACGTTAAAATTTACTACATCAATTAATATTTAAATTTTTATGACGACTAGAAACGATATTTATTTATACTTTAACAAGTGGGAATTACTATTTTCACTAAATAATATAAAAATTAAATTAAATGATTTTTTTTATATGCATCAAGCAATTATTAAAAGAAATTTTACTTTTAGAGAAGAAATTTATTAGAGACGAATTAAATTTCGTCCCTAAAAATAATTATCGGAGACATCTTAAAAAATGGCTGAGTTAATAAATTCGTTCTAATGTATAAATATCCATCCGAATAAGATATTTTGTGACGAATAAAATCGTCTCAAAAAAGTAAAACTGTTTGAATGGAAAAAAATAGATTCAAATAGGGAATTAATGTCTATTCAAACAGTATAAAATCTGTTCGAATAATAATCTTAGAGAGAAATTATTTTATTTTTTCTGGAGAAAGTTCATAACCATTTGAACTTAAATTTATTTGTTCGAAAGGATGAGATTTGGTGGGAAAATGTGGCGGCAAGGTTGCTTTACCGTTCAAACAAAAAAAGTATCGTTCGAATAAATAAATATATTTTTTTCATTAAAATAATAAATATTTTTTCCATTAATTTGCTATCATTTTCAAAATATAAAAAATGTGTATATATTATATATTATGATTTACGGTGAGTTAAAATATTTATAAATTAATTTCTTTTATGTGATTTATATACATATAACTTTAAAAATAGTGCCATTTTTTATATTATCATAAACGGTAAGTAAAATGAAAAAACAATAAACAAGATAGCAAACAAGAAAATTAAAAACCACACATTAATTACATCACAAATATATAATGTTCAATACAACATGAAAAAGTAAAATAATAACTAAAACGATCTATTTGCTAAGTAGATCAACATCCTCTTGTAACATTTGAATGCGTCCATCCAGATCTCTAAGCTTCTCTATGATGGGCTCAACGAACTCCACAAACAGAGCTCGTACCTGATTCAAAGTAGCTTTAGGAGGTTGTCTCTCAACACCGACAGTACTATTAGAAGTTGGATTAGTCAACGTGCCACTAGGTTGTTCTGATGCAGTATTCTCAATTGTCCCTTGCTCTTACTTAATGTGATCTTGTTAAAGGGTCCCATCTATGGTGACCTCTGCTCAGTCCCAGACACTGTAACCCTCGATCGAAGTAAAAATGTTAGATATCAGCAGTGCAAATGATAGACTACCTCCACTGCAATTGCGTGACTTCGATCGAATGCGGAGGAAGAAATACAATGCCAGATCATTGGGGTCCCCCTGTGCTATTCGCAACAAAAATCTGGCTCAATCGATTCTAAAATCAGTCTTGTGTTTTTTCGGATTAATGTTATACCCAACAATCAAATTAAGTATTCTGAAAAATGTTATACAGTCGGCCTATCGGATCACCTTGCTCCCATCATATGAAGGAGCCGAAGGGTCTCGCACTAGCTAATGGACCTGATCGTCTGTGAGACCATCATCAGGTAGATCCTCATCTCATAATCATCCAAACTAGCATCCAGCTCTACATTCAGCGCTAGCGATGAGGATGCAGCCGGTGTGTCTGAATCAGATGATACAGCCACTGCTCCCAATGTAACCGCCGCAGCCATAGTAGGATATGCACGGACCACGCGTGGAAGATAAAGGAACTTAGCAATAATGCAGGGAGAGAAAGTAATACTCACTCCCTGGACTGCTAAGATGTAGAACAAAGCATCAGCGTCATGCTCTCTCATGGCACAATAAAACTCACCGACTAGCTCTGGATATGCAATCCATTGCTGCTATAAATCGGTGTCCATCCCCACTCGGTGAGGATGAAGATGACTAGTCCAACAAAATCGATAGTAAATGAATTTCAAACATATATTTTTGTATGTATTATTATTATAAATATTCGTAACGTTTATTCGAGTAATAATTTGTTACAATTTCAAATAGATATGCCTTCCAAATGCAAAGCAACACATGCATCATTCACATTCATTACCGACTCCCTGTATGGTTCACTTGCCATCAATAGTGGGCCAACATCACCAGACCCAGAACAATTTATTTTATCAAATTAAATGTCACATTTTATGCTTAATTTAAGTGATATATATCTATAAAATAAAATAATTTAATTAAAATATATGTTTTAATTACTATATATATAGTTGTTGTAAGCCAACGCCGAGATTGAGGCACTACGAAGGGTGTCTGTGTGGCGCCCCCAACTTCCATGCACGGACACACACAGAAATCGAGACACCCAGGATGATGACAACACGGTCACGCATCCCAACGACACGTGCCGAGTGTATGAAATGCAACACGTGTATAACAAATAATATGCAGCGGAAAGGTTAAGTCAAATAACTAAGTATCAGAGTTTAATACAATACAAAAATAGTACTGAAATCCACAAGTCAACATAATACAATTTTCTTGTTCATAAAACAAGCTCAAATAAAATACAAATACAAAATAGAACATAGCCAAATGTCCCTACTCCTCAGGCAGAGCCACATCCTCGGGCTCAACCTCCTCAAAGCCTGCATCAACAATATCAGAATCTACGGTACCAGAAAATGGTACCGCAGGTAAGTAAAATTCAAAAATACTCCAAGACATAAATATATAAACACAACAGCCACTATGCATGCACATAATGACCAAACGTAAAATCTGAGAAAAATATTATTTCTTGTAAAATCACAAGTTTTCCACGCACGCCAAAAATCACTATTTGGCACAAATTAATATCCAGGAATAGTTACATTAATTCCAATTTTAACCGTATGTACAATGGCCTCCCCTAGGGATCATCTACATATCTTGGCTTCTTTATTCACTCCACTGGTAACGGCCGTGCGAGTAATATACAACGAGTGATGCCCAGTTCCGCGCCCACCGCGTACATAGCCAAGCATCCTCTGATCCCCGCCAGCCAGAGGGATCACGGAGTTGGATCGAGAGCGCTACCATCCCGTCCAAGTCCCGAGCAACAGTTCCAGGGGACGACACTCAGTATATTCCGCTCCCGAGTGTCCAGAGGAGCTCCACCGAGATAATAACCTATCTCGGCTTGGGGTGATATACACGCACCCAAAAGCCTTTTTACAAAACACAATTTCCAAAAATACACACCCACGCATGCGTGCATAATGCCATGAAATCAACCAATTACCAACAAACAACAGTTATCAGTAATTTCCAAATAACCAACACAGTCTAACCAGATAACTAAATCACAGTTTATAAAATAGGTTATTGCGAAAATATATTTAAATCTTAAAAGTCTTTTGGAGAAATACTTACAGCGCTTTTAAAATAATTTATGGAGGATCATGGAGGAACTGGAAGCACCAACACAGCTACTCTACAGTGTAAAAACACTGTGTCTAAAATACAGTGAAACCCAAATTCCACACGGGGTCAAACGAAAACTTGGGAACAGTAGGGTAGGGCCTATGGGAGGTGGTGAAGCTAATGGAAGTGATGGTGGGTGGCGGCCAAAACGACGGTTTAAGGCCGAGAAACTTGAATCGGAGAGGGTGCTCGTAAGGGCGGCTCCGGGGACGGATCGGGGTCAGGGTTGGGTCTAAAAGGATGCTGGAGGGCCGGTGAAGAGGTGGCTAAGAGATGGTGGCCAATGGTGGCCGGACGGCGGCGGAACGACGCGAAGACCACCGGGGTTCGAACGAGCCGTGGAGGCTAACGGCGGCAAGGCACGGGCTAAAACTGGTGGTGCAAGGTCGCCGGTCGATGGGGAGTCTGGTGGTGCCAGGGGTGTTGACCATGGCCGGCTGGCGGCAGTGCTGGGAGGGAGATGGCCGAAACACGTGAGAGAGAGAAGAGAGAGGGAGTCGGGCGAGGAGAGAGAGAACGCGGGAGAAAGAAGAAAAATCCGAAAGAAAAAGAAAGGAAAAAGAAAAGAAGAGAAAAGAAAAGATGAGGAAAAGAAATGAGGTCCAATCCTCACAACTTTTGGGTCACAACTGATCCTCAAAATAACTATTTTTAAAACAGTAAAATAATTAAATCAATTTAAACTCAGAACTAGTTAAAGTAAAATATTAAACTCCAACAATAATATCATTTAAAATAAAAAGGAATTAAATTGTAAAAACACTAATTAAAATTAACCAAACGCAGTGAAATGCTTCAATAAAACAATAATAATTTTAAAATTCATAAACAAACCAATTTAAATTAAAAATCAATTTAAATCTAAAATAATAATTAACAATAAGAAAGCCCAAATAAAATAATTTTTACAACTTAAAATATTATAAAATAATATTCTAAAACTCCCAAAATTCTAAAACAAGAGAATCAATCTTTAAATTAATTAAAATAATCCTTCACTAAAATAAATTAAAATATGGGGTGTTACAGTCTGCATAGAGAAAGTAAGAAAAGTCGATAAAATTAAAGTTAATATTCTTGATTATCATACTGGTGGTTCCGGAGATTCGGCAACGTGGCTTGCTTCTTATATTGATACGCTTAGTTGCACGTATACCTTCTGGTCCAAAGTTTTCCAAGATGTGAAAGATCACATCAAAAATTTTTGCTTGGTAATAAGTTACATCCCAAGCAAATAAGTATATAACATATTAATTTAAAGTTATTTTGTATTTATACTAATTGTTTATAATTTTTGAATGGACGAGTTTGAACTTTAATTTGGCCGATGGGAGGATCGATTAACAGTTGAGGAATTGAAGTCGAATGCATTATGGAGGTACAAAGGTCAATACCATACACACTATAAGAAGTTTAGTACTACAACAAAAGTGCACCAAATCCATTCCAACCAATGCCACCAAACAAATGGAAAAAAAGGTTTGTAATATGTTTGAAAATCCTGTTTATCAGATAATTTCGTTACTATCTTTTTTTAATAGTATATGATAGATGTATTAAACATATTGACTAATATTGTTTTTAGCAACGGAGTACCGTGAACAAGCAAATATATCAAAATTAACGATACACCATTATGCGGGTTCTTGATCTTTTCATCATTTGTCTAAAAAAAGGTAAGTAATTCTAATCCCTGTTAAATATTAACATATAATACATTTTTCTTATTTAAGTTCTAATATAGATTTTCCTTTTGTAGGAAGAAGAAAATCCTGCTAATTATGATCTGACCCAATTGTATGCTAAAACACATAAAAATCATGATGGTGTTTGGACCAGTCCCGAAATCGAGGCAAATTATGTAAGTTTAAATTTCTTTAATTCTATTGTCTAATAATAATTTTGTTACTTATATTAACTTTAATGATTTTTTTTTTATAGGACAAGATAATATCTCTCAAGGAAACTGCTGCGGATTCATCTGATGAATCATCTGTCAATGATGCTGAGATCATTTCTCAAGTTATTGGATCACATTATAGATATTTGAAGGGCCTAGGACGTTGCGTGAAACCACCACCATAATCATTATCTTCTTCTCGAGTCAGATCGAATGACGACAAAACTAAGGAATTTGAGGAAACAACACTTAAGATAGAACAATTGAGATCCAAGGAGAAAGAGTTGCTAACCCGCTTAGATCAAGTAATCGATTTAGAGGCGAGATTAGAAAAGAGGCTGCAGTTGAATAACCAAAATATGTTTGAACAGCTCCAGTCAATCGTAATGTCTCTAAACTCTATGTCACCACCACAATGTTAAAATTTATTTTTTCTTTAACTGCCTTTATATTATGATGTTCCAAAATATTTAAACAATTGATGTTTGAAATGCAATTTGTGTAATATTAGTATGGCATTTTTAATTAAATTCTATTATGTATGATTAATACTGTTTGAAGGGTAAATAACCAATTCTAACGGTAAATTACATTTATAAATTCATTCGAATAAAAATATACTAATTCAAACAAAAACTAACTTTTTTGAACAACAATCAAGAAATACAGTTCGTATAGCAGTTCGAACCATAAAATATTTCTTCCAACAACATTAATATGCAAAACCCCATTTGAACAGACAGAATTTCTAAAAATAAAATTTTTATTCGAACAGACATAATTTATGTTTTAAACAAAAGTCATTTGAAAAATGTATTTGTTCGAACATATAAAATTTTTTCGAACACTCAGTTCTTTCAAACAGGATCAAATATGGTTATTAGTTCATCAAAATTTCATATTATTTGAATGGATGTGTCGATTCAAATTGAGAAATATTCCATTCAAACAAATTTTTTAGACGAAATTGATTCATCTAAAAAACAAAAGTCTCGTTCAAACAGTTTCGGCTGGTTCCTCCAAATTTCATCTCTACAAATGATTTTTGAGATGAAAATTATATTTCGTCTCCAAAAACCTTTTGAGACGGTCTTTTCAATATGAAATAGATTTTTTTGAAATATTTTTCAGGGTTACATATATATACTTGATAAATAAAACTAAGAATGGGTCAAAATGCATTATCTTATTAATTAAGACCACTTGGTAAAGATTATGTTGTATTTAATAATTAATAAAATATTTTAATATTCAACTGCTTTCTTTATCAACCTGAATGAATATTGATTTGATATTCTGTGCGTCTAATTTAACACTCAAACTTATTTTATCAAAATTCTTAATTTTATATTTTACTGATCATGGAATGAATTATAACATTTTTATACTATGAGAATCATGAGTTTACATATTAAATAAAATAAAATAAAAAACTTCATTATCCCCTCTATTTTTCAAAAAAAAAAAAACTCACACTTCTTTTATTTATTTATTTATTTATTTGCCTGAAAAAGACAAGTCAAGTTATCATTAGAAAATCCAAAAAAAATAAATCAGGAAAAAAATAAAATAAAAAGTCACACTTCTTTATTTATTTATTTTTCCTGAAAAATACGTTTCAATTAGCTATAATTAGAAAATCCAAACAAGAAAAAGAAGAAGAAACTGGGAGGATACGTACTGATCACGCCTATATGGCCGGAATAGGACGAAGACAGATCGAATATTAATTTTCTGTAAAAAGTACTATATATCTACCTATCTATCTATCTATCTACATACCGAAGACTTGGCTCGAAACGACTCATATCTACTCGTCAACTCGGATTACGATTGCCACCAATTATTCTACGTACGTGGCTTTCCATGTACCCCATGCGCGCATCTGCAGCAATTCAAGATATTGTGCCAGCTATTGAAATCTTAAGACTTTTCAAGCAAATGGGATGCATTGAATTTTCAGGGTTCTTCTATTTTATTTCTCGATTTCTCTTCATGTAGCAAGTGACAGAAAACACTCTATGCAAGCTAGGTAAAATACACATTTTTCTGGTTAATTAGGTAACGTTTGACCATATTTATGAATGTCTTATCCACTATTACATAAAAGTTATTTATTTGTTGTCAGTTATGTTTTTATGAAAATAATTATTTTCTGTTAAAATAAATTTATTTTCATTATAAATAGTTAATTTCATCACAATTAATTCATCATAAATATTCATTTTTCTTAAAATGCACATAAAAATCGTACATTTTATCTTATCACAATATGTATTACCCACGTAGAAAACATTTTATCATGTGACTCGTACACGTGCTATTAGTTTTTACCGAGTCTAAATTGAAAATTGGGACTGGCTGCATGGGATGTTGAAGAAACGTGATTGTCCTGCATGTTCCAAATTAACATGCATATTAATTAGCTGCTTTTCTGGTATTAAACACAAATATTTTCTGCTTTTTGGGAAGCATGCATGCAGTACTTCCTAAATTGGATATAGCTCCCTACAACAAAAAAATAAAAATTTCGACCCAAACATATTTTGGTATAAAAAAAATCATCTTAATGTCCTAGCTACAGTATCACTGTATCAAAATATTTTTTACGACAAAAATTTAAATTTCAATCCCAAAAAATATTTTTTTTGGACGAAATCAAGCAAAACATTTTGATGCCATTTGAATGTAATGATTTTTCTGGGATGAATAAATTTGCTCCCAGATAAACGTTTGAATGTTTAATTTTGCATTCACCCGTAGCTCTATGTTCGAACTCATTGGTTGATTGGTCGATCGAGTCCGAATACATTCGACGTTAAATTTAGTGTTCAACCATATATCTATGTTCAAACACATTGCTTGGAGTGGTTGATTGAATCCTCATACATTCGAACATATTGTCAAGATAAAATGTTCGAACGTTTCATTTAGTCGTCAAACGTGTATTTAATGTTTGATGTCATATGCAATCAATCAACACTTACTATGTTCGAACACGAATTGTCACTACAACACAATTAGTTTTTAGTGACGGTTGAAAATTTGTGACAGTCTCCAAATTGTCATTAAAAAGCATTTTCTGTGACAGTTTCTGGAAACCATTACTAAAGACAGATGAGATTTTTTTTTACGTTCAAACGTATGAGAAATTTACATCCAAACATTACATATACGTTCGGACATTGTGGCTACTTACATGTGAAAGTGAAATGTTTTGGCACCAACATTCGAACGTTATTAATTAACGTTCGAACATTAATTGTAAATTTAAATTAAATATGACTCTAATTTTAAATTTATGTAGTTTTTATAATGCATAATTTGTGAACAACTCTAAAAAACTGACTCGTATATATTTATATATACACAATTTATAAAATATAATTATATATTTTTATATATAAATATTTATATATATAGTGCTATAATTCTCACGTTCCAACGTATATATAATCTACTATAAGAGTATATATATATTATACTAAATTATAGCATTATTCTCTATACATTAAACTATTTTGTTTCTCATGTGTATAGACAAGGCAATGCTCCTATGGATTTTCTGGCATGAATGGGCTCAAACGGTAATAGTATGATATGAGAGGATTTCTCTTTACTTCCTCATTTACTAAAAGGAATGTTGAAAATGGACAAAATGGATCTTCCTCATGTTGGATTTGCTTAATTTTGTTTGTTGTTGTTTTTCTGGCAATATTTTTTTTATGTTCTTGTTGGATTTTAGTTATAGAGTATAAGGTTGTTTTTGACACTTGGGTTTTGGGTGTTCTTTTATTCCTATCTTGTAACCCCCCAAGTGTGTTGTTATAACCAAGGTATTCCTCCACAATAAGTGAGGGTTTATGAATAAAATTGGAGAGGGGTTACTCTTAGACATGTGGCCCCAACTCTTTAAAAAATTATAGCATTATAAATTTCATTTATAACATATAATAAGTGTAATATACTATAATATCAATTATTACTAAATTTGATAAAAATACCGTTCGATCGGTAAACACCACCAATCGAACAATTATTTAAAACCATTCGACTGTTTAAATAGCATTCAAACAGTTATGTACATATAAGTTCATCTAGGGCTTCTTCTTTTCAATGCTGCCATCCCCAACCGTTGAAAATCGAGAGAAAACGTTTGAATGCCCATCAATCGCCACTGTGAGCCGCCGTAATCACCACCCACATCGAACACTCATCCTCTTAAGTAAAGGTATGCCATTTATAAGTTATTTTACTGTTTATTTTTATTGTTTTATCGTTTTATTCGTTTTCTTTTGAAAAATTGTATTTTTCCATGAAAAGACACCGTGGAACACTACAATTCCACCATAGGATATTTATAAATGAAGAGTAGTATATATTTTGTTGAAGAAACCGAGATAAAACGTTGTATTTAATGTGTTTTCATGGCCACTGAGTTGGATCAGCCATGAATGAGCTCGATCTATTTTCCTTTCGAATGAGTTCGAACGAATTTAACATGTGCGATCGAACACTTTTTCGACGTTCGAACATTTTGACCCAAACAAGATGTTGATAGTTTGACTAATTTTTTACTAGTCGAATGTTCTAGTATCCGTTCGACCACTAAATATACAGTTCAAATAGATAATTTTATATTAACTAATTAATTTATTTCAATGGTTTTATTAAATTGTTCTATAAATTAATTTATCAATTTCTATTACAATATGATTTTGTGAATATTTTCTCATATTAGATTTTATCACTAATATTGAATATATATTTTATTTTTAAATTTCAAGTTTATAATAATGTCTTATAGGGGCCGTAAATGTGACAAATCAGGCGAACCTTCCATGTCAACAAATCCAGAGCGAACTGTTTTACTGGAGCGACAAGTAAAATTGTCTGATTTTGTGAGTTTTATATGAGAGGGTCTTTCCCTTCAATCAGTATTATTTAACGAACATGGTTGGGCACTAATCCTAAATCAGTGAGAAGAACTAAGGGAGTTGATTTCCTATATTGACATCGTCGCTGAGTTCTATATAGAGGTTGGTGGTTCCATCCCAGGCGATGGGGCATACAGGATTTGTGTCTGAGGAGCTCCTATTATATTTGCAGCGGACACACTTGTTGCATTTCTCGATATTCCTAGGCTGATCGATGCCTATCCAAACCTGATGCCTAGAAAGTCTAATCCTTCAGGTGATGTAGAGATGGCTCGGGACGAGGGACTAGTTTACACAGATGAGGTCGATATATTTGCTGATCATGAGGTCAAAGACCTAATTGTTGGTCCAAATGCTCCAGTGTACGATGGGACTAAAAACATTAGACAGGTAGATTTATCTTCTTTCTTTAAGATCATAAATCTGATCATCACCAACAATATTGGCCCTCGGTAGCACAAGACCAAGGTTGGCATAGATCGAGCAAAATTTATGATACGGGTCTCTCTTGGCATTTCGATCGACCTTGTGGGGTATATATTTGGAAGGATCCGATCAGAGGCTTGGTACATTACGACAGATATACTATCATTCAGGATCCTGATCACTCTATTCTTGCTACATTCTGGGGTTGCAAAAGAAGTTGCCAAGCGTGAACGACAACAAATGGGACCGATCAACAGCATCACCCTGTCATGGAGCACGGGACACTCGAGACTTCATTTCTATGGACCTGTTCCTGACTGGGCTGATATTTAGAGAGATGCATAGCCGGGAGATGATATAGCCTCGACTGGTGAGGCATCTACACAGACCGAGGCATCACGCACATCTACTCTTGAGGAGATCGTTGACATACTACGTGTTGAGATCGGCATACACACATCAGTGGTGATCGATGCAGTGCATATTGCTATGTCTGAGTTGCGTACAAAGATTACTACTAGTATCTCTAAGTTACGTACAGAGATTAATGTTAGCATTTCTGAGTTACGTACAAAGATTCATATTGGTAATACAAATAAGGTCATACTAAGTACTCGATTGTGCCAAGTAGAGAGACGATTAGCTGCAGTTAAGGATGTGTGCAGAGACCTCGCATCACAATAGTTTCTATCTTTTATTTATTTATTTATTTTGTTATAGTTATGGACAATATATGGTGTTTTAATAATTTTCTTTAGTTATGAATTAAATATTTACAGTCTTTTCTAGATTAATTATTGATTTATATTATGTGGTGTAAATAAATAAGGATCAAATAAATGCTTAATTTGAAATTATATACTTATTGTCTATATAAATAAATAACTCACTCAATTAAGGATATAAATATTAGTAAACTGTAACACCCCGCTCCCCAATAAAGACATTTTAGAATTTTTCGGAGAGCCAGTGTGCTACTACTGAAATTGACTAAAACTTTTTCCTTTTAACAACGAGCCAGATGCAAAAGATTCCATAAAAAAATATAATTTAATTAATACTTAAAATCCAACATAGAGTTTGCGGAAGCACTTATTTAAAAAAATATACGGAAGTCTCATGTGCTTATCAAATAATTTACTTAAATCTTAAACCATAAAAGCTAATCATATCATAATCTGTCTAGGCCTCTGTCTCGCCTCTCGGGGTCAAGTCCTGTCCTGCAGTCTCATCTTCATAAATTTCATCACCTGGGGTGGTTTAAAAATATGAAAACAAACTAAAATGAGTTGAATACTCAATAAGCACACATCATACAGTAAACATAATAAACATAAGGTTTCTTGAAAAATGTGCTTACTTATAAATACATACGTAAATAACATGAACATGAACATGAGCTTATCTTTCACTTGTCATAGGCCGTTACCCACTATTGACCCCCGTGAGTTAGGGTTAGCGAATCTAAATAGATTCCGATTCCGCCCGTGGCCGCGGGTTGTGGAATCCATACATAAGGAAGACATACTGGGTGTACTACCAGCATGTACGACCTGGCAATGCAATATGCCCATAACATAGGTACCGTCTTCATATCATAGCATAGGCCGTTGCGTATCTTATCATTCTTATTTCATCATAATCATACTTGCATACTTGTCATATCATAGATTTCGAAAGAAATAACATTCATACTTGTCATATCTTGTCATATCATAGATTTTAAAAGAAATCACCTTCATACTTGTCATGTCTTATCATAGATTTCAAATGAAATCGCATTCTCTCATAACATGTCGTGATGCATAACTTCTCACATAAAATCATGACATTTCATAAATACTTTAATGCATAAATATTCACATAAAATCATGCATGGCTTTTCATAAATTAATTTAATGCATAACTCTCACATAAAATCGTAACTTTTCTAAATCTTTTGATGCATAACTCTTTTCATAAAATCATGAATTTTCATAAATAACTTGATGCATAATTATTTACATAAAATCATGATTTTCATATTTTTATCATGTCTTGGGTACGTAAAAAGGGGCTTCCAATAAAGGGCAAACATGCATAATATTTTTATAAAATACATGTCGTTTACCGTACATACGTGTAAGGGTATGATCATACTACTTACTTTGTAGCGCTACTTCCTGAATCTTAAGTTGTAACTCGTCACCGAGAAGAGTACGCGATGGGGGATTGGCTGGACAAGACGATGGTGGCTCTGGGTGGCTGGGGCAAGACCGAAAGCTTGAGAGAAGCCGAGATGAACGAGAGAGGTGGGTTCTCGGTCTGCTACGGCTTGCTTCGGTGGTTGTGGTTTCTTATGTTTTCTTCTGGAGGTCTTGGCTAGGGGTGGGTTTTATAGGCAAGGATAAGGGTATTGTGACCATAAGGAGATGGGATAGGATTTGGAGTTGGAAGCTTGGTTTCCTAATAGGATTTGGAGTTGAGAGCTTGGTTTCCTAATAGGATTTGAAGTTGAGAGCTTGGTTTCCTAATAGGATTTGGAGTTGGAATTTTGGTTTCCTAATAGGATTTGGAGTTGGAAGTTTGGTTTCCTAATAGGATTTGGAGTTGCGAGTTTGGTTTCCTAATAGGATTTGGAGTTGAGAGCTTGGTTTCCTAATAAGATTTGGAGTTGAGAGTTTGGTTTCCTAATAGGATTTGGAGTTGGAATTTTGGTTTCCTAATAGGATTTGGAGTTGGAAGTTTGGTTTCCTAATAGGATTTGGAGTTGCGAGTTTGGTTTCCTAATAGAATTTGGAGTTGAAGGTTTGGTTTCCTAATAGAATTTGGAGTTATTAATTAGAGGATAAGAATGAGGCTTATGGGTGGAGATAGGGAGAAAAAATGTTTTAAAAAAATAAAACTCTAGGCTATTGTAAAAAATCGGGTCATAATAAAATAATAAAAATAAAATGATAATAATCTTATTAAAAGAACAAATGTAAAATCTGATGATAATAATAATAATATTATTATTATTATTATAGCTATAAGAAAATACATAAAATGTATCTATAGCCTAATATTAGGATCAGGTTGTTATAATATGTGCTTATTTTTTTAAGTAATTAAAATAAATCAACTTATACTAAGTTATAATATAAATATTAAGAAAGAAATAAGTATCAATTATAATAACAATTGTATAATGACAATTAAAATCAAATAGGTATCAATTAATATGTAGATATACTTATATAATAGTAATAACAAAAATTATATAACGAGAGAGAATGATATTGAAGAAATGTCTGTCAAATTACTTGACTGTCAAAGTCTCTCTGGCCTTGAGAGTTGTCAAGGGCGGAAAGTTTGTGACAGTTAAGTAATTAAACTAAAATTTAGACATTTCTTCAAGATCATTTTCCCTTGTTGTGTACTGATAGGAAACTTGTGAACATATTTTTCTATCTTTATCTAGTTCAACAATATAACACTATTATTTCTTTAACATTGCTAATTCAAGCAACATGGAAATATTATTTCATGTATTTTTTTTTATAGATATTGTGTGACATTGCATATCTAACCTGTTTAGGAATTAGTATACATTTAAATGTCTACTAATTTCTAAATTGTCCAATGTGGATATTTTGGGATTATATTATCTGTATTGCACATTCTTGTTACTCCTACCTGAACACGTTTAGTATGAAGTTTCGGTGTTTTTCTCTACTGTTCTTCGGGTATACTGTTTGTAGGATCACGATCCCTCTATGTGAACATGTATACTTGGAGAACTATGGGGAGGTGCTGCCAAAATTTCTACTGATGTGGAAAGTAGTAGAGTGACGACATATGTGCACTACGGATAATATAATCTCGAATGGGATATGACCAACTACCTTATAAAAAGAGCAGTGAGAATTGGAGCATGACATGCATGTGAATTTTCTATATATGTGTTACTAATAGATAAATGTTTTTAGAAATGGACAAAAATTGGATGCGTCTAGGCGATAAACTTGGAAAGGATTATGCACCCTATGCGCGTGGTGTAAGAACCTTCATTGATTTTGCTCGGGTCTCTGCTGATAGTCGTCGTTACATTAAGTGTCCATGTTAAGGATGTAAAAAATTGTGTGTGATAGGGCTGGTAGAAGTTGAAAATCATATATTTGTGAACGGTATGGATTTGGGGTATACCCGATGGGTACTGCATGATGAGTCATATGCACAGTCAGTGAATGCATTGTTCGGTCATTCGAATTATTTGCGACACATAGATGATGATTATGAGCGGGATGAGATGGAGGAGATGTTGGGTGACATTAGAGCTGGGATGTTTATGGATGACGTAGACAACAATGCCTCAAGTTGTCGAGGGACTGATTCTGAAAATTTTGCTGCAATGTGAGAAGATGCAAAGCACGAGCTTTATCCAGGCTGTACAAAACATTCCAAAATGTCATTTATTGTTCGATTGCTTCACATTAAGTCATTGTGTGGGATGTCAAAGAAAGCAATAAACATGATATTGGACTTATTTAACGAGGTGCTTCTCGAAGGGTCTGCATTGTCAAAGAACTTTTATGAAGCGAAACAGTTGAGAAAGAGATTAGGGTTTGAGTACAAGTCCATACATGCATGCAAGAATGATTGTGTTTTTGTTCTGGAAGGAGAACGAAGAGAAACAAGTATGTCCTGTATGCGGAGAGTCAAGGTGGAAGGCTAAGAAAAAAGTGTCGGTTAAGGTGTTGTGATATTTTCCCTTGAGACCAAGGTTGCAAAGACCATATATGTGTAAGAAAACAGCTCCTGATATGAAGTGGTATGAGGAGAAAAGAGTTAAAGATGACGCAAATATGAGGCACCCAGCTAACTCACTTGTGTGGCAATCTTTCAGTGATCAATACCTAAGGTTTGGAATAAAAGCTCGGAACGTGAGCCTTGGACTCACAACCGATGGATTCAACCCTTTTGGGAATATGAGTACAAGTTATAGCACTTGGCCCGTAGTGTTGATTCCTTACAATCTTCTACCATGGAGGTGCAGGCTCCAAACTTTTTGTTAACTTTACTTATCCCCGGCCCGAGATCACCTGGGAATGACATTGACGTATTCTTGCAATCGTTGATTGAAGAGTTGAAAGAGTTATAGGAAATAGGCATCATAACTTATGATGCATCCACGCCGACATCTTTTCAGATGCATGCTATAGTAATGTGGACGATAAATGACTTTTTGGCATATGTGAATCTTTTCGGTTTGAGTACTAAAGGGAAGTTAGCGTGTCCAATGTGTAATAAAGAAACTGCTAGTGAATGGTTAAAATATTCTCAGAAGTTGCGTTTCATGGGTCATCGACGTTATCTACCAACAAATCATACATGGAGAAGAGAATGCACTAAATTTGATGGGAGACTAGAGGACATAATTGAACCAAATGAGTTTTCTGGAGAAGAGACAGTGAAACAACTGATACATGTTAGAGCGAACAATTTTGGCAAAGGTTGGGGTAAGAATAAGAGAAAACGAGGCACAATAGAATTGAATTGGACAAAGTGTAGTATTTTTTTTTACTTGCCGTATTGGTTGTCTTGCATGTTGTGACATAGTTTGGATGTAATGCACATAGAGAAGAATATATGTTATAATATACTGGGAACATTGATGATCATTAACAAAAAAAAAAACGACACGATCAAGATGAAGAAAGATCTTGAGAGAATGAGAATTAAATATAACCAACATTTGTGGGTGGAAGGTAACAGGGTGGTTATGCCGCATGCATGTTTTACGATGATGAGGGAGGAGAGGATGGACTTCTACAAATGGTTGCAAGATGTGAAGTTGCCAGATGGTTATGCTTCAAATATTAGAATGCGTGAGCATTGATGACTGAAAAATTAGTAGATTGAAAAGTCATGACTGCCACATATTTTTACAGAAGTTATTACCGGTGGGAATTCGTGGGAAGCTGACATCTAATCTACGTGTTGCCATAACCGCACTCTGTATATTTTTTAAGGATTTGTGCGATCGGATAGTAAATCGAGATATGTTGTGTAAGATGGAAAAAGACACTGCTACTATACCATGTAAATTCGAGGAGAGCTTTCCACCATCATTTTTTGATGTCATGGTCCATTTAGCAATACATTTACCTCAGGAGGTGTTGTTGGGTGGACCAGTGCAGTTTCATTGGATATATGCAGTTAAAAGATATTTGGGTCGACTAAAGCGCACTGTTGAGAATAAAGCTAGAGCTAAAGGTTCAATAGAAGAAGCCTATATACACGATGAGTGGTTAACATTTTGCTCTCTATATCTTTATAGTATTGAGATACGATTTAATCGTCAAGAACGAAATGCTGATCTTGCTGTTCCACCTCCTCATGAGCTATCAGTGTTTTTCCATAATGTACAACCCTTGGGTGCACAAACGGGTTACGATTTAATTGATGGAGAGTTGGGTAAAGTTTAGTGGAATGTGCTAAATAATTGCTGGGAGATGGATGACTATCTCAGGTATGTCGTTGCATGCTTCAAATAACTCTAGTTAAAAAAGTTTAACTATAACTTTTGTGCTCAAAATAATATTCTTTTGCACTTATAGACAATGAGCACATTGACAAACTTAGGACGGAAGGCGTAAAGAATATAGAGGCAAGACACGAGGAAGAATTTTCCAAATGGTTTGAATAACGCGTATGAACTAAAATTACATATATGTTAGATTTTGAAACTTTTAACTCTGGGTAACTTTTAATAAGTATATACTATTACAATTGATAGATTTTGGAACAACGTGCTCGTGATCCCAAATCAGTTTTTCCTAAATTGTATGCATTGGCCCATGGTCCTTTAAATAGAGCACTTCGATACATTGCATGCACTGTTCGAGGTTATAGATTCCATACTCTGGACCATGAACGTAATAGAAAGACTCAAAACTGTGGTGTGTTGGTTGAAGGGAGTAATGGAATAGATGATATTGACCATTATGGTGTCATACGTGATATTATCGGATTGAAATATCTGAGTGGGTCTATAACATATGTCTTTAAATGTGATTGGTGGGATCTAGGCAGTGGTCGGGTTTTGATACATAGGGATAATCATTTTACGAGTGTCAATACTGCATCTAAATAGTATGAAGATGATCCATTTGTATGTTGAGTTGTTGCAGAAGGGGGTTATGGGTCTATCACCATCACCATTTCGATATGGTCTTAGGCGGGTTCACCGCTTTTTGCTAAGCTGTATTGGCTTGTCAAGCTACCCAAGTTTATTACTTGATTGATCCAATGAAAAGTATTGATGAAGATAGTGAAGAGATAACTTGGCGAGTCGTACAAAAATTTGTCTCTCAAAATATATATGAAGCAAGAACGAGTGCAGATTACGAGAATAGTGGAGCTGAAGATGACACTCCAATTGTAGAGGCCTACTAAGAAGATGGAGAGGGTATTAACTTGTTTGTTGACCTCGATGCACTCAAGTTGCTTCCCTTGTGTAGAGATGACGTCCCACCCATCCTTCTTGACCTGTCCATATTAAATAATCATTCAATTCAAGTAAGTGAGAAAGAAGAATAAGAAGAAGAAGACGAAGAAGAATTTGGGAAGGAAGTGGATAAGGAGGACGAGGAAGAGGTTGATGATGATGATGAAGATGTTATTGAGGGAGATTCTAAAACAAGCTTGAAAAATACATCCAAAAATGAAGAATAAAAGTACTAAATATTTTATTCATATAGGTGACTATAGAATATTATACTTTTCATAATTTTTTCTAATTAATTTTTTTCATCATATTAATCATGCCTCAAGGATGCTACCAAAACGACGATGAAGAAATGTGTCTCCTTTGCCAAGTCCATATCCCGAACCCATTGAGGACTTTCCACCCGAGTGTTTCGCTCCTAAAGATCAAGTTAACGTGCAAGAGAACGATAGCCAGTCGACACCTACCAGTAAGAAAATGTTGTTGATAATAAATTATATATTAATACTTTTGTCTCAATAACTATATAACTATAATTATACTATTATGTATTAGTTGATGCATCCGCTCGTCGCAGTCATGGCTATACACGTGGAATTTCTCTTAAGAAAAAAAGAAGACACCAAAAGCTCAAGGTCACCATTCCTGATAATTCAACTGGAGGAATGGATGATAGTGCAGCAATTTCCTCCTATATTGGCACAGTAATCCGAGCTTATGCTCCATTTTATGTGCAATCATGGCGAGATGTTCTGCTCGAGATTAAGGAGTACATTCAGAGTCGTGTGCTTGTGAGTTTACCTTGAGAGTACATTTTTTTCACCTAAATTAGTATAACATATCTTTGACGTAATTCACTTATTATGATGAATTCGACCTCGGCTTTGGCCGTAGTGAGGATTCAAAAATTGTGAATGAGTGAATGGCTACACTATTCCGACGTCACAAGAAACGATGTGATGACCACTTCAAAAAGTTTGAGACGTTGGAAGAGGCTACGCAGTCCCCTTCCCAGCAGATGAAGTTAGACGATTGGAGAAAGTGTTGTGATCTTTTCGCAACTTTAGATTATCAGGTATTCTAGATTTATATCCTTTAATTATTTACATTTATATTTGGGCTATATATTATATGTATATATATTACAATTAACATTCTTAATAAATTTTGTAGTACTTAAGTTCTACGAATGCATAGAATAGATCCGCTCTGACTGCCACCATTGTGTCAGTTCAAGGTCATTCCACTGTCTTACTGATAAAATGGGAATTAATAAATTATAGAATTCATTTATTTTTCTAATATTATTTTATTTAAGTACTAACATTATCTTTTTAAAATTGCTAATGTCGCTTTGTTAGAAATGTGATGATCCTGAAATTTTTTTCCTTATTCATGTCTATGCTACTGCGCACACTAATGAGAGCAGTGAGTGGATGGATCCTGCCGCTGCAGATAATTATGTAAGAGATGTTAATTTTATTAAATAAATTATGCAACATGTGAATAATTTATTTTTATTTGTATTTCTTTTAACACGTTACTTATTATATGTTTTCCTTCAAATTGCAGGAAAAAATGATGGAGATGCAATAAGTTTCTGGGGAATCCTCTCTGAGTGACATAGACATATTTACACAAGTGTTCGGACCCAAGTCTAGTATGGCAAGAGGTTTGAGACGATCTTTTAAGCATTCTTGTTCATCCTCCTCAACCTCATTGACTTCACAAATTAATAATCCTACTAAAGATTTAGAAGCTGCACGGCACGAGAATGAGTATAGGAGGTCGAAACAGCAAAAGTTGGTGTCCTTCTTAGAGTGACAGTCTCATTTAGAAATGTGTTTACAAGACCAACAGAGAGACCAGGAGGAAAGAATACGCAGTGAAGTCTAAGAGCAAGTGCAACGGGAGATGATGGTGCAAATGGAGCGTGTTACATCATTGCAATAGAATCGTAGTGGGCGAGGAAAGAATAAGAAATGAATTTTATCAATTTTATCAGTGTATATAACTTTTAATATTTAATTTTAAAACTTTATAAGACATTGTTAGTTGTTAAATGATGGTGTGTAATATGATACAATTGGTATGTTTTTAATTTTATGAAATTGGTATTTCTTTTTTTCTTTTCTTTTTTTTATAAACAATGTTGAACTGTTTTATTCCTCAAAAAAAGAATTACATCATTGCATCATGCCAAATGACTTGGGAAACAAAATTTGGGAAAGAGTCCCATCAAATCACTAGATCATCTATATGACATGAATGTCTTGCCAAACAATGGGCTACAGTATTGGCCATTCGGCCTCTATGGTGTATTGTAACTTTTGGAAATCTCAAAACCAACCTCTTTATCTCTTGAATCAAACTTCCCCATATAAACATAGATTCTTGATCTCTGTTTAGTTCTTGAACTACCAACATGGAATCACATTCGACTTGAAGATCATTAATACCCAAAGGGAGACATATTTGAAGACCTCTCAGCACAACCAATAGCTCAATCTCCATAGGATCATCGACCTCATGTTCTGGTTTGATTGCTGTGAATATCACCCTTCCACCCTCATCTCGAAGAACCATACCTGCACCTGATCTACAATAATCATCGAATCTAGCACCATCTGTGTTCAACTTCAATACTCCCAAAGGTGGGGCCTTCCAACCACAATGAGGTTTGCATCCTTTTTTCTATTCCTCAGTTGCATATAGGAACTCATTATATCATGTCAATGCATTGTCCAAGGCCTCTGCTGGAGTTAAGCTTTTATTCTCATAAAGCAACTGATTTCTTCTATACTACAGCCCCCAAACACATAGGAGCAACTTCTCAATTTCACCCTATTGATTCCTTTTGATCAAGTGAGCCATAATTAGTAGAAAATCCATTTGAACTTGAAATTCTTGCAAGAAACTAAGTTGTGCCTGCAGAGCCTCTTTGAAACTAGAGCAGTATATAAGATCATGATTAATGTCCTCCTCCTCTTCGACCTTACATCATCTGCATTTAGCATCATGCACCACCTTTCTTGCTTGTAGATTTTTCAGAGTTGGTAGCCCATTCTTACACACCCTCCAAACAAAGATCTTTATTCTATTAGGTACTTTCATCTTCCAAATCTTCTTCCACCATTTCCTTTGCTCCTCCCTATATGAAACCTCAGCAATCTGCCTTTCTTCACCCAGGGACATGAATAGTCTATATGCACTCTTGACACTAAACTACCTATTAGCCTCATGCTCCCACACCATGCTGTTAGGTCTACTAACAACAAGTAGTATTATATTCAGGACCTCATAAGCTTCTCTTTGAGGTAAGAGTCTTCATACCTTCTCCATATCCCACCATCTTGTGTGTTCATCAATCAGGCCTGCAACTGTCCAGTTCAATTGAGATTGAGTTATAGAACTTGAAATTGGGATTAGACTATGCTTTGGTAACCAATAATTAGACCATATATCAATGGCTTTTCCACCACCTACCTTCCATCTGCACCCCTTGTAACAGCAGGCTCTTTGCTTCCCAAATCCCCCTCCACACATAAGAAGGGGCTGCTCCTAACTTAGAATCTTTAAAATTTGAAGAGGGGAAATACATAGCCTTGAAAATTCTGTGAAGCAGTGAGTCCTCCTCTTTAAGAATCCTCCATCCCTACTTTGCTAAGAGTGCTAAGTTGAAATTTTTCAGGTCGTTAAACCCCATGCCACCATTTGCTTTTGATTCACACATTCTTCTCCAGCTAACCCACCTTATTTTATTCTCCTCTCTCTTTTGTCCCCACCAGAATTTGGCAATCAGACTTTCCAATTCAGAACATAAAGAGGTAGGTAGTTTAAACCAACTCATCGTGTATGTGGTGATAGACATAGCCATAGCCTTGATAAGCACCTCTTTCCCCCTTTAGATAGAATCTTCTCCTTCCACCCTTGAAGTTTCTGCCATACCTTATTTTTAAGCTGAGAAAAAGCTTAGTATTTTCCTCTGCCCACCATGGAAGGGAGCCCCAAATACGTGTCATAATTTTCAACACTCTCCACAGCTGCATAATCTCTGATTGATGAGTAGGTATGACATTTTTGTTGAACAGCATGGAAGTCTTTTCCTTGTTCACCTTCTGCCTAGAAGCCTTTTCATAGATACGAAGTAGGTGCATTATATTCAAGCTGGTTTGTAATATAGCCTTGCAAAACAAGACAATATCATCTGTAAACATTAAGTGATTAACATGAGGAGCACTCCTGCAGATCTGAATCCCTTCTAAAGCCCCATTCATGTCAGCTCGTTGTAGAAGAGAAATAAGTCCCTCAGTGCACAACAAAAATAAGTAAGGGGAGATAGAATCCCCTTGCCTTACACCTTTAGTAGGATAAATTGGACTTTTAGGCTCCCCATTTACCAAAATTAAGAAGGACACAGACTTCACACAATGCATAACCAACCCCACCCATTTAGCTCCAAACCCCATTTTCTGCATCATAATTTCAAGAAAACTCCACTCTATATGGTCATAAGCTTTGCTCATATCAAGTTTAATAGACATGGACCCCTTCTTTCCTTGCCTCTTCCTTTGAATGAAATGGACTAGCTCATAAGCTATTAGGAAATTATCCGAGATTAACCTCCCTGGTACAAAAGCACACTATGAAGATGACATCAGGTTGGGTAAAATCTCCTTCAGTCTGTTTACAATCACCTTTGACACCAACTTATAAATGACATTACGAAGGCTGATAGGCCTAAAGTCAGACACTAGTTCAACCTTATTCTTTTTTGGGATCAATGTGACAAAAGTATGGTTCAACATGGAAGGGAAACTACTGTTGCGCCTGAACTTTCACTCAAAATAATGAACCAAAAATCCAAAGCAGTTTTACATGCAAGTATGCAGGTGTTGTAGTACCTTATAGGATTGAATCCATAGGGATTGACTAATCTGATAAAGAGAATAAAATAAAAATAGATTATCAAAAGGAACGTGCAATAAAAAAAAAGAGATTACTAAGATGAGGATTTTTAAAGTAACAAAATATAACTGAAATAATAAAATCAAGCAATATGGAGAATGACTAAGGTTTCGAGGATCCATCTAATAATTTAGAAAATTGTTTTCAATCAATTTAGCTCAATTAAACTAGAATAATGATTCTGTCTAACTGGAAGATTTAACAGTTAAGCCCAAGAAAACTAATCACCAAAGATTAAGTTTTAATAATTAAAGATAGAAACATTCAAAAGTCCATTTGATTACCACAAGGATTTTTCAAGCATCTAATGTATTCGAAAATTACAATGGATCAAGAAAAGTATATAGATAATCAAAATTTCTAATAATAACACCAAAAATTCTTTCTATCACTAAAGATTAAGTTTGAACAATTTATGGTAGAAACATTCACAAGTCTAATTGATTACCACAGGGATTTTTCAAGCATCCAATGTATTCGAAAATCACAATGGATCAAGAAAAGTACATAAATAATCAAAGTTTCTAATAATAACACTATTCAATTGATCAAACTCACAATATAAACTCTATTGTTGATCCAAAACAATATTTAAATCATTAGACTTCACATCTAACCTTAGTACGAAAATTTAGGCATGTTTATCATAATTTCAAATTGAAATAAAATAAAAATAATAAAACTAGAAAATAAAATCACACTTAAAATAGTACTTCTACTCTACTCTACTCTACTCCTACTCCTACTCCTAATTACAAAAACTCTAACTGTTTTATTTCTCTACTTCTCCACTCCTCTCCGTATACAATCTCTTATATAGGCATCAAAATTCACTGTGTTGCATGCGTCCGTTCCTAATGCTAAGTTCCATGTTTTGCCCTTGTCTCCCACCCAAAAAATTGATTTGCGCCGAAAGCTTGCATCCCTGCATCCATACCGAAAAGTAATATGCAAATATATTTTTTCTTTCTTTCTTTCTTTTCAGCTGGTTGAACATGTGAGTCTATCTTGTTCCCCACATGCAGAAGTTGGGCCTTTACAGTTCATTGTCCGCAAGCCTTTTTCTTTTCTTGTAGTGCATCCCTTGAAGTCTTCGAGTGCGTCCAGACCGAAAAGGAAGCAGCCCATGTGCAAACCTCTTTTATTTCTTTTTCTTGTGTTTTCATCTGAAGCTTTTCATTTTTTTTTCTTTCTTCTCTTCCTTGCGTGATCAGCTTGTATTTTATTTCCGCATGTGTGATTCTGTGTGTCTGCTGCATGCTTTTCATTTACATGTCTACTATCTCCTGTTGCACCAACTTCTGTTCTACCTCAATGTTAACCGTGACAGCAAGCATTGTCAATGCATCGCTTTGCATGAACATCTTGCTTGTGGGATTCTGCAGCAGGTTGCTGCGTAGGAGTGGTGTTGCTGCGTATGGTGAAGGCTGGGCATGCGGCGATGATGGAAGTGTTGTGTAGGAAAGAAGCTAAGTTACAGAAGGTGGAAGCCGTGTGTCATGGCTCTTGGTGGTAGTGGACGTGCAATGGAGGTTCCGAGGGGCAGGAAATAACTTCCTTTGTTTTCACTTCATAAAATAGAGGATGCTTGCTACCGGTTTTCACGTGGAGGTGCATGGAGGCTGGAGGGACGTGCATGGTTGTTGCTACCATTGTAGGCCGTACATGACGATGGTGCAGTGCTCAGGAAGACGATCGTGGTTGAGCTTGGTGGTGCTAGCTGGGCTTTTGGTCGTGAATGGGAAGTGTTGTGTATGGTGGCTGTGTGCATGGAGTGGTGCTGCCGAGCAGTGCAACGTGATTCACTGTGGTGTATAGAGGTTCAGTGGCAGCGGCTGCTTGGAGGTGGAGGCGCACGGTGGCTTCGGATGTGGGGCTGGCTTCGACTGGTGCATGCATGGACGTGTTGAGGATAAAGATGACCAAAACGACATGCAGTTATGAATGAGCTATATGGCGTGACGTAAAGTGTAGTTATGAATGAAGTCCTATCATGTTAAGTGTTCGAATGAACTGTCTATAGGGCGGGCAGCACGAAGAGTAGTGCTAGCCGGGTAAGAGAAGGTTGGTAACGAAGTATGGCATTTGTCCATATGAGCCTGTGACTAATGTATTATATGTTGGTCTTAGGTGATAAAGGGGTATGGTACGTGTGTTGTCTGGTTAAACACGCGTGTCAGAAGGATTTACTATATGTAATGGGTAATCTGTCTTAAGTATGGTTACACAGTGCTTAAGCCTCAGAGTGGCTTAGAGTTGTGTGACGTGTATGGATGGTCATGAGATTTAGAGTGAGCTAAGATACATGAAGGTAATGATGAGTTTATTGTCTAAGAATGGGATGCGTGACTTAGTCGGTTTGAATCATGCGTCGGAACGTGGTTAACAAGAAGAACAAGGCAAAAGTCCTAGTGTCTTAATCCTAAGGTGAATCATGGGTTCACCCTAGTGAGTAAGCACTCAAATTAGAACATCAAGGTTAAAGGAAGTAGAGAGCGTAATGGGTCCCAAAATGTTTTATCATAGTAAGGGACATGAAAGAGCACGGGATAGAAGGAGAGTGTTTTAAGTAAAGTATAACTCTATTTCTAGTCAGTTGCTTATGCACTAGATAGAGAATGACGTTAAGGTTATGTATGTGCATGTAGGTTGCCATCTGATAAGCGCAAGAAAGGACTGCATGATATGAAAGTAGCATGGAGTCCAGGTAAGTATTTTGTTCATAACCTTCATTTTCAAAAAGCTCTCCTTTTTGAAAATGAAGAAAAGAAATGCTCTCCCTTTTGAAGGACAAATGTTTTATGAAAAAGAAGCAAAGCACGAATAACGTTTTTAAAGTATAAGTATGTACGACCCTCTTTGGCAATCCCTGTTCACGCACCCCAAAAGTATTAATTGTACGCATGTGAATGGATGATTATACATAGTATCTATTGTACATATTTCAAAGAAAAGACATGGCATAAAAGATGTTTTTCGGGCTCTAGCCCCAAATGACGTTTCCCCATGAAAAGATGTTTTCTCATGAAAAGATATTTTTCTCATGAAAGCATGAAATGAATGAAAAGAAATGAAAAGATGAAAGCTCATGCTCATGCACATGAACAAATGAAAGCCTTAGCTCTTTAGAGCTGACATGAATGAATAAATGAAAGAAAGAAAGGCATGAAGCATGTATGAATGTATGAAGCTACGTAATGGCCACATGAATGAAAAGGGGTACCCAAATGAATGAATGGGCAGATTGTAATGCCGGGTAGTAGTATCTGGTAGTGCACCCAGTACTGCATCCCTGACGGAATGGGATTCCAATCCGTGGCCACGGGCGAATCCATTGGCCATAGGGTAGCTAACCCTAGCACGTGGGGCGTAACAGTGTGCACTGGCTTATGAAAGTGAAAAGAAAAGTATGTATGGATGCATGGAATTCTTCAAGAAATGAAGGTAGTGACGGGGGAAACGTTTTACGAAAAGAAAAGCATGTTTAAGGAAGAAAACCCTCGTCCTCGGATGTTTACGAATGAAAGCATGTATGCATGTACGTATGTTATGTATGGAATGATAAATGCATGACTGAAAACCTATGTTGCTATATTTTAACCATATGAAATAATGCTTACTAAGTATTCTACTCATTTTAGTTTTTATGTGTGTCCCTCCCCCTACAAGAACTGAATGAGCAGTACACTCAGGACGGGCACGGCCAAAGAGGAAGAGCACAGAAGTCTAGGCACGAGCACTTTAATTGTAAAAGAGATCCTTTTTATTTTAAGATTAATGTTTTCCGTTGTAAACCCCTTTTATTATAAAAGTATATTTTGTTTTATAACGTAGAGTCTTACACCCTGGGAATGGAAGTTAAAGATTTTAAATTGAACGGTAATTTTCGTCGTCTTTTCTATAATATTTCGTAAAAGCATCCACCACAAGGACAGGCGTTACACTCTCAGTGGTAATGGACATGCAATGGAGGTTCCAAGGGTAGGAAATAACTTCCTCTATTTTGACTTCATAAAATAGAGGATGCTTGCTGCCGATTTTCACGTGGAGGTGCATGGAGGCTGGAGGGACGTGCAGATGCTGTCGTTGTAGGCCGTGCATGATGATGGTGCAGTGCGCAGGAAGACGATCATGGTTGATCTTGGTGATGCTAGCTGGGCTTTTGGCCGTGAATGGAAATGCTGCGTATGGTGGCTGTGTGCGTGGAGTGGTCCTGCCGAACAGTGCAGCATGGTTCATTGTGGTGTATGGAGGTTCAATAGCAGCGGCTGCTTGGAGGTGGAGGCGCACGATGGCTTCAGACATGGGGCTGGCTTTGACTGGTGCATGCATGGACGTGTTGAGGATGAAGATGACCAAAACGACATGTAGCTTTGGTCTATGGACAAAACTACATGTCATTTAGGAGGGGCCTAAAAAATAAAAATAAATAATAAATAAAAATAGAGAAATAATAAATAAAACAAAACATAAATAAAACAAAACAAAACCAGAAGAAGAAAAAAAATGAAGAATAAAATATTAAAGGTGTGCTGTGCATGAAAGAAATAGTATGCAATTAAATCACAAGTATTAAAATCAAGCATAAATTATGCTTTTAATCAATTTAAATCACAACTTGGATTTATGTCTCTTAATCAATTTTTCCATTTAAAACCAATAATAAATTAATTTTAAAAGTATAAAATATGCAATAATGCAGCTTAATCACACCCCCTAACTAGCATTTTGCTAGTCTTTGAACAAAATAGTAAAAATTAATTGAGATGAATATTGCATAAAGCTCAAAATCCAAACAAAAGCAATCAAACATAATAATGAATTCTCATAAAATGCAACACATGACTACTTAACCCCCGGGAGCTATATCCACAAAAACTGTCTCAACAATCTTTTACAAAGAATTGAGGAAAATATCTCAAAATAGATGTGTGTGTAGCTCATTTGTTCTTCATTACTAGTCATGATTTATTCTAGGATTTTTCAATCTTAAGATTAATCATTGTTGATTCCAACTACCTCAAATTCCAAGGGACTATTAGTTTTCATGCCAACTCTATTTAAAGGTTGAACACTCAACCCTCAAAGTTTGGGTAACTATTTCTAGCACTTTACTTAGGAAAGCTCCATATGCTTTATCCTTTATTATTTTTTTTCTTTTTTTTTTCTTTTTCAAAAGGATTCGAACAGTATAAACTACATAGGATAGCTGTGTTTTCAAAGCTGGATCTTCGATCTGCCTATCATCAAATAAGGGTAGTACCCAAAGATATTTCTAAAACGGTCTTTCGAACTCATGAGAGGCATTATGAGTTCTTGGTAATGCCCTTTGGGCTTACCAATGCACCCTCCACATTTCAAGGGCTAATGAACACAATTTTTCGGCCATATTTACCAAGATTTGTCCTAGTATTTTTTGACGATATCTTGGTGTACAGCCGCACCATAGAACAACACATTGGGCATCTTAAACTGGTCCTACAAACCTTATCTGCATACTATTTGTTTGCCAAAGTGTCCAAGTGTCAATTTGGGGTAGCCGAGGTTGATTATTTAGGTCACATAGTTTCTGGAGTGGGTGTTAAAGCTGACCCAAAGAAGGTACAGACAATGGTGGAGTGGCCAACTCCAGTTAATACTAAAGCCTTGAGGAGCTTCCTAGGCTTGACGGGGTACTACCGAAAGTTTATACGGGGTTATGGTCTTATTGCAGCCCCACTCACAGCTCTTTTGTGAAAGAACTCTTTTCATTGGGATGATAAGGCTAATGAGGCTTTTCTGAAACTTAAGGCAGCACTCTCTACTCCACCAGTGCTAAGGTTGCCCAACTTTTCACAAAAACTCATTATTGAGTGCAATGTAAGTGGATATGGGGTGGGGGTAGTACTAATGCAAGAGGGCCAACCTATTGCTTATTTAAGCAAGGCAATAAAGGGTAAAGCTCTGGCTCTTTCTACCTATGAAAAAGAACTTCTAGCTCTAGTCACGGCTATCCACAAGTGGAGACCCTATTTATTGGGCCAAGCTTTCATTGTTAAAACGAACCAACAGTCACTCAAGTATCTATTGGAACAAAAGGTGGGCACATTTAAGCAACAAAAATGGATCACAAAATTAATGGGCTATGATTTTACGATTCAGTATAAGCAAGGGAGGGAAAATAAAGTGGTTGATGCCCTCTCTCGAAGGCATGAACCAGATCTAATTCAAGGGGGATTTCTGGATCTTCTCAAATTTCCTACTCCTATGTGGATAGAGGAACTCAAAGCTACCTATGCAGCCTTTCCCGAGTTGAATGAGATTATCCAGTAGCTTACTACAGGTCAGTAGGGGTCTAAAAGTTATGTGCTGAGGCAAGGGTTACTCTTCAAAAAGGGCAGGTTGGTCATTGACCCTCAGTCCTTGTTCATGTCTAAGGTCTTCAACTATATTCACTCAGATCCCCAAGCAGGCCATTCTAGCTATTTGAAGACATTCTAGAGAGCAAAAATAGACTTCTATTGTCAAGGGATGAAGAAGGACATCAAGCGTATGATCCGAGAATGTGATAAATGCTAGGTAAATTAAACTAAAACCACTTTACCCCCAAGTCTTCTCCAACCCCTGCCAATTCCCTTTCAAGCTTGGAAAGAGATCTCACTAGATTTCGTGGAAGGCTTACCTAAATCCCAAGGGTTCAGTGTAATATTGGTAGTCATTGATAGACTAACCAAATATGGCCATTTTGTAGCATTGGCACACCCATACATAGCTGCTGGGGTTGCACAATTATTCTTTAAGGAAAATTTTAAACTACATGGGCTGCCAAAGGTTATTCTATCAAATCGTGATCCTATTTTTCTGAGTACTTTTTGAAAGACCTTATTTCAGTTGCTAGGGTCTATGTTACACTATAGCTCAGCCTACCATCTACGAACCGATGGGCAGACTAAAGCCCTAAACAAGACCCTAGAAGGCTACTTACGCTGCTCTGCTGGTGCTAAACCTAAAGGCTGGGTACAGTGGTTACCAATAGCCGAATGGTGGTATAATTCATCATACCACACTTCGACCAAAATTTCCCCATTTGAGGCCTTATATGGTTATTGTCCACCAAGACTCAACTCTTCTGTTTCTGGGACAACATTCAATGAGGTAGTTGATAAACATTTGATCACTAGAGACCAGATCAAGACTTTACTCCGACACAATTTATAGCAATCTCAACAAAGAATGAAATTCTATGCAGATAAAAAAAGATCAAATCGTGATTTTGAGGAGGGAGATTGGGTTTACCTCCGCTTGTAGCCCTATTAGCAGAGTTCCATCGCTACATGCCACAAACTCAAACTATCCCCCAGATTTTATGGACCATTCCAAGTGCTGCAAAGGGTAGGGAAAGTAGCCTACAAGCTTGATTTACCAAAGACCTCACACATTCATCCCGTGTTCCACGTTTATTGCTTGAAATGCAAACTAGCAAGCCAGACCTACCCTCTTCCCACACTCCCTTCGGTAAATACTGAGGGGGAAATACAACCCAATCCCGAGAGAATCATCGAGCGCCATTTGAAATGGCAAGGAGACCATGCCATCATGGAGGTCCCGATCAAATGGGTTGGAGCTTCTTTAGAGAACAACAGTTGGGAACCACTGTCGAAGGTAAAAGACCTCTACCCGCACCTTGTGGGCAAGGTCCTTCAACAGGGGAGGATTGTTATGAGGCCATGGAAAAGGACGAAGGAAGTGCAAAGGAGCTAGGGTTACAGAGACATCAAAGACAGAAGAGAGACAAAGTGAGTTTGAGATCGGGTGGAAGTCAGTTTGAAGTGAAACATCAGTTCCCAAAATGCATAGCAGCAACGAAGGTCAAAGCTCACCATTTCGTCCAAGCAACACTCACCGTTTCAGTATTTCTAGGCGCACCGTTTCATGGATTATCAAAGCTCACTGTTTATTCCTTATTTCTATTTTCTTGTATTTCTTTTACTTGTTCTAGAACATTGTATTTCTATTCTCTGCTTTATTCTGTTTGAGTCAAGGTAGGTGTCCATATGTTATTGCTTTAGTTAGTTACTCCTACGTGGATATTAGAATTAGTCCTTGCACAAGAAAAAACATCTAAACATTTACCATCAAGAATATTGAATTAAAGCTTTTGGAGGTTAAGGGGCCCTCGAAGAACCCTATATCCATTTTATTTCCATTCCAGTTTCGGAAACCTTTTCACAAACAGTTCATCTGAATTCATTTTCCCATTACTATAAATCCAAACCCATATACTCAACCTCCATTTACTACACAGAAATTATAGGGACATTACAGTATTTAAAGATATATAAAATGTAAGTTTCGTTTCTAAAACTTTTTTTTTTTATTTTTGACGATTTTTATTTTTTCCAAAGAAAATCGTCCCAAGAAAGCTTTTTTGTTGTCGTGTAACTAGCTAGGATCGTTTGGTTTCACACGAATTAGGATTAAGAATGTTTCTGATATTGGATTTCTTGCGTACGTTAATTACTTCATTGATGGAAACCAAAGTAATCTACAAATTACATAAACCCCAGCGAAAATAATTTATCATGTTTTGTCAGTATTTCTTCGTTTGCGAATTCACAATCTGTAAAATGCAAGCTAGTACGGACATATAGACCTATCGAATAACGGTGAAGCACATTGTTAAGCACACATATACCTATACGTATATATACATATATATACATATATAGAGGGAGAGAGAGAGAGAGAGAGAGAGAGAGAGAGCTATATAACTTAAACCCAATATTACAAGCTGGTTAATAGAGCTATATAACTTCGGCCATTTAATTAATACTTCAATAATCTCATGACATGTGATGAGTCAACTACCTCTTAATAAGTGATCAGTTTCAATGCATGAAAGATCATGTGATATTTGAAAATAAGGAAAGAAAGTAGACTCTAAATATTTGGGATCACTTTTTCGTATTTTGCATAGTATTGCTTCCAGTTCTTGCCCAAACTCGAGAGTCACAACTAGTGGTCAAATAGAATAGTAACAATTGATCTTCAGATAAAACTCAAATCTCTAATTTGTACTCTAATCTCTTCCCTTAAACTCAAACTCATGACAACTTATCTCAAATGTAAGCCATCCCGTTTGAGGTTGTTCTTTCCACCCCGGCGAGAGATGACTATAAACCACCTCACACGGGATCGTTCTTGTGTCAACTTTTGATTAGAGGGTATATAAAAAAGTTAAGTTTTCCAATTTATAACCTATTTCTTCAATAAATCGCATTGTTCCTTAAGCATTGAAAATCTAAAACTTAAAGGTAGCTAAGATAGGAGTGTAGAATACAACTAAGCTTTAATAAATTCCAAATTTGAGTGATTTGCAAAGCTTTATACTCGGCACTATCAAGTCCAAATCCTAAACACTTAAAGGCCGGCTACTGGACATGATATTGGTCGAGTCCATAATTAAAGATTACAATCCCTAAACGATCATCCAAATCCTAAACACTTAAAGGGCTTCTGGACATGATATTGGTCGAGTCCATAAATAAAGATTACAATCCCAAAACTTGATGCTAACTAACTAAATATAAATGCCCAACCCCTGTCTGACTATATGTAAGGGAACTTGTTACAGAAAATTAAGTTTTGAGCCCAAGACTAGACTTCAAAACCCAAGCCCATATTGTGTTGTAAACTGCACTTCATCTATATTGTTGAAGGGAAAAAATATTAAGGTTTTGAATATTGTACCGTACCGACAAGTATTTACCATGCCAATAACTGTTTTGACATGCGGGAGATAGGTATTTCGTACCAGGTTAAATACCGATCATTTCGATGCATTTCGGGCAATACCAGCCGATTTTCAATGTACCAGTTGAAATTTAGTATTTTTGTATTTTCAATATATTTTCGTAATTTTCACTCCAATTTTCACATTTGAAGATTATTTTTTTAACTTTTTTTAATCTCCTTTTCTCAAGGATTTTTCCTACTCTCCTTTTCGCGATGAAGATAAGTGATTATTTTTTTTAATAGTTGAATGGAGAACTTAGAAGTATTATTGAGTTTTATAAATATGTATTTTAACTTTTTAAGACTTGCATTAATATTATTTTGAAGTATAATTTATACATATATAATTTATTTCTTTATATATAGACTATCCCGAAATAGTATCCGAAACAGTATCAGTACCAAAAATTTTCATTTTAGTGCCTTAACCGATCACCAAAACGATATTCAAAACTTTGAAAAATACAAACTTTAAAAAATTGGAATAGGTTTAGATCAACACTCTATGGGGTTGTTTGGAAATCATTTTTATCTCATCCCATCTCATCTCATCACATCTTATTTCCTTCCCAAACATCACTCAAATACAAACACGTGCAAACTAATCATTATAACTTTCCAAACTTTCAAACAAAACATAGAAAATAATTCAACTTTTTCAAATCTTAAAACAAAAATAATATTAAAAAAAAAAATTTAACAATACTTTAACTTTATAATGTTTTTTTTCTCATTTCCTAAAATCTAATAAAACTTAACTCAAACTATCTCATTCTTATTTACAAACTATCTTATTACTATTTATAAAATTATTATCTCATCTCATTCTCTAAATATTACATCAGGAAGATTGCTCTTACGATGGCCGGTCCAGACAGACGGGAAAGACCTATGAAGAGTTTTGGGAAATGGTAAATATTTTAATTGTACTTTTATCTTATAATATTCAAAAGGACGATATATGTTCAAACTTGCTTCCGATTGATATGTATATATATATATATATATACATATATACATACACACACATACACACATATATACACACACATGCCATTTGGATGTTTGGTAGGTATCGAGTCAACCAGCGTGCATATAATATTGCATGTCTTTTAAATATCGGAGGCCAGGTAATTAACCATGTGCAACGAAGAAATATTAATAATAATTAAATCACAAACGATCGAACAAACAATAAGTAATTCAATCATGCATGATCATGCACGCACGTATATGACATGAAAATTGAAACAAATTTTATAAAAGAGATGATCATGAGTTATGTTATACACTATTATCATTTTGTTCGCGTCACATTATACTCATGTATATGATCAACTTCTTCATCAACCATTACATTGACTTCTATTTTTTAAAATAATAAATTAAATGACTGATCGATATTATTATATTACTGATATGTAAGATATAAGATAATGATACAATAAAAATAATTCTATTTGAATATCTTTACATGACTATACAATATCATCCACTTGACATAATTTGATTAGGAAGATAATTTTTAAAATTTAAATCTCATAAATTAAACCATGTCATATAAATGATGTGTGGTGTGAAAACCTTCAAATTGCACTGCTCTTTCTAGTAGGAGTTATTCTATTTTCCAGGCTGATGTATAGCTAGAAAGCATCATTTTTATCACTTAAATGATAAAATTTAATTTAAAACATTTAAATTTTAAAATTTATTTTTGTAAGTACTTTATTAGCTGTGTTCTACAAACCGATTTGAAAATAGAAATTTTCTTTTCCTAAAAGGTTGGATGTATGGAGACTAATTTTTTTTTGTTATATCTAGTCATAACAATTAATATATCATTGTCAGCATGAATGGAGATGATAAATTTTAGAGAAAATTTATGTATGAGTCTTATTTTTTACACACTCAATTCATCACTGATGTAGAAGCTTTCTATTTTAACTATGCTAAAAAAATTATTGATATTTTAACTTTCTTTTAAATTATAATGAATCTAACTATAAATGATGTGTTAATACATCGAATTATGGCAAAACTCTGAAATTTAACATAAAAGAATCACACAATATGGATTAATATTAGTAACCCCAAAGTTCAAAGCAAGACAAATATACTGTGAAGCAAGAGATTACGATGATATGATCTGCCGCAAACGTCGCTTTACGTCTGCTTATTTTTCTATCATAAACAAAGCCAATTAACAGTAATAGCAGCAATTTTCCACGCCTAGAAAATCTACACATTCACACGACTGGAAAGATAATAATAAATATCACTCATTGATGAACGAAGCCAAGCGTTTAATCAAGTTCTTCGCCTTTTCGCTGTTGGGATCAAATATATGGAAGACATGATCTTCTCCTTGGGTTTCCATGATATCTTTCGATCCTCTCCATCCGCTTTTCACCAAGTTTTCATAGTAAAGCTTTCCCCTATCCTTCAGGATGTCTTTCTCGGCGACGATGACGAGTATCTTGTCGCAGGCCAAGCCGGCGAGACTCGGAGATCCGTCGGTAAAGGGATTGATGAGCGGATCATCGCAGCTTTTGTCCTCAGATGGACATACGTAGCGCCACCAGTTGTCCACCATTGCTTTTCTCACCGAATCTGTGACCTCCGAACCGATGGGTGTTTCTCCCCAGAAGTAGGGATGGATTAAGCCGATGCCGAGGATCTTTAGGTTTCCGGGGAGTTTGGAGTTCATGGCTTGTAGGGCTAAGTGGTGCGAAATATTAGCACCGGCACTGTCTCCCACCAAGAATACTCTCCCAAAGTCAACGTAATCCTTGAGCCATGGCTCCTGCTCGTGATGATCCCCCACAGCTTGGGCAGCCACCCACCGGAGCGCTGCCCAGCAGTCCTCGTATGCCACAGGAAGGGGATGCTCCTGGACCCGACTGTACTCCACTGAGATGGCGATGGCGTTAGCATCAGCAACCAACATGTTGAGACTGTGGTGGTAGAGAGGATCAGCGACCGAAGATATGCAGAATGCTCCGCCATGAAAGTAGACAACTAGAGGAACCTTTATGCGGTTCTTTCCCGTGAGATTTGGACGGTAGAGTCTGGCCGAGACGCTGGTTTCTGGTGCGATGACTATGTCTTTGGATTCAACACCCGTTTGAGGATCGACGCCAGCGGGAACGACTTGGGTCCCGGCGATCCTTTCCACGGTCCCATCTTTGAATACTCTAAGGTAGGGAAAAACCTCAAGAGCTATTTCTGGGTCTGGCTTTAGCCGGCTTGGATCCATTTGGACGTAGTGTGCTTGTCTTTTGTGTGCAGGAGTTTTCCTATAGATCAGGGTCAGAAAGAGAGATATATATAAAGACAAAGGGAGTGAGACTAGGAGGGGGGACAGCAAACTATGGTTACCAAAAATAGGGGTGGCCAAAAAAAAAAAAAAAAAAAAGGGGTGAACCGGTAAATCCGATCAGATCGAACTGATATATATTTTATATAATAAAAAAATTAAAATATATATATTAATATATATCAACCAGTTCGTTTCGGTGTTAGAAAAAATAAAAATGAATTAGACAAATTTTGAAAAAATTGAAATTGATATCTGATTAAATCAAAGCCGATCGAACCGAATCCTATGGTTTATTGTATTAGTAGTAATACTAATATTATATCATTATATAATATAATATATATACTATAATATACCACCGTACTATATATTATAATACATCACTCTAGTCTATAATATAATTATAATATATATGATAATACACAACAATATATTATCACTATATTATTATATATTATATATAAAATATATGTATATATTTTATATATAATATATAATATACCAAAAAAATAAAACCGAATCAAACAGAAATTGATAAAATTGAAAGTAGTGATTTATGGTCTAACCCATACGGTAACAATTTTTAAAATTTTTAAATTGATATATATCTATACAATTTTAAAATAGTTCAAAATCGAACCCTATCGAACCGGTTACCCGGTACACCCTACCTAGAAGCATTAACAATTGACGTTGGACAGCAGATCTGATCTTTTTCACCGACAATAGATGACTTTCCTCTACAGATCTATTATTGTTGGAAGAGCGGTGCTACTCCCACCGCTGGGAGCTAGTTCAATTTTTATGTGTTTTTTTTTTATATTTATTTTTTAATATATTTAAATATTTTTTAAAAAATAAAAAATTTATAATATTATTAAAAAATATTTACTTAATTATTAAGTAAAATATAATAATAATAAAAAATTAAAAAGTCAAAGCAGTAAAAACCAGCGGTATAAACCATTAGTAAGAATAGTGGAATGTGAGGGTACAGATATATGATGATTATTTTTTTGTCGTATAACGATTATTATTTTATTTAGATGTACAAATATCTCAACGACATGTTACGGATGTCAAACCTATTTTAATTTATCTTAAACTATATATTAATAAAATTTATTATTTTTAAACTTTTCATACAAAGTTAAATATATTAAGTTATTTTATACATTTAAATATATATCTCAACATATTTTATCTATTCAAATATATCTCAATATGACTCATAAAATATTAATATTTACAGATTAAATCAAATCATCTAAAATCATATTAACACTCAAACGTAGCCTAAGATTCTCATGGAGAAAAAAAATATTTTTCACGACTGGACTTTTTTTCCAAAAGGATTTTCAAGGTCGTGCACATCTGAAGTCTATACAGCGTTTCATAGCAATAAAAAGTAGGGCGGTACTAGCGGGCTGCTTAACACTTATTGCTTGGTGTACCGTTAGCATAAATATGTAGTTTTTTTTAATTTTTTTTGTAAATATTTTTTTAATATCTCATTAAGAAAAAATTAAAAAAATATATTTAATATTATTAATAATCACATTCTTAATTACTAAGTAAAAAATATATATATATATATATATATATATATATATATATTTGAGCGATAATATTGAAGAAACTAAGCAGTATTTTCCAAAAAAGTATTGGTGCTTTGAGTGGATCCATAATATATAGGTAGTATGTTGACATATCAAACTGGTTAGCAAAAATTAAATAAAATTTATAATATTTGTTGCGTACTTAATATTTTAAAAAAATTCATACAAAATTTAATAAATACAGAAAAATTTACCTGATTATCTATATTTCTTGTCGAAAATATTAGGGCTAGTTTGGTTACACAAAATTAAACTATCTCATATAATCATTATAATTTTCTTAAATTTTTATACAAAATTTAATATACAATTTAACTTTTTCAAATCTCAAAACAAAAATTATATTAAAAATTTATATTATAACAATCTTTTATTCAACTTTTAACAAACTATTTTATTTTATTTTATTTGAACTGCGCAACCAAACAGACTTCAACTAGATAAGAATTTTGAAGAACTGTTCTTGGTTCGGTGAGTGAGAGTTGACAAAGGAAAGCTCGCTCTTTTGTTTATTGCAAGGGAGGGATCTTGGGTAGAACCATGCTTTTTTTTTTTTTTTTTTGAAGAAATCAGACTCATTTCATTAATGAACCGAAGTTACAACTGTGACTTAATAATACATGGAAAAACCAGACTATAAGTCAACTACGCATCAGCTCAGGGGCTTCCCCGCCACAGACTGCTCAGTGACGGACATTGTCTTAACTTCTTAAAAAACTCTCTCATATGAATATACAATACCATTAAGTACGTACCCACCAACTACTACTGGCTTTATTAAATTGCGTTTCTTTATTAAAGGGTCAAAATAAGTGGCTTACTGATTTGTATTTGAAAGTGCTTTCAATCATGATGCATGGCACTTTCATGTTAGGTAACAGGGAATTCCAGCCATCAATAGAATAAAAAGTGGAATTCCAACTACCAAACAGGGAAAAAAAAAAGATGATAACTAGGATCGGTCTCATTCCAAGTTGTAATAATTTTAGCCTTGTGAGCACCCAACTACCGAAGCACACAAACCGCTTGGCCGACTCGACTCGAAATAATTGACATGAGATGAAACGAGTCGGAAACAGAATTTTCTGATTTTACTCCGAGATGTATCAGTTGAGGTTGGGTAAATAACCTAATATCTCATTTTTACCCGAATTATGGGTTAAATGGCATCGGTTATCAGTTATGTGCGATACAAGAAAAACAAAAAATGTAAAACAAAATGGATGTGGGTCGGGCCAAGTCAGAATTTGACTGTTGGCTTGGTCAGGTCGGGTAAACAGTATGATGTGACATATTTATCATCATTAAGTAAGAATATAGTGTATAGTATTACTCTAAAATAAATTAGTCCTAAAAATACTCTAAATTAAAATCTAGTATACGTATGTATTTAAACTACTAAAGGCAGCTCTTCCGATCCTTATGGGAAATGGATGGGACCAGGTTGTTAGTCCAAAATCTCTATTTTTATTTTATTTTTCTTTTGTTGCATTAGTTGTAATGGGATGTTGGTTAGGACCTTTCATCCCTTTGGTTTTTATATCTTGTAACCCTTTTATAAATCTATAATACGCTTGCTAAAAACAACAAAAGAAAAAAAGACTCTTCTAGATGGATCCAGCCTCCCAAGTTGTCATGAACTAATCATTTTTAACAAGCACGCAAACCACATGCGCTACTGCTAGTGCAATATAGATGGCCGTATCTTCACGTCACTGCATCCCATTGCCAAATTCTTTGTCCGGTCTTCGATTTTCTGTCGAGAGTTACATTCGCTTTATAACATCATCAGTGCGAAAATGGAGATCAACAACAACCACACATTGGTCTGGTTCATTGCAAATATAACCGATCATAGACTAGTAGTGAATTTATATATGAGTAATTTTAGGGACAAATCTAAATATACAAAGCCTTGTGCAAGTCTTTTATAAAAAAGTGAACTCCACCATAATTGAGTCCTATTTTTTATTGTTGAGTTGTTAGGGTTCCATGGTGGCTGACTGGGGAAGAGATGGAACTCAAGTGGGAAGGGCAACAGACAAGACTAGGGCTTCTGAAGTGAACTATTGAGAACAAGACTTAGTTGTATTCAGCCATAACTCGCAACGCACTATTTAGCAGGGATGAAGTGAACCGTTTCATGGGAAGACCATACACACTAGAACTAGAACTCCAAGAACCTGAACCACATGACCCTCGCAAACCCTTGCCTAGAGGCCTTAAACTTGATTTTCCCCACTTCGATGGCACTAATCCAGTAGGTTGGATCTTCAAAACTTCCCATTATTTCGATTTCCACCAAACTCCAGCTGCACATAGACTCTTGATGGCTTCATACTACATGAGTGGTGATGCACTTGTCTAGTACTAGGCTGCTACTGCTACTCGGCAATTTCCTTCTTGGCAAGCTTTTACAGATGCTTTTCAACTTCATTTTGGCCCCACTGCTTACAACGACCCCATGGAGGCCCTCACTAGACTCAAACAAACATCCTTTGTTGCTGCTTACAAAGGGCAATTTGAGGCCCTCTCCAATATGGTTCGAGGTCTCCCTGATGCTCATAAACTTAGTTGCTTCCTTAGTGGACTGAAGGATGATATTCGACTGCCCCTTCATATGTTCAATCCCCTCAACTTAAATGCAGCATTTGGCCTCGCACGTATACAAGAAGAATGTTTAGTTACTTCCAAAAAACCATTCAGACCATGGAGAGACAAAAATTATTCACCCACATTCACTAGTCAAACATCATCCCCTTTAGGAGATCATCACAATGTCATAAATAAATCAGCAGCTAAACCCAAAAAGTGTACTCAATACAAATGGATGAGAAATGTAAAAGTGCTTGTGTTTCCACTGTGAAGAAAAGTGGAATCCATTACACGTTTGTAAGTCCCCTAAAGTTTATTATATGCATGTTGTTGATGAGTCTCAAGATGAAAAATCTTAGGAAGTTTTTTATGATTCCATTGATGTTGTTGATAGTGGTACAGCTCAGATTATTGACCCTAATCCTGTTGTTTCTCTTAATGCATTGACTGGTACTCCCTGCCCAAGTACAATGCGTGTATGGGATAAAATTGATACAACTTCAGTAGTGATTTTAATGGATTATGGAAGTACCCACAACTTCTTGGATCTCTCACTTGTTAAAAAAAAAAAAATCTGCTAGTTGATGCTTCTGGCCAAGTTCGAATAACAGTGGCTAATAGAGAGGAATTGCAAAGCCCAGGTTGTTGTAACCGTCTGCTTACTACAATCCAAGGTATCACATTCTCCCTTAACTTTTATGTACTTCTTTTATCTAGTTGTGATGTGGTTTTGGGCATTCACTGGCTGAGGAGTATGGGGCCAATTACATGGCATTTTACAAGTTTGAGTATGAAGTTTCAATGGGCAGAAAAATGGGTTCAATTACAAGGGATAAAGCTTAGTTAGTCGACTGTTACAAATGAGAGTGATAAGTCCGTCATGTCTGCAATTTCTAAAGGCAAGGGCCTTCTATTACAGTTAATGGAAACTACCATAGACTCACCTCAGTTGACTTGTTGTCCTAAAATTGACACATTACTATTACAGTTTGATGCGGTATTTCAGGAGCTAGTGGGACTTTCTCCTCCCAGATCTTAAGATCATAGAATAGTGTTGAGGGATGGTACTAACCCTATCTCTACCCGACCCTACAAATACCCTTACTTCCAAAAAAACAAAGATTGAGAAAATTGTGAATGAACTGCTCACTACTGGACTTATTAGACCTAGCTCTAGTCCTTTCTCGACACCAGTATGTAATGGCCACGATTTTTAAGTTAAAGATTTTAAATTATTTTTATTTTTTATGTTTATATTATTAATTTTAGTTCTTAATTTATTTCCTTAAAAGCCTTCAAATTTTTCAGTCGTTGCATAGTAAGAACCGAATTCTTCAATTTATATTCCATATTATCCGTAATTTTAGCAGTGCAGCAAATACCCTACCTCCTTTATTTTCTAATTCCATCCTTTTGCATCAAGCAAAATTTCTCTTGATCTCATCCATCATGCTACAGATCAAAAATATATATATATATATTCTGTTCATGCAACATTTTTTTTTTTCCTCTGGTGGTAAGCCTCACTGGTTTTCTATTTTCTCTTCCTTTCTTCTGTTATTTTTTGTCAGTCTAACAAACAAGTATTTTGCTCACCTTAGTTTTTGCTCCACCGTGCCTTTAGAAGAGGTGGATCTCTTGCTTTATTTTGTTGTAAGGTTTATCCTTGTTCCCTTTTCCAGAATATTCCATCCTTGTTTTTCTTTTGCACTTATCTCTTATGGTCAACGTTTGCACAATTTTGATGTTTAGAGAAAGTCCATTTATATATAACTTATTCTTTACTGGTTGCTTTTGCTTCTCTATCATTAGACAAGATGTGTACGAAAAGGGGCCCATAAGTTATCATATGTACAGAGAGGTAGATGGTTTTAAATTGATTTTACAAAATTGTCCTTTAAACAATACATTTTTTTAATTAACGTTAAAGGTCTCTTGAAGCCTCATGGGCTGATCTGCAGAATTCTTTTATATTTTCGACTTTTGAGGGCATATAACAAACGGGTTTAACTTGTTCTATTTACGTGAGTTTGGGCTTTCGACTGGATTTAATTTAAACTTAAGGATTTTATTGTTAATTTCAGTATAAGATAATAGTAGGTTAAAGCTTAACAAAACATTTTAAATTGTTTAAGTTTATGATTCTTCTTCACTATTTGTTTTGATAGATTTTAATATAAATTGCTACGGGTTTATGATTTAAAGGAATGGATAATTATTTGAATTTAAAATATTTGTTTTGGACGTAACAAAATAGTTATTAAAGTTGTTATTTACTATAGTGTGGGTTCAATTATTAAATGGAACGTCAAAATATGATTCATAGAATTCTTAGTGACGTATAGAATTTTTTATAGGCAACGAAATACGAGGAGATTATTTGGTATCATTGTTTCGAGGTAAATAATTTGATCAAGAATTAGGATTAGCATATAGTTAGACTATTACTATTAAAGCCAGTTCTTTGATAGCCGTTCTTTTTATGTACCAAGCATGTTACGATCTATATAAGCATATCAGTCATCATAGTATATGATCATGTTAATTTTCTGCATCATGTTTAGGTTCAACATTTTATAATTATTTATATTAGTATGAATGTCATGCATATCATGTTGCATAAGACACATAAGTTATCTTAATTTCAAGTGTAAGATAGGATAAAATCAGATCAGTTAATCAGATGCCCTTTCAGTTCAGTATTCAGGGTAGATGTGCAAGCCAAAGACTCAAGCGTGGTCCATCGTAATATGTCAAAATACTACTCAGCGGCTCCCCTTGTTGCAGTGGGATGTGTGGCCGGTGCACAACCTTGCACATAGGATTAAGTGTATGGCCTAGTCAGATTAGTCAGTTAATTCAGATAAGTCAAGACAGTCATGCATAACATGAGCATCAGCATCAGCATGATATGACATGAATTTTATTCAGCATGATATGACAAGAATTTTATTTAGTATGAAAATTTTATTAAAGCCTTTCAATTATTATGTTTACGTTGTGGTGAGTTCTTATTGAGTCTTCAACTCATTTTAGTTTTATTTCATTTTTTTACCAACATGTGAGGAGAATGAGGACTGCGAGCAGGCAGGCCAAGTTTAGAAGGAGCGGACTAATGAACCTTAGATTTATGATTTATTTCAATTTAGTTGGTTTGAAAACTTGGATATGACTATGTTTTCTTGAAAATGGTTTAACTTAAGTTTTCTTTTGGGATGAACAATATTTTTATTAAAATTATGCAAGTCTCTTACCTGGATTTAGTTACATATGTACGTGACATTCCTAACCCTAGGGAAAGGGATGTTACACAATACTTTTAGTGAGGAAACATGATGGGAGTTGGTGGCTATATGTTGATTACTGTGCTCTCAACAAGGAAACTATGAAGGACAGATTTTCCATTCCAGTAATTGAAAAATTACTAGATGAACTACATGGGTCCCTCATTTTTTCTAAGTTAGACCTCAAGTCTGGCTATCAACAGATAAGGGTGGTTTCGGAGGATGTCCATAAGACGGCCTTTCATACCCACAAAGGTCATTAGGAATTCTTGGTAATACCTTTTGGGTTTACCAATGCACCATACACATTTCAGGGCTTAATGAACACGGCTTTTAAGGCATTTCTACGAAAGTTTGTACTTGTTTTTCTAATATTTTAGTTTACAGCAGTTGCATGCGAGAACACCTTGACCATTTGAAACAGGTGCTACACACCCTTGCTAATCATTGTTTGTATGCTAAAAGGTCTAAATGTTTTTTTAGGGTAGATGAAGTTGAATACTTAGGGCACATTGTCACTAGACAAGGAGTTAAGACTGACCTTAAAAAGGTGGCAGCCATGCTGGACTAGCCAGCCCCTAAAGACATCAAGTCCTTGTGAGGATTCTTTGGCCTAACAAGCTATTATCGCAAATTCATCAAGAACTATGGTCTTATTGCTGCCCCCTGACTGATTTGCTTAAAAATAACTCTTTTACATGGACTGACATGACTACTCTAGCTTTTAAGGAGTTAAAAATAGCAGTAACATCACACTCTATATTGAAACTACATGCCTTCTCCCAACCCTTCATTGTGGAATGCGATGCTAGTGGAAAGGGGTATAGGTGCTGTTCTTATGCAACAAGGGCAACCTATTGCATTTCTGAGTAAGGCTTTGAAATGAAGGGCTCTAGCTCTCTCCACATATGAGAAAGAGCTGCTTGCCTTGGTCACAACAGTTCACAAGTGGAGACCTTACCTATTGGGCCAAGCCTTTAAGGTCAAAACTAATAAGCAGGCTTTAAAATATTTGTTGGTGCAAAAAGTGGGTACTGCAGCACAACATAGGTGAATTACTAAATTGTTGGGTTATGACTTCAATATTGAGTACAAACAAGGCAAGGAGAATAAAGTAGTAGACGCTTTATCTCACAAATTTGAGGCTGAGCACCTAGCTGAAGGGTCACTAGCAGTTATCACCTTCCCCACACCTACATGGATTGAGGAATTAAAAAGCAGCTATGCACTTCTCCTGAGTTGCAAGATTTTTTGACTGAATTCCAGTCCCACTAGCCAGTCCTAAAGGGGTACACTCTACATAATGGCCTAATACTTAAGAAGGGTAGAATTGTGGTTGATACCAATTCCCCATTTAGAAGCAAAGTCCTCAAGTTTCTCGGTGAAGACCCACAGGCACTCTGGGTTTCTCAAAACTTACCATAAGGGCAAGAGAGATTTCTATTGGTAGGGCATGAAACATGACATCAAAAAGCTTGTTAGGGAATGCCACACCTGCCAGATTGACAAGACAAAAACTGTTCCTTATCTAGGCTTACTACAGCCCCTTCCTATACCTGACCAAGCATGGGATGCCATCTCCCTCGATTTTATTGAAGGCCTACCCAAGTCTCATGGGGCTACAGTTATTTTAGTGGTTGTGGATAGGTTGGCCAAATATGGTTATTTCATTGCCCTATCACACCCTTATACCACGATTGGAGTGGCTCAAAAAAAAATTTCAAGAGATTTTTAGACTCCATAGTCTTCCAAAAATTATAGTCTTAGATAGAGACCCAATCTTCCTCAACTCTTTTTGGAAGTCTCTGTTTGAACCACAAGGCTCCACATTGAACTACAACTCTGCATACCATCCAGAAACAGATGGTCAAATAGAAGCTCTTAATAAAACCCAAGAAGGGTACCTTAGGTGCTATATAGGGGCAAAGCCTAAGGCATGGGCTCAATGGTTGTCTATGGCCGAATTCTGGTATAATACTTCTTATCATACATCTACGAAATTATCACCCTTTGAGGCTTTATATGGATGCAATCTCCTAAGCTTCTAACACTCATTTCGAGTATAGCTGCCAATGATTTAGTGGACAGTTTATTGAAGAACATAGAACAACGCAAATCCTTACTCAAACACAATCTCGAAGCTTCAAAGTCTAAAATGAAATTGTATGCAGATAAAAGGAGAACCGAAAGGGGATTTGAGTTAGGAGACTAGGTTTACCTCAGAACTCTAGCCCTATCGTCAGATGTCAGTGGTGACCTGTGCAAGTCTCAAGCTCTCGCTGCATTTTTTTGGGCCTTTTCACATCACCCACCGCCTTGGCAAGGTGGTGTACATGCTTGATCTTCCCTTAGGTTCCCACATCCATCCATCTTCCATGTCTCATGCCTGAAAAAGAAATTGGGAGATCAAATCGCACTGTTACCTCAGCTTCCCCTAGTAAATATAGAGGGTGAAGTCTTACCTGAACTGGAAGCCATTGTCGATCGCAGTCTCATGCAGCAAAGTAATCGTGCCATGACTGAAGTCTTCGTAAAATGGGTTGGAACTTTGGAGGACAACGATACGTGGGAATTCCTATGGAAATTGCATGATCTATACCCCCACCTTGTGGACAAGGTGCTTTAAGGGGGAGGGATTGTTAGGGTTCCATTGTGGCTGACTTGGGAAGGGATGGTACTCAAGTGGGAAAGGCAATAGACATGACTAGGGCTTCTGAAGTGAACTATTGAGAACAAGACTTAGTTGTATTCAGCCATAACTCGCAACGCACCGTTTAACAGGGATGAAGTGAACCTTTTCATGGGAAGACCATACACACCGTTTAAATGCAATAAGGAGCTGCCGTTTAGATAAATAGAGCAGTTTTTTACTTTATGCTTACTTTTTATAATTGTTGTTTGGCATCTATATTTCTATTATCTTTCCTTACATGTGTAATGCTGCCAATGGATCTGTTACAAGGCCTAAACAATATGTAAGCCAGAATTTGCAAGGGCAAAATCATCTGGAAAAACACTGAAGGAATATTTTCTGAATTGGAGGTTAAGGGATCCACTCGAAGTACCCTAATGGCCATCTGACTATTTAGTGGCTTTTTATCAAACACTTGTGTTGTTCTCTCAATTTCCACCATACATGCTACTGCTAGTGCATTTCCTTTCCGTTTACATACAATTATCACAGTTCCTTACAAGTGGTATCACGAGTCCACGGTCCTCATGGTAGATGGCACCATATTCACCAAATAGCAACATGAAATTTTACAATTGCATGACCAGAGCATTCTGGAAATGCATGACCAAATGCAGCAAATCAATTATGTGCTCTGCACCATGGTAGTAAGCCAGAACCAGATCCAAGCTCAATTAGCCCACCTTGAATCTCAGCATGAACTAGCACCCGAACTAGAACTCCAAGAACCTGAACCACATGACCCTCGTAGACCTTTGCCCAGAGGCCTTAAACTCAATTTTCCCCACTTTGATGGCACTGATCCAACATGTTGGATTTTCAAAACTTCCCATTATTTCGATATCCACCAAACTCCTGATGCTCACAGACTCTTGATGGCTTTATACTACATGAGTGGTGATGCACTTGTCTGGTACCAGGATGCTACTGCTACTCAGCAATTTCCTTCTTGGCAAGTTTATACAGATGCTCTTCAACTTCATTTTGGCCCCACTGCTTACGACACCCCCATGGAGGCCCTCACTAGACTCAAACAAACATCCTCTATTGCTACTTACAAATGGCAATTTGAGGCCCTCTCTAATAGGGTCTGAGGTCTCCCTGACGCTCATAAACTCAGTTGCTTCCTTAGTGGACTGAAGGATGATATTTGACTGTCCCTTCGTATGTTTAATCCCCTCAACTTAAATGCGACATTTTCCCTCGCACGTATACAAGACAAATATTTAGTTAGTTCCAAAAAACCATTCAGACCATGGGGAGACAGAAATTATTCACCCACATTCACTAATCAAACATCATCCCCTTCAGGAGATCATCACAATGTTATAAATAAATCAACAGCTCAACCCAAGAAAGTGTACTCAATGCAAATAGATGAAAAACGCAAAAAGGGCTTATGTTTCCATTGTGAAGAAAAGTGGAATCCATTACACATTTGTAAGTCCCCTAAAGTTTAATATATGCATGTTGTTGATGAGTCTCAAGATGAAAAATCTGAGGAAGTTTTTTTTTGTTCCACTGATGTTGTTGATAGTGGTATAGCTCAGATTATTGACCCTAATCCTGTTGTTTCTCTTAATGCATTGACTGGTACTCCTTGCCCCACTATAATGCATGTATGGCATAAAATTGGCACAACTTCAATAGTGATTTCAATGGATTCTGGAAGTACTCACAACTTTAGTAGTTTTTGAATTTTTGTGGAAATACGTCCCTTTTAAATGCCCTGTCCAGAAATCTAGATGAATCTCTCAAGGTTTCTTACTTCCATTACTCTACATCTAGGTTTTTTTAATGGGCATCTAGCTTGAAGCTATAACTTCCATAAATGGGCACCTATTTAAAGGCCCTGTCCGTAGATTAGCAGAATATTGATAGGAAAAAAATTCAAGAAAGCTAAAACCAATCGATGTTGATAATTTTGTATGTATAGAGTTTTTGGATTTTTCTCGAGTATGCGTCGTGTGAATTTGAAGGCTTTGTACATATGGAGTTTGCCTAATGTCAAAATGATATGTTATAGGCATCTCAACATGCAATTTTTCTCTATGCCAGGATCCCACAAATATGGAAGCACTTTTCTGCGAGTTGCTCCAAAAATAGTTGCAGTAAATAGTTTTTCTTTGTGAGTTGCTCCCACAATAGGTACTTGTGTTCCTTGGATGGCAACCGCATGACTTTCTTCCACATGGTGAGGACAATGAGTGCATGTCTACATAAAATTCCTCTGAACTCAAATAGTCTATAGGTGCACATCACTTCACATTCATCGTCATTGAAATATACACAGTATTTCACATCTTTTACAATATTATCATATATGCTCAAGTGGTCAACAACTTCGTACATCGATGTTGCACTTTCGATGTTTTTAGGGAAGACAAGCAATTCATAGTCTTCTTAAGCTATTTTGTACCTCTTTAAACTTGGCATTCGTGTATACCTCTTGAAGTTGCTTCTCAATGCAAATTGCATGGACCATAATGTAAGGGATTTTTCATTGGAATGAACCAAAATTAGCAATCTTCTCATTCTCGACTATCCTGGCCAAAGTATTATCATAGTCCCCAATAAACTTTTTCAATGGTGTGGTAGCATCTACATAGCCATCAAAAAATGAGTTCATATTCTCGCTACACTAGGTTTTGGACATTCTGGCTCAAAACATATATCTCACATATGCAAGTACCCATTGATGCCACTCCTTGTATAAGTTACTCAACCAAACAGTCTGTTAAACCATTGATTTGAACAATGTTGTGCCACCTTTCTTCAAATTCTTCACAACTCAAAGAGTCATATATACAATTTAATAAATGGCCTTTAAAGTTGTCATATTGTGAATAAGATCACAACTTGTGAGGTAATTTGCATAAAATATGCCATAAAAAAATCTATATTTGACCCTTGGAAAAACTATTGCAATTGCCACTTGCATTACCCTATCTTGGTCAGTTATAATCGCATTAGGAGCCTGTCCTGATATACACCTCAGCCATGAGTCAAACAACCACACAAATTTATATGTGTCCTCGTTTGATATGAGGCCACATTCAAAAAGTATCGATTGGCCATGGTGGTTGACGCCCACAAAATGGGCAAATGGCATTTTATATTTATTTGTCAAAGACGTTGTGTCAAACGTTATGACATCTCCAAATGACTTACATGTTGCCATACTTCGGGCATCCACCCAAAACAAATTTCTCAACCTCTCTTCTTCATCTAGATCTATCGCATTGAAAAAACTATTATTTTTCTCTTGCTACCGCACCAAATAATTGTGAAATGGCTCTGCATCTCCTTCTCCAAGCAACTCATTACAAACTTTGTTGATATGATTCTTACACTATTTCTCTCCAAAAGTGAGATTCTCGTATCCACCTACTTCAACAACCATAGTTTTGTAATTTTTGGTCTGACAGATTTTGGCTTTATCCATCATCTTAATTTTTTTCTTCGACCGACTTAATAATTTTTTATGATAAGCAAATTGTCTTGACTTACTCGGGCTCACAGCATGATTGCGTTTGAGGACGACATTGAATAACTGATACTTTCCATCATCTGTTTGTTTTGCATTAATCTTAGCCTTGCAATATGTCCCTCCTACCAATTTTGGTTGATCAATTTTTGATGACTTGCTTCCTGGTTTGTGATGGCAACTACATGCTATGTTGAAGTATTTTACCTCTCCATGATCTCCAGTAATCGATGTTCTTTTCAACAATCCAAATCTCTCATATTTGGCATACTTTGTGTAATATTCAATAACTTCTGCTTGAGTCTCAAATATCATATCAACCTTCAGTTCTCGGTATACTGAGATCCAACTTGCTCTTGTTGGTCTACATTAACCAAAACATAAAAGGCCATGATATAGTTAATATCCGTTAAAATTCCATAAAACAATTGATATTTAAAAGAGTCCAAAAAACAATGTCATTAAAATGTGTAGAATATAAAAGTCTAACCTCTTGGAGTGTTAGGATCATCACTATCGTGTTCTTATTCAAAAAATATCAATCAACTCGGTTCCATCTTGATTATAGCTATATTAAAAAGAGAATATATAAACAACTATGTTTTGGGTAGCTCCCAAACAAAAACAATATTTTGGTCGTGACTCCCAAATAAAAACAATATATAAACAACTATGGCTCCCAAAACTAGGTTTATACAAATGAATACTGCTATGGACACACAAAGATCCCACAAAGGGATCCCACTAGTTCTTTTCTATGTTTGACTTGGAATCCAAAAATCAGTTATACCACTATTGGGTTTCAGATCAAACACACCGTCAACCCAATCAAAATATTTTGTTTCTTTTTTGTGCTTGACAAGAATACTTAGATTACTTAAGATCTTTTCTAATCAACTGATACTATTGCTCTGCCAAAAGGTACAAGTTTTGAGGTTAACGTGTTATCTGGTTCAAAAGGAAAAAGTAAATTGCTCCAAATTATGTTTGCTGTATGAAAAATTAGGAAATTTTTTTGAATCTTTAATTACAGATATCAAAGTGTAAGATTAGAGATGTTAAAAAAAACCCATGTGTGTAAAATGCATAAATATACAGAGCCATGTGTGTAAAATGCATATACACCAAAGAGAGCAAGCCATGTGCGTAAAAATAAAAAAAAATAAAAAAAAAACCTCGTGGCTACCTATAGGAGAGGACGCTAGGGACTGTAACTTCAGCGACAACGTTAGGGACGACGCCAATGATACCTACAAATAGAAAAAGAGATAATAAATGGTTAGAGTGAAAGAAAATTGTGAGAGGTACGTTTGTTGAAGGTCCTGCATATGTGAGAGTGAAAGAGATACTCAGCCATGGAGGTGAACTTACTGTGGCCAACGCAGGGGCTAGAAACGGGATTCAGGTGGGAAAGGAAGCTAAAACAAGATGCAAGGGTTGGGAAACTAAAAGGACGCTGAACACGTGAGGCGGTAGGTAGGTCCCATTGCCATTTTCCCACAACTCTACCATTCTTACATCCCGCTCTCCTCTTTTAGTTCCTACACATAGCACTCTCAAGTAAGTACCTGTTCGTCGCTTACTTCGCTAATTCCTGCTTTCGCGGAAAACTTCATTTTCAGATAGTAAGTATACGTGATTGCTCTCAAGGCATTCAATGTTGGCCAGCCTATAATGGCATTATATGATGATTGTGTTCTTACCACTAAGAACTCGATTAGCATGGTGGTTAGGTAAGGGTCAATTCCCAATTCAGAGAAGGAAATCAAGCGTCTGACTGTCTTGCACGGATAGGTGAAGAGGGACTTGTATAGAGCTACTGTCTGAGTGGTTGGCTTCCAAGGAAGCTAAGGGGTATTTTACAATTGGATAATCTAGGTTTACTGTCTCTTAGGAAGGTTACATGTTGAGAGTTTGGTTGCATTGGATTAACTACGTTGGGATAGCCTTCGGTTCACTGGGTTTTTATTTTTTTTTATGGCTTTTAGTGTTTCATATGTTTGATTATGTATAGTTTGGTTTTGGTTGAGTTTGGTTTGGTTTCTTGTTGTTTTTAAGGTTTTCCTCTACCATAAGTGGGGGTTTTTTTTAATAAACTCGGGAATGGGTCACTTTTGGACATGTGACCTAGTCTTTTTTTTTTTTTTCAAAAAGAAAAAAAAAAGGTCAATTCCCACTTACATAGGTAGTGTAATGGACCCATGGGTTGGATTGCATCTCCTATGAACCCCTTCAATGTGGTTGGTGCTGAGCGAAGTTGACTCATATTTAATCCCATCTTCATAAAAGCATCCCAAAATAAGATGTCCGTCGAACTTCCATTATCTACCAATATCCTCCTTCTTGTGTAATTTGCTACCAGCATCATTACCACCAACGCATCATCATGTGGGTATACTACTCCTCGGGAGTCTTCATCGCCAAAAGAGATTGGGGGCGAGGTTTGCACCCTTGCTTGTTTGATAGGCCTCTCCACACTATAAATTTCTTCATACCTTGCCTATCTTGCATAGGTCTTTCTTCCCAACGAGGATGGGCCACCTCTTGCATATCCCCCAGCTATGGTACGGATATCTGCCAAAGGCAGATCCACCAATCTGTATCTTACTTGGGTCGGTGATTTCTTGGTTCATGTGATCTCCTCAACCTCTTAGGTGACTCTCCCCTCCTCAAGCTCTCGCTTCATCTAAGCTTATGCTCCTGCCTCCTGTTGTTTGAATGCCATGGTGGAGAAGCATTCTCGACAACAATGCATTCTAGCTCTTCGTTACCCTTCATTTCTTCAATTTTTTGTTTTAGCGTGTGACAATCCTCGATCTGGTGAACATTCACTCTATGGTACATACAGTACCTTTGCGTCCACCGCCCATGGTCTTCATTGTGCCTAGTTTCCTTCGTTTTGTCCTGGTCTTGCACATTAGAATAGTGTACATGGCTACTATTATATCGTCCCATGAGGGTTTCTCATTTTCTCTCGTACTGATTCTTTCTTGGCCTTAGACTTCTTTCTCAGGTCTTCCTAGGGCCTTCCTTCAACGTACTCTCCTCCTTTCACCCTGACCTGACAATAAAGGTGATCAACATATCTTTGGCATTTACAAAGTCATCCGTCTGATCCATAAATTCCCACAAAGTGGATGGGGTTTTCCTTGCTAACACAATCATGAAATGACTCCTTGGCCAAATTCCTCCGAGTAGCACTACCAACATGATTTTCTCATCTTGGTCATTAGCGGTCATTCTTTCCTTATTGAATCGTGCCAAATATGCTTTCAGACTCTCATCCTCTCTCTGCTTCACCGTCAATAGATACACTACTGGTCATATCCACCGTCGACTGGCCATAAATTGAGTGATGAACTACCTGCCTAGTTCTTCAAAATTCTCAATGGAGCTTGATGCAGTGATTCAAACCATCCCCGGGCTACTCCTTTTAACGTCAGAGGAAAATCTCTACATGCGATCTCTCCTGAGAATCCATGGAGAGTCATGTGGGCCTTAAAAGTCTCCAAGTGCTCCACCGGGTCCTTAGAACCATCGTACATGTCTATTGACGAGACCTTGAATTACGGTGGAAGTGGTACCTCCATAATCTCCGAGGTGTTTGGTAATTTCATGCTAGTCAGCAACTAATCAACTGAAGATGAGGTTCCTATCTTCTTAGTCATTTCCTCGTATCTATCCGTCTGGCTATGCAGATCATGGTGTATCTTCTTTGTTTCCTCATTCTCCTAAGGGTCTTTACCCACGCCCGCGCTGTGAGCCTCCATCTCCACCCAGTCAGCTTGTCTGGGCATTGCGCCTTCTCTTGACGGCCCATTCTTTGCCTTGATAACCTCATTCTCCTTTCATAATGATTTTACCTCGGTGGTGAGCCTCCTCACTATTTCTTCCATTTCTGCAAGTCTTCCTTCCATGTTTCGCAACATCTCTTCCTGATCTCTAGTTGTTTGAGATCGAGTGGTGGTGGGCATATGAAAAGCACGCTGATTGCAAGATAACTGAATATCCCACAGATGGCACCAACTGTTGAGGGCTTGTTTCACTACTACTCACTCCCGACCTCCTGTAACCAAAGAGTAAAAGGCTTGCGGGGTGAAAGAGAACCCTTTGATGCCAAAGTCAATAATGATATGAGTAACCTTAGAGCTAAAATATTCCAGAGTTTCATTAGCATACCTAGCCCCTTTAAATAGAGGGTTTGTCTTCTTAGGATCACCCAAATTAACAGTCTCGCTCACTATTTAAAATTTGAATCTCGGTTCCTTTGGGCTATCTAAATAGAGGGTTCCCTTTAATGATTCAACCTGAGCCCTATTGGGTCAGGGGGTGTTTAGGCCTTAAGTGGATTGTTGGGCCTTCACGGCCCAAGCCATGGGTGGCACCCCGCGAACCCTTATGGTGGTATTAAAGCCCTTCCAAAAACCTTTAATTGAAAATATTCTAATTGATAAGTCATCAAAATATATAAAAAATCAACATCCTAATTTTAATGGAAAAACAGTACGATCACATTCCTCTTAGCCTGGTCTCCACTTCTGCCTTCACTTTATGTTTGAATGAGGAATATCAATATGATCTGAAGCTGTAAACTACAATACTGTTATGATTTATTTTGTCTTCTATGACAAACATTTAGTGTTTGTTTTTGTGTCGTTCTAAAGTATTGATACCATTGGAAAATAAAGGAGAATATTGAAATATAAATGAGAAGAGAGTTTATAACTTATTTTGACATTAAGACCTACACCTATAGGGATTAGCTAGGCCAGGAAGATAATCCACTATGAAAAAAGTAAATAGATTACAAGCTCTCAAACTCCTTTTTTTTCTCCCTCAATTGTGAGGTAAAGAAAATGAAGGTAGTGGTGTTAGAAAAAATATGAAGAGAGAAGATCAAGAGTAATTGAAATGAAAACATGAATGAGGCGATTATGAATCTGTCTCTTAGACAAATATTGTCTACCTTCTACTCAAGAACGAGTTCTTTTATAATTGGAAACCCATTAATTTGATCCTTAGGATGCAACACTGTCTATAATATTTTGCAAATTGTAAAAATTGAATACTATTTTGAAAAGAGTAGTGCTACAACCATAAAGAGATTTCATGAAAGTAAATCCACAAACAAACATAACTTCATAGTGTTGTGAAAAATGATAGCAAACAAATAAAAACAACAATTACACAATACAAAATTTACATGGTTCAACAACGAGCCTACATCCACAAAGCTATAGGAGATCTTATTCCAAAGGAGATTACAACCACACAATGAGTTACTAGAACACACTCTACTCACACAATCCTAGCTCACTCTCTCTAGGGCTTTTTCTCTTTCACAATATGCTCTCACACGTTACCTTTCTTTGTTCTCTCTTAAAGCTGCTGAAATTCATACATAAGAGATCAAAACATTATATATTTATAGAGAAATGCACTGAAAAATCTAATTGGAAAAAACAGGATTCTTTTGACCGTGTCGAGCCCACCTCGAGTGAATAGCCAATCAAACATTAGTTCAAGCGATCTGCCGAGCACTGCTTGAGCAAAGCATAGCAAACACTAGGGTTAGTACTTCGCTCAAGCCCACTGTCTCGCGTATCTCGAGCAAACTCATGAGTTGAGTTTCGCTCGAGCCCACTTTCAAGTGCACCTCGAGCGAGCTTACGGGTTGAGTTTTGCTTGAGCACCAGGTCAAGCGATCGTCGAGTGAACTCTCTGTCTGGACTTTTCTGCACATAAACCAAGCTATACATGCAACCCAACAATCTCTAACTTGGAGAATGGTTCTCCACATTCTAGTCACTATTTCCAACATAAGCCTTATCTCTGTAGCTCACAACTCTTGTCTTCAAGCTAGAAGACGCACTGAAGTCGAGCGATCCCGACTTCAATCTCTCACATGCATCACCCTCAATCAGCACATCTACTGGGTGACTCACAACTCCCACTACGCTAGAACGCCCTGGCAACCTTGGCCAATTTCCCCAGGCTTATATGAGGAACAACAAAACTAACTCTATTTTGCTTCCCCATCTAACTGGCGCAACCAAATATGCTTTTTTGCATTCCTGTATTTTTTTGTACATCACTAGACCCTAATGTCAAATACAAAGAGTTAAATCTCTTACCATGCGCCATACCAGTGCACCCTTAGTGATCTTCCACACTCGTCCAGAAAACGCTATTGCATGACTGCTATCATTAAGCTATCCCACAGAGAGCAAGTTTTTTTTTTCAGATCTGGAATGTGTGTGACTTGCTACAAAGTCCACATCGGCCCCTCCTATTGCATCCAGTGCCTCTCCATCAGTCTCCATCCAGTGCTTATCTTGTTTCCTGCCCCAATAATTAACATTCAAGGCCAATCCCGAACTTGAGAATTCACCAGTCTCTTATGTGTACCTCCACAGCAAGGATCATGTCACATATATCATCGTAATTCAATTTCATCTTGCCGCTAAACTACTCACCACCATCCTCATGGCCTCCCAACTATTTGGCAGTGATGCCAACGAAATTAATGATTTGGTCTTATCATCAAACTCATTCTCAATAGTAGACAATTGATTTGTGATCGTATTAAATTTATTCAAGTGTTGGGCCACATACATACCTTCTGACATCTTCAGGTTGAAAAAATTCTTCATTAGATGCACCTTGTTATTTGTTGATGGTTTTTCATATATACCTAACAAAGCTACCATGAGATCCGACATGGTTTTCTCTTTAATAACATTTTGCGCCACTATTCTAGACAAGTTCAGCTGAATAATCTCCAGAAAATGTCGATCCAACAAATTCCACTCAACATCGTCCATGCTCTCTGACTTCTTTCCTAACTATGGAAGATAGAGCGTCTTTCCATAGAGGTAGTCCTCTATCTGCATCTTCCAGTACCTGAAGTCAGTGCCATCAAACTTCTCGATCCTAGATGCTTTCAATTTGTCTCCAACCATCATTATCCCTCAGACCCAAACCTTGGCTCTTGACATCAATTATTGCAAAAAAAGATGACAAACAAATAAAAATAACAATCACACGACACAAAATTTAAGTGGTTCAGCAACGTGCCTACGTCAACAAAGTTGCAGGGATCTTATTCCAGATGAGATTACAACCACACAGTGAGTTATAAGAGTACACTCTAGTCACACAATCATAACTCACTCTCTCTAGAACTTTTTCTCTTACACAATTTGCTCTCACACTTTGCCTTTCTTTGTTCTCTCTGAAAACTACTGAAATTTGTACATAAGAGATCCAAATATTACATATTTATAGAGAACGGTGCTAGAAACCCTAATTGGCAAAAACTGGGTTCTAAAGTCAACCAGCTTGTCGAGCAAACCTCGAGTGAATAGCCAATTGAATCTTGGCTTGAGCGGTCTATAGAGTGCTGCTTGAATGGACACTAAGGTTAGTGCTTCACTAGAGTCAACTATCAATTGAACTCATGAGTTGAGCTTCGTTCAAGCCTATTGTCGAGCACACCTCGAGCGAACTCAGGGGTTGAGTTTCGCTCGAGCGCTAGGTCGAGCAATAGTCAAGTGAACTCTCTATCTACATCTTTTTTGCTCACATACCAGGCTCCACATGTAACCCAACACATGATATATTAGATTTATTTTACAGTAAAAGTAGATTTACAATCTAACGTGTCATATCTAGCCATGTCAGTTTGTAAGTTTATTTTTATGTAATCTCTTTATGGCTAAATTATTTTTCTTTTGAAAATAGAAATAATACATATAGGCTTATATCAGCAAAGTGAGAATTCAAAAAGACAGCTAATGATTGTTAAAATAGCAGTTATAAAACTTCGAAACTATAAACGTTAATTATAGTTATAAACGTTTAAAAAATAAAATTATCAATAACCAAAAGAGAACTATTTAGTTTATATATATGGACAGAATTTTGTACAAAACATAATTGTGCAAACTCGGTGACACCACTCTTGTGTGTCTATCCCACATATTTAAGTTTAGAAAAATCTATACTTTATCCTTAATTTTAACGCACTATTAGCACATGTTATGCTGACACAACGGAAAAGACTAAAAACCCACACTTTGAGAAATGAGAAACTGTCTGAAAGGCTACTCTCCTTCACCTTTCCCTCTTCCCCCTCCATGACCTGCTTCTCCTCCCCGTGACCTAATTTCTTTAAATTCCTCTGTTGCTCGCCAGTCACCTCCGGCACCCAGTGTTTCAACACTTATGGTGACCTCTTTGCCGGCACCAAGTGTTTCCCCTTCCCAAAATATACTTGAATCTCTCTCTCTCTCTCTCTCTCTCTCTCTCTCTCTCTCTCTCTTGGTTTTGTGCATGTAATTTAAGTTATGTGTATAAGTTGGTTTCTGGGTTAGTACACCAAAGCATGCTTGGTTTGCTCAATACTTGCAGTACGCAATAACTGCATGTTCATCCTTAAAAGTCATTCCAGACTTCTAGGTGTCGACCACCTCAACTTCATATGTTTTCTCATTCTTCCCATCATCAATACCCCTCTCAACCCCCCCCCCCCAAAAAAAATCAAGATCGCCTTTTAGTTCTTCTGGTTCATACCACAATAATAACATCGTTTCTTTAATCAACAAATATGAAACAATCAACATTTACTTAACAAATGAGAGCAAAACATGACAACCATTTCCATCAGTAACGTCTATTTGTTGCTCAATAAAACACTCGGTTGAGTCTATAGGGGTACCTTCTTTAGTTCCAGCAAGTTTCTCAGTTCCAGTCTCATTTATTGGTTATGACGTCTCCGCCTTTCAACTTTCTACAAAGTGCTCAACCTTGTTTGAAGTTCCCGCACCAGGTGAACCGGGATAATTTACTTAAGTCCCAAATGGTTGGATATAAGGGGGCTACACAATGTTAAAAAATATAGTGTAAATAATAATATTTTGTGATCATTTATAACTCATGTCATTAATTTATCTGACTTCCCCATATGTAGGGATAAGTAGTTGCAGAAGCATTTGCTTTGGAGGAGGCACATATGGGTTTGGAGTAGAAGTATAGGGGTTTAGAGCATAGGAATTTGGGATAACATTCTGAAATGAAGAGAGGTAAGAAGTCATTAGGTCATATGGATTTGAATGAGTAGTGGGTACTGGAGGCGTATATCGAGGTATAAGCCCAAAAAATGGAACTTTTCTCCATAGATCCATAATAAGCCTAAAAATAAAAATAACATTACATTAACATCAACAATAACAACGTGGTCAAATCCAAACAAAATTTTGTACTTTTCTCGCCTTTGTAAAACTTGACCATTCACTCAAAGATGTTTCGATGGGTGGTTTAGAGGTTGTTTATCTTCTCCTTTACCCATTATGCTTTTTGGCCAATGAATTTTAATAAGTGATTTGTTTAGATACTGATATGTACATTAAGCTTAACAAATTAAATTAAATGAAGCATAAATGCAATGCAAAAAATTCAAAACTAGGGAACCCAAAGTTTTTGTTGTCCTCACAGGAGAATAAAACCATAACAAAAGTCTCATTTCGTAGAAAAGAAGAAATCAAACATGACCACAAACAATACATATAAATGCATTCAATAAACACAAACAAATTAAAAATGCAGACAAGTAAATGCACAAAAATTTTGAATCTAACAAGTTAAATACACAAATAGATAAATGCACAAAAAGGTAAATTTACAAATAGATAAATGCACCAAAATTTCATTACATACACAAAAAAAAAAAATTAAAAACGCAAATCCATACAAAAATTTGCAAAAATTTTGAAATGCAAATACAAAAAAATTCGAAATACAAAGTAGATATGGTGGACGAAATGCACAACTTCAGTTAAACCTTGAGCTTCAACTTTGCTTCACATTGGTGGGGAACGAAATGCACAGCTTCGAATTCAACATAGATGGAAGGAAGGAAACTTTCATTGATGAGTTTCATTGCCTACAACCTGCTCCTTAGGGCAACTTTTCACTCTTTTGAAACACAATCGAAGGAAAATTCAAAGTTTTCATGTGTTTTTGCCTCCTCATTTGTGGGTATTTTCTTTTTATTACACTTAAAGCCATGTCACTGTACACGTTGGCCAATGTGTTAAAATATAGTGTGCTCTATAGCAAAACTCCTATCAATAAAGTAACTACCATCAAGATGAACAAAGGAAATTACAAAAGATGGCTATGGCATCTACAAAGGTGTTCCTTCTTGAGAAATGTTCAACTCAGAAAGGTATTTCACAAAATTCAACCCACAAATTGACATAACTTAATGTGATACATCAAATTGTAAAGTTACTTTTTTTGTAAAATATGTTTAATGTATCATATAAAACCACATCAGTTTGTGGGTTTACCTTTGTGAAATTTCTTGGTGACAATAGCTGTAACGGCACATCCCCAGACGTCCGAAGAGTTAGCTCCTGAAACCTAAAACCATCTCTATAACATATTTATATATTCAAGATTTCCCATAAAATACAAATTCATTTATTGAACCCAAATATATATGTTCCTTCACCAGGACACCAAATAAATATCTCAATGAAATAAATTAAGAACTCCACAAAGTCTCGAAAATATCCATGAGATTTTGTACCAAAATAACATAAAATCATAAACCTACTAAATAAGACTTTTCAATAAATACTTGTACCCCTTTGTTAATTTTCTTGTACGATCATCAAACCTTACTAACACTTTCTACTACTGACTTCTAGCTGAGGCATTAAAATTATCTGAAAAATGATATGAAAATAAACACTGAGTTATCAACAACTCAGTAAGCAGAGAACATATACTATTATGTAAACATAAACATTTATACAGTTTAGAATGTAGAACAAAATATTTTCTTTCAGAGTGCAGAATCAGAATATTTACTTTCAGAATGCGTAATCAAAACATATTATCAAAAATATCAGAGCGAATCTTTCATAACCCTTCTTATTCAAAAATAAAATATTTTGCCATATCATAATCTGAGACATCATCTCCATATCATATCAGAGCATCACATCGAGATAAAGACCATGTTTAACCCCTGTGGTAGGTTATAACCACCATTATATCCGTGGTGGGACCATATACCACTATTATCTTTCGTGGTAGGGTCGTATACCACCATTATCACTTGTGACAAGGTCATATGCCACTATTATCACCCGTGGCGGGGCCTTAACTAAACAAAACTGAAAACAGAATCAAAAAAGTCATGCCAAAGGTTTTCAGATGCCATATCATATCACAACGAAGTGCAGAAACAGATTCAGGTCATTTCACATATTCAAAAATAGATTCAGAACATCTTCGCATCACATGCATAAATTTTTATAAAATTTCATATTCACTATTTTTGCATAGATCAAAAAACAGAATGCCAAAAATAAACTCATGTCTACACTAGTCATGATGAAGATACTTGTCTCTTTCATACAGATTTCATGAGTAATGCCAAAAAAATAACTGAGGTTGTTTCAAAAATTCTTTTCATAACAAAACATGCATATTTTTCACAAAATCAACCCTAGTATATTTCCTTTATGCAAAGTCTAGTATAGGAGCCCCTAGGGATGAGTACCGACAATGTCGGAGTCGGAGTGCCCTACCTCCAACCTTGACTCGAACTTTGTTGAAGGTCGAATCCGATCTCTGACTCTGACTTCAATTCGCATAACCTTCAATCTGACTCCAAGTCTGACTTATTAAAGCGGAGTTAGATTTGGGCTTTTTTTCTTGACCCATTTGAAAATCTTGGGCTCTCACTAATTGGATTTAGGCTTCCAAATTTCAGTTGTTGAAGGCCTTAGCATCCTGAGAAGTTGCCAGCTGCTGCTTCTCTTGGCAGTAACTGGGTGGCCATAGAAGTCTGTGAACTGCCAAGTAGTCCTAGCCTCCTCCTCCTAAATCAATGCACTAATGAGCCACCGTGTGTAATTAATCACTCTAACATGCCAATGTTCTTTCTAAAGTAAGGCAATGCCCCCCCTCATCCCCTCACTGGCCACAGCAAAACAACTATCCATTTTTAGACTTCTTCTTACTTCGTCCATTCTTTTATTTCTACACTTAGTTTCCACTAAGAAAATTAGGTGGGGACACTTTTCCTTAGTAAGGTTTTTAAGGATACTAACTGTCTGAGGGTTCCCAAACCCTCAGCAGTTCCACACTAAGATACTCATTGATGATGGCAGGGCTAAGAACCAGCCTCTGCCATTGAAAGTATGTTTTCCTTGTTATCATCAAGTTGTTTTAGTCTCTTTGCACCATGTTTCTTTTCCTCAATGCTTCTCTTAAAGCCCTTTTGTAATTATCCCTCATTGGATAGTTTGAGCTGTCAACCAAGATCTCATTTCCATTTCCTCCTATGTGGTTGTCTCCTCCCCATGCTTGCCTTTTCCATTTTCTGGAAGAGACCCTATTGTTAGCCAATGCATGTGTCTTCTTAGAGTCTGTATTCTACATGATGCCTCCTGAGTTAATTGTTTGTTGGCCCTGTTGAATTGACCCATTCCAGTCTTCAAGTGGACCCCTCCCATTTCTCTCAAGCCCCTCATGGAGTCCTACTGAGGTCCCCAGAATTGTTTGTTTGTCATGAGATGGCCAAGGTGGTAGTCTAGGATCCATTTCCATGCTCGAGTCATTCCTCTGTGTATTTTGGACTCCAAGATCAGATTCAACTGTAGATACTTCAGACAAGGTTGTTGTTTGCTTGGTGGTTGGAGGTTGACTTTCTAAATGAGCTTTATGGGGAAGCCCAAGAAAGATAGCCGTGGAGGTACCATTGTCTAATTCTACCTCTATTAACTGCTGACCTTGAACCTCTCGAGTTCCTCCATCCTTAGTTTTCACAACTAGCTTTTCCTGTAAATCTATCGAAGAAACCGGATTTCCTACAGGTATGTTTGTCTTTTGCTCCTTCCTAGCTTCTATTCCTCTTGCCTTTTCTTTCATCCCATGGTGGTGGTTGTCACCATTCGAGCCACCATATTTACAACTATCAAAGATGATGGTATTCCTTGGTTGTCCTCTAAGCCATGAGCCAAACTATTGAGGACTCTTGTCAGGTACTTGTTGTTCATGGTGAGGTCAAGTGCAACTCTTACCTTTATGGAAAAGAATACCACATTGGAAGCAGAAGTTTTGCAATCTTTCATACTTGAAAGATATTCAGTATTGCTTGTCCCCCAACATTAGCCCTTTTCCTCGCAAGAGAGGTTTGTGTATATCAATGGCAACTCTTACCCTAAGACACCTTCCCCATGCACGTCCATCTACTTCTGCATCCACCCTAATGACATGTCTAATAGATGCTACGAACTGATCCCCGAACTCCTCGATCATGGTGGCCAGTGGGAGATTGTGTAATTGCACCCAAATTGGCTCAAAGCCAAAATGAAGACCATTGATGGATGCAGATCCATCTACCTCTAAAAGAGTAAGTAGGTTTCTGTCGAAGAACCAGGGGCATCCTTTGAAGACCTTCTCTTTGTCGACCAGGGTCTGAAACTCGATGAGAAAACTTTGGTCACCTCGCTCTTTGAATTGAACCCAACCTTCTAACCTCCATAGTTGAGACATATTGATTCTGAATGCTTCACTATTAAAAATCTTATCGGCCAATACTCTCCCAACTATGCAATGATTCACATGTCTCTCATCTTCCCTCATACCTTTTTTTTTGATGTGGAAGAAAGAACTTTCTTCCATAGACAGATGGAGTCTTTCTCATCTGTTTACCAAGTCCTCAGTTTCCATTCGAAAGACCAACAAAACAAATTGAAGTGACTAAAACTCACAGGGAGTGAGAACTAAACCTTTGAATTTCTTCAAAGGCACTGAAACCACACACTACCTCCTGAGAGAGACAGAAAAGGCACTCTTCAGAGGTTTTCTGCTAAGAACTCAATCAAATACACTTAAAATAGCTTGCCATCGGACAAAAATATGTTTTGATGCAATGTTTTCAACATATTTTTCTAAAACATATTTAGTACTTTTGCAATCAATACGTAATAAAAAAATTTTGTTTAATAGATCACTTTGAAATTTGGAAATACATAGTACTATAGATAATATTTCTTTCTTAATAATACTATAATTATGTTGTGCAGTATTCCATACTCTGAAATGGAATCAAACAATTTGTTTGGATGAGCCTGGTGAAATAGTTTGTTTCAGTATGCTACCATAATCAATGTCAGAGGCATCTGTTTCAACAATTTTAAAAGAACCGGAAGTAGAGATACCAAGACACGGAAGAATTTTGACATGTGTCTTGATTTGTTTAACAAGATTAGTATGAATTTCTGACCAAGCAGGAGGATTGGTATGTAGCCTTTTCCTAGCAAGTAAATCATTGATTTTATTTTTGCAAAATTTCAAAGTCTCACTATTCATTTGAATAGGTCGAGCTTTAGTTGGAGTATTTTTTCTACAAAAATCTCTAACATAAGATAAAGAAATAACATGTTTCTTCCTATACTAGAAGGCATTTGGAAGATCAAAACAAATATCAATTTTTGATTGAAGCAAAGTACTAGACAATTGTTTAGAAATCTTTTTGACTTTGATTTCTTGTTGAAGAAATTCAAATGTTTGTTTTTTGCAGAAAGCAAAGATTATATATATATATAGGTGATTGGAAAACCCTAGAGAAAGAAAGGAGAGGGAGAAATGTGCATTGCATGGTCTAGAACGTGCCTGGATTCTGGGCCTAGTTCATGGATTTGGATTTTGGGTCACTTTTGAAATATTTGGGCTCATATCTTGGGTGGTGCAAAGACTAAAAAAAGGGGTTGAGCAAGTTAGCATAATCTAGATAATCTCTTTAAGTTAATCGTATTTTCATAAGTTGAGTATTTAACCAACACTAATGGGCCTCGACTCACTTCTAAAATAATCTACTTGTCTCATAAATTTCTCAGGTCAATTCCCGCTTGGCCCATTAGAATATTTTAACCTAATTATCAAGCCCAATAAAATTCATACTCTGTCAAAATAACTTTGGGCTCATAGTTTATTCCAAAATTACTCATTAAAACTTAAATGGTTTTTCATACATATTAACCCAAAAGAAAAATTGTATAGCTGTAACACCCCCTTCCCGTAAGCTAGGTGTGTCACGTATTTTTTTCATGATAATAAACCCGACAAGAGATTCTCTAATTTCATAATTGAAAAAAATAAACTGAAACTTATTATGAAATAAAATGTCTAATAAAATTGTCTTCCAAAAACATTAAATGAATAAACTGAATAAATTCATGTCATAAAAGACATGTTTTATTTTAGAAAGTTTGAACTAAAAATAAAATGCTCCTTCTACTCCTGGTCTGCCTGCCCGTAATCATCATTTTCACCGGGGTAGTTAAAAACATGAAAATAAACTAAAATGAGTCGATGACTCAGTAAGAAATCTATCACAATGTAAACATAATAAACCTAAGATTTTTATAAGAACTTTCATGCTGAGCTTAAAATTTATGACTGTTCATGCTAATACTTATGCTATGTATGACTGATTTATCTGAACTAACTGACTGATTTATCTAACTTATCTGACTGGCCAACACACTTAACCCTGTGTGCAAGGTTGTGCACCAGCCCCACATCCCGCTGCAGCAAGGGGAACCGCTGATAGTATTCTAGCATACTATGGTGGACCACGACTGAGTTCGTGGCTTGCACACCACCCTGAACTGAACTGCATTGGTACCATGTAGCTGAATGGTCATCTTATTAACTGATCTGAATTTATCTTACACTTGAATTTAAGATGGCTTACGTGTCTTATACACATGAGATGCATGACATATTACATACATAATCATAATTTCTGAATTTAAACGTGATGCGAAATGATATGATCATATGCTATGCTGGATGACATGCTTGCACATGACATGAGCGGTTCATAAATAATGGCTATCAATGAACTGGCTTGAATAATACATACATATAGGCTAACTATGATGATTCTAATTTATGATCAAATTACTTACCTTGCTGCGTTTCTTCTTGAATAATACTTCGTAACTTGAGACCTATATACAATAAATAACTATCACTAATTTGTTTGGAAATAAATAAATACTAATATCTTACTTAACTAAATTTGGAATTCTAAAAGATAATCAAACAAATATTTTGTTTAACACTAAAGTCAATAATTCCTAGTATTTAATTTACTTAAAAAAATACTAAGTTATAATTTAGTGGAAATACTCGAGCTATTTTAAAATAATTCATAAAAACTTAAATTCTTAAACTAAGTTTCATTTCTTAACATAATTATTAAATCTTATAAGAAACTTAATAAATTCCATTAAATTCTTAACTTAGTAATTTTATTAAAATCCTACTAAATTGACAAAGGAAATATTAACTAAAATATTATACTTAAAAGTATACTTTAAAATATATTTCCAATTCTTTAACACTTTCTTATAAAATAAGTCTATGACTAATATGTTTATTTAAGTAAAATTCATCTTTAGAAATATCGAGTCCAACATCAGAGTGCAGCTCATAAAACTACTAAACTTTAGGATAAAATTATCACAAAGGTAGAGCCCACGTAATAACACAACTCAAGCCCATTTCACAAAACTTTTCGTCAACTTAAAACATGTGTTTAAAACTTTAAGGGCTGAAATGGGAATTGCACCTAATCAAGGCTTCTAGAGATTTCATTGAAGGGCAGTTTTGTAAGTTCACTAAAAACAAACGTGCAAAGTTTTAATGAAAAGCAAATATATGATAACGCAAAAATGAGAATTTTCATTGAAGAAGAGAAGTATCACGCGACAGGGAGAAACCAACTCACCGTGAGAGGAAAATTGATGCGACAGATCTATGAATATCAACAACGGTGAAGCTGAAAAATGGGTTCTGAATAACGTGGAGTTCAGAAAGAGAAAGGAATTAGTCTTCATAATACTAACTGAAAATCAAAAGAAAATAGAGAGAGAGGTTCTGCGATGGTGGCTCACCGAGGGAGGGCTGAGGCGATGGCGGCGCTGGTGGTTGGGAGTGACTGGCGACGCGACTGGGGGTGTCCCTTTGGTGGTGCGGCACCGAGTGAGAGAGAAAGAGAGAGTTAGAGAGGAGAACTACTAGACCGAAACACAGATGATTCTCGCAGCTCACAAGATTCTCCTCTTATGTACGGGTAAGCACATTTTATAATGGTAGAATGATAGAGAAAAAATAAGAAAAACCCTAGAAGAGTAGAGACGTGCACGTGCAAGAGAGTGGAGACATGCATGTGTAGAAAGATACTCGGCAACAGAGTTGGATTTTCCACTAGGATGTTAGCGAAAATCACTGAGAAACATACGGGTTTTGGAGATTTTAAGTGAGTAAACAGAGGCTAACATCGAGATGAGGTTCGGCGGGCTAGAGGGAAAAATAAAACTTTAAATTTCAAACAAAACTCTAGTAAATGTAATCTGATACACTTTAGAAATCCTTATTAAAACAAAATTCTAACAAATCTTAAATAACAACTATAATAGAAAATCTAAAGATAAAGTAAATATAAATTCTGATAAAACTATAATCATAATAATATAAATTCTAAAATAAAAAGTTTACTAGAAAAATTACTTATATACCCTAAAACCAAAACTGGTATGTTACAATAGCACTCGTACTTGGCTTGGGCTTGGTGCTGGGTCTGGGTGTTACAATAGCACTTCTCTTCTTTCAATTTACCCAATCTTAAAAGAAAAACCAAAAGCTTGAACTTTGAACATCTTTATAATGAGATTTTTCCACTAAATCCTATGGAAATAGACACCAAAGCAAATTCAGGTAGATACTCATGTCTCCTTTTTTACCAGGCATTTTCTTTATTTAATCATGTTTGCAATTGCTTGTCTCCTCTATCAGTACTATGTCCAAAATCTAGCATCAGTAAGAATAATCAAGAAGTAAAAGAGGAAGAGAAGCAAAAGGCCTTAAATCTTGTTCTCTTGCACTCATATCCATTATTTTATAGCAGAAGGTTCCTATATTTTTGTCTTTTAAAAGCAAATTGCATTAAATTAAAAACAAATGAACAAGCTTTATTATAATACCAAGCATCAACGTTTATTCTCAAAAAGAGGAGAGGGTGGATGCCCCGAATAAATGCCCAATTACTATAACGACCCCGCCCCGTGAAAGGCGGAATCGCTACATACATACATATTTTTAGCATATTTTTCTTTTCCTTTCTCCATCCTTTCTTTTTTCCTTGCCAACAGGGAAGACACTAAGCGTCTGCCTCTCTCTCTGCAGTAATGCCTTGCTCCCCAGCCTTTTCATCATTTCCTGAATGTTTAAAACATTTAAAACAAAAGTGAGTCTAATACTCAGTAAGTAGTACACCATGCAGTGAACATACTAGGCATCTATTCTTTTCCTTTTGAAAACATGCATACATAAACATTTGCTACTCTTTGACAATGCATTTCATGCATAAACATTCTTAGAAATAACTAGGCTTTCATGCATAAACATCTTTCATGCATAACGTGCTTTTCATCTTTCATGCATAAACATGCTTTTCATGATTTTCATCTTTCATGCATAAACATCTTTCATGCTTTACATCTTTCATGCATAACATGCTTTCCATGCATTACATCTTTTCATACTTTTCATCTTTCACTTTCATAGGCCATTGCACACTGTTACGCCCCGCGTGCTAGGGTTAGCGGCCATATGGCCAATGGATTCGCCTGTGGCCATAGGTTGGAATCTCATTCCATCAGGGTGCAACACTGGGTGCACTACCAGATACTACTACCCGGCATTGCAATATGCTCATTCATTCATTGGGTACCCCTTTTCATTCATGTAGCCATTACGTATTTTCATTCATTGAAACTTTCATTTCCTTTCAGTCCTTTTATACTTTCATTCATTTCAGTCCTTTTCATTTAACAGTTCATTCATAGGAAATGAACGTCACTTAAAGCATGAGTTTAACATCATTTAAAAGCGTGAGCTTAAACATTGTCTAAAAGCATGAGATTAAACATCATTTAAAGCTTTCACATCATCTAAAGGCATGAGCTTAAATATCATTTAAAGGCATGAGCTTAAACATCATTTAAAGGCATGAGCTTAAACATTATTTAAAAGCATGAACTTAAACATCATTTAAAAGTATAAGCTTAACATCATTTAAAAGTACGAGCATAAACACCATTCGAAAGCATGAGCTTAAACATCAATTAAAAGCATGAGCTTAAACATCATTAAAAGCACGAGCATAAACATCATGTAAAAGCATGAGCTTAACGCTATTTAAAAGCATGGGCTTAAACATTATCTTTCAAGACATCCTTTAAACGTCAGTTCTTAGAGGCCTTTTAAGACGTTCCCTCATGAACATTTTAAAACATAAGTTCTCAGGGACATTTAAATCATCAGTTCATAGGGACATTTTAAAACTCATTTAAAGCATCACTTGAAGTATAAAACATGAGACGTTCATTTCCTTTCCTTTCCTTTCCTTTCCTTTCCTTTCCTTTGCATTTAAACCTTGTCATCATCTTTCTTAGTTCAATGCATATGCATTTTCATGAACAAGATACATTTTTATGCTATACTACATATAGGAATAATCATAAGTTTCTTGAGAGAGCATGCATGAAAATCTCATGACTTAGAATCTATATGCATGCATTACTTTATACATGTACACACAATTCTAATCGATAGGGTATTTAACAGGAGCTATCAAGAAAGGGCTGTACATACTATATTCATTTACTCTTTTCATTAGAGAAACATTTGCAGTGAGAGAGATATTCTTTCATAAAGAGAGCATGGTGTAAGAAGCATGGTCATAGCTACTTACCTCTATGCTCCTTGATACGTCCATCATCAATATAGGTCCTATTTCAATAAATAGCATAAGCATGTTAATACTCATACAATATTCTTTAGCCGTCCCTTTAAAAGAGAAAGTCATGATACTACAATCTAACGTCCCTTCTATGCTTAACATCAATCCCAAATGACTACTCCTCACCTTGACTTATAAGAGAAATAACTTAAGTATTAAGACATGCTAGCTATCCATGGAAAGGCTATTTTAAAAGTTTACATGAAGAGTAGTTAAGAGTTCATAGGCTTCAAGCAAGGTTTCTTTGGTTCAAGCTCACTTTGGGTTATGGACATTAGGAGATAAAATTTGGAATCCTCGACAATGGGTTTTAAAATAGGTTTAGGCATCTCAAGTAGGCTAAACAAGCTTAGGGAACATGCCCTTTAATCAACTTGTAGTCCCTCATTATATAAAAGTTAGCTAATCAATATTTTGGACTCTTGGGTTAGGTAGAATTTAACCAAATGAAGGACAATATAAATGAGTTATTTTTACATCAAGACATGGCATGACATGGACTTAGGAATACTTGGATACCTTTGCATATCATAATACATTATGCACAATTAATCTCTTATATCTAAACTATAACCTATTCACATAAGCAATATTTAATTAGTTTAGATAAAACCTCCCATTTAAAATTAAAGTAACATAAAATATAGCAAAGTTACCCATTAAGAAACTTTAAAACCTTTAAACCAAACCTCTAGCATCCTAAAAATAGATTACCAACCAAATCTCAACACAAGGCACATGATACCAAAATATATAATTTAAAATCACTATAATCATCATCTATGATTAAACCAAGTTTTAAGACAACATAACAAATTCGAAATATAGGAAATCACATAGCAAAAACCACTTAAACATATTCGGTTTGGGCTAAAAAATAGAGCACCCATATTTATTCATAAGATGGTAAATTAACAACACCAAAATATAAGCTAAAACAACTTAGGGAGCTTCCAAAATCACACTAAAATGAAAGGAACCAATTTAAGATTTTTACCTTAAGCTCTTAGCCCCTTCCAAAACACAAGTGGAAGACCAAATAAAGGGACAACCGTGTGGATGAAGAGCAATACGATAACACTGTTTTAAACCCCAAAACCGAAATGTCAATGGGTAAAAAAATGGTGAAATTCGAAATCCATATGGAAATATGGTAGAAAGTGAACCAAAGTTTATTACCTTCAATATTTCATCCTTTGGAAGATGAAATCAAGCCTTGGTTCCAAGTTTTGAAGAAAATATTTTTCTTCTTCCATGCTATGAAGTCATAAGCTTGAAGATGATGAGAGGAGTTGGTTTCTTGAAGAACAAAACAAAGGAGAAGAAGAAAGGTGTGCATTCGGCTAACTTGGAGGAAAAGACGAAAACTTTTTATTTTTCCTTGGGTGAGACCGACGGGTATGGGGGGAATAAAGGGAAAATGATTTTAGTTCATGCCTTTTTGTGTAGCTTTGACCGTAAGCTTGGAGGAAATCTCTTTGACTTATCTTGGAAGTTGAAGTTGGCGTGTAGGAGAAGAAGAGAAGGAGAAGTCCAAGTTGCTTGTTGAAGAAGTCGATGGTTTCCAATGAGAGAAAATGTGAGTTGATAAGTCAAAAAGCTTATCTTATAAGCCAAGGGATGGATGGTGAGGATTGAGTGTGGGAAGATAATTTCCTCACCTACCAATCCAATGGTAGAGATTAATTGGGTCATTTCTTAAATAAATAAAATTAAATGGCTTAATGGAAAATATTTCAAGGTCTTAAAAATCATACCCTTTATTTTAACAAATCATATTTTAAAAATTAAAGCATACTCATCTTAAAATAAAATAATTAAAGTAATAAAAATAATCTTTATCTCAAAATATTTAACTTAAAGAATTAATATAATGATGTAAGGACCTACGTAGTAGGATTCGGGTATTACAATTACAGTACTTGCAACAATAAAAAAGGCTAAAATTATAAATATAAGTAAAAAAAAATAGATAATAGACCAATGGTTCGACCCATTGTTCCTTGGTTTTTGTCAAAGAGGGGACAATATTCTCGTTTGTTTTCATAGATGAGATGAGATTAGTTGAGATTAAAGTTAAAAAATTAAATAAAAAATTGTTAGAATATATTTTTTAATATTATTTTTATTTTAGAATTTGAAAAAATTAAATTTTTTATTTTATTTTGTATTAAATTTAAAAATATTATAATGATTAGATGAGATGAGTTGAGATATTTCCTAAAAATAAAATGAAACATTTTGATGTTGTTGGACTGAAAAGTTTGCCATCAAAGGCCACAACTGGAGCACTGCAACTACAAGCAACCATTTTGACACTTTTGTTAGATGTTCTCATGTCCACTACCTCCATGTTCTCAGAGCACTAGCATTGGACTCATCAAATAAGTCCAATGACTAAAATTTGATGAATCTCACTTAAAAATGCTGGCATTGGATTCATCTTTCACGTGTTTGTGAAGCTATGAGCTACAATTCATCCTCATTTATCTTCAAATTTGAAGAACGACTATTCAAAGTCCATCGTATTATTTTATTACCAAAATGATCAGTTTCGTACGCAATCTCGTTTCTTTTCTTTCTCTTTCTCTTCCTTCTCTACTTTCGTCCTCACCCCCAAATCCCGAAAGCCCTTTCATTCTTCCTCTCCTCTCCTCTCCCTTTCTTTCTTCCTCTCCTCTCCCTTCCCAATGCCCAGCATAGTTCTTCCTCTTACTTTCTTCCTCTCCCTTTCTTCCCTTCGTATCCTCTCCAGTTTTCACTAAGCTATCCAAAATCTGGGCTGTGAGAGTTAGCATTTCATCTTCGTCCACTAGGGTTCAAGTCTGTACGAGGTGTTTTAGGCTTCAGAGGATCTCCATCACCTCCATAGGCGCACCGTTACTGCTCCCATTGGGTTGTTCGATTCTCCGCCTTCGTGAGTGCTTTCTTCCCATCATTATATATTAATCATATATGCATCTGTGAGAAATTTGATACTACATTTGTATGCTTATGTAATGAAATTTTTCCCGTGAATAAATTTTGCACTCCATGACTAGGGTTTCAATCCTTCTATGGTTTGAGTTGTATGAAACAAAGAATGGTTTTGAGACATCATTTTTGTGGGCTTTCTATTGTTTCTTCATGGGCAAAAATATACCATTTTGTTCAATTAATTTCATTTTCTTTTATCTTTGTATTCACTCGATAGCATCACATTCAGATATATATACTCAAGATTTGAATATTAACTTATGAAAAAAAAAATATAACTGATCTGAATATAACTTGAGGCCAAAAAGAAAATTGATGAAATTCAAAACCACTGCTTTTGTAATGTGAGCTGGTGGTTTTGTGTTACACTAAGCTAAGTTTTTGTAGTGATGAAGATCTTTAAGTTGCTGAGGTGAAAAAAAAACAAGTGGTATAGTAAGTTAGGCACTATTGTTTTAAAGTTCCTATTGCTTTGGACATTTTTTATCTTGCAGTATAGCATCATATTCATAATAAGCAACTGATAAAACTCTATTTTTGCAAAACAATGGCAACTGAATTGTTAAAACTCTGGATTGAACTGAATTCTCGACAACTATCATGTCTAGTAGTTTTTGGTTTAACTTTTTTCTATGTGTAGTGTGTAATGAACTTCAATATGTAACTGTGTAATGAATCTTGAAGTGTAGCTGTTTAATGAACTTGTTGTGTAATTGTGTAATGAACTTGCTATGTAGCTGTTTAATGAAGCAAGATGTGTACGTGTGTAATGAACTTGCTGTGTAACTGTTAGTAATGAACTTTGTTGTGTAGCTGTTTGATGAACTTTGCTGTGTAGCTGTTTGATGAACTTGCTGTGTAACTATGTAATGAACTTAACATGTGATGCTGAGTAATGAACTTAATGTGTAATTGTTTGGGAAAGTAACATGCAGCATGATTTGATATTTTGTTTAAAATATGCTGCCTTGTATCTATTTGAAATGTGTTGCTTGGTATCTATTGTGATGTGCTGCCTTGTATCTATTTTCTTGTACTGCCTCGTTTGACAACCCAAGGTTACGGTTCTTAAAGGATGGACACTCCATTTGAGGAGGATTCCTTCTTCACCACTCTCTTACAAAGTTGCGGAAAAGATTGTCATAGCAATCCAATATATGAGCAATATTATAATGTTATGGTTGATGTAACTCCCCTTCACAGCGAAAAGAGACCTCCGGAAAAAAAAATTCAAAGAGGGGCATATTTTACTGTTGAGAATGATAACTTACTTGTCTCCGGTTGGCTTAGCATTAGCATTAATGTCATACGGGGTACAGATCAAAAATCCATTCAAATATGGGATAGAATTTCTGAGTTTTATCATGAGTATAAAAAACCAAATACTGCAAATCATTCGGTAGGGTCATTGATCAATCATTGGTCCATGGCCCAGAAATGCATAAACAAGTTTTGTGCATTTCTAGCGCAAATAGAATCATTGCACCCAAGTGGTGCGACCAAGCAAGACAAGATATGTACTATTTTCTTTTAATAATGTTTTATTTTATCTATAATTCTATTTTTTGACAATATTAATTTTAATTTTTAGATTGAAAAAGTAAAAATAATGTACAATATTAATTTTCAAATTACAAGATATGAAAGAAAAAATTAAAAATATTATTATTAAAAAAATAATATTATATTATTATTTTGATGAATCAAATGACTAATTCAATGTGAGATTATGGATATGAAGGTTTTATATTTATAAAAAATATGTACTTTTTATCAAATTTTAAAGATGAATTTAATGAACCTAATACTAATATTATCATTCCGAAAGTGATAACATGGTCAGATATCTAAAGTCAAAATGACAAGACTCCACCAAAAAAGTCTGGCTTTGGGACTGAAAACCTCTCTCTAACTCAAGAAAAACCGAGACCCTCTCTCTCTAGAAAACACCCGTCTTGAAGCCGAACGGGGGGGATCTCTGTGTTTTTCTTTGTGTTTTTCAGGGCATCCACGGTGAACCGCCGATCAAGGACATTCCGGCGAGCCCAGGCCAGAACGCGCCACGCCATGGGGTTGCCCAGCTGCCGATCTTCAAAACCACCGATCGCGGCGTCAAACGGAGCAGCGAGTGGCCCGCACGCGTGGGTTGAAGCTCCAGGAGTTCTCGGGCGCGTGGCTTCCACGCGCCTCCAGGGACACCTCTGACGCCGTCACGCACGGCCTTTCTGGAATCCGCTAGCCCGGTATTTCCAAGATCGCTCACCGGTTCCGCCCAGTTTGGCGCGTGGGCTACACGCGCCATGGCAGCATCCTTTTGTACACTGCTTATGCACCTGCTGCTTGTGTAGTCCTCGTGTTACTGTTGTGTTTTTGTAATCCTGTTTGTTTGTAATTTTCGTTTTGTAATGTTGTTCTTATATTAATAAAAAAACCAAAAAGAAGTCCCGCTCCGCGCTGTCGGATGGTGGGGTTTGGTGAACCCTATCCTGCTTTGTCGGGGTATGGGGATTTGTAACCTCTGTCGTGTACAGAGGTGGTATGTCTCTAAGACTTTGGTCTTTAGAGATTTACCGTCTGGACTAGACCATGTCAGACACTTATGTGTTCTGGGGAGCTTTTAACCATTTGTAATTGGCTTGTTTTTAAGTCAAAGTTGTAAGTCCTTTTTAATGAATGGTGATCCACTTCTTTCAAAAAAAAAATGACAAGACTCCACTATTTCGATGCATGGGTTCACGATACAACATTTGTACTGTTTATGTACACGGATGTGCGGCAGTGCTTGTGGAGCATGCGCGACTTTGGTTGGCATGTATGGCTCACATGCAACTCCAGTCCCCATTTGGAATGCCACTTGGGAAGTTTGTAGATCAGCAATCTTTGAATCCTAAAGAGTATTGAGTAAAATATAGACACGTAAATTAGATTTATAAAATTTATAACTTTTTAAGTAATTTTTTTTAAAAAATATTAAATATTCAATATATTATGACATTGTAATATTGTCATGAGATATTACAAGCAAACAAAGGAACTCTTATGTGGTTTTCATTGTTGTTCCTCTTGTTGCTTCTCAATTACACATTGATAATGGACTAATAAATTCGAATCCTACAGCTACTTTGCTTTTGTAATTTTTTGCATAACATGAATTAAATTTCAAACAATACTAATGATTTTATACTGATTGATAATATCTTTCACGTCAGTAATATTATGTGAATTTATACTTGAAATATTATTAAGTAGCAGGCCTCTTATTTTAGCTAGCATCAATGAGTGTGTTACTAATACGATTTTCACACAGTTGTGTAGAATACACCATCTATATCATTTAGATTGTATTGGGATGTTGAGCTGAGTCAAAATGAGTTGAGTTCTTTATGAATAATAATAAGTTGAGATGGTGAAATGAATTTTGTGGGAGTCACTTAAGATAAATTTAAATATGTTTAGATGTTAAGATGAGTTTAGATATATTTATAAAAAGTTGAAAAATGTTGTAGGTCCTGCGTGTAAAGAGATGTTGAGTTGAAAAATATTGTAGGTCTCACGTGTAAAGAAGTATTGAGTTGAGTGATATTTAGTGATTTGAAAGTTGTGTGTTTAGATATTGAGCTAGACTTAAATTTAAATTCAACTCAAATGAACTCAACTGCTTTCATGTTCCAAACATAGCCTTAAAATGTAATATTTGATTTGTAAGATTCAAATTTTAAATTTATATTCTAAATTAAATTAGAATAATTCTATTTACAGTCTCGGACTGCATATGCAGACCTCTTAAACGAAACGAACCGTTTAGGTGAATTTAACCCTCGTTTGCTGGCTTTACACACAAACTCTCTCTTTCTGAAAATGGTGAATGAACCACCGTCATCCTCCTCATGGCCATGGTTCCTCCAGGCAGTGCCTCTCATGGTAGTTGCATTAATAACAGCTCACGACAGAGAGGGAATAAAACTTACAGACTTACATATACACAAATTGATTGATCAGATTTTTCTTAACTGCTCTGTCGATGGTGGAGGATGCAGTGATGGGAAGTGGAGGAGAAGAGCACTTCGACTCTGTGGAGGAGGCTGGCGATGGGCAGTGGAGGAGAAGAGAACTACGAATCTACTGCAATACCCTCTACCTCTACCTCTACCTCACCCCCTAAACAATGTGTTCTGAATATGTTTTCCCCTCATTCTCAGCATGTGGGAACTCACTTCCAACATGGATATTACATAGTGGTATTTTGATGTTGAGTTAGTGTTTCTATGTAAGTGGTTTAATATCCCAATGATTGAGATATTTGTGAATTGGTCTGAAATTCCTGGATCCAAGGTGAATCCATTGAGCATACCCAATATGCTTTGGGAGCTTGCACTCATGTCTATGGGATATCGAATCCGTATGTGGACAATTCATACTTGAGCTTTCACGTTGATGGTGGAGGAGATTGGGTCAAGGGTGGTCATCGATGGTGGAGGAGATTGGGTCGGAGCAGGTCGTCGATGGCACGGCAAAGTGGGAAAAAAAGTCGCCTCCGATTTTCAATTTTCTAGATTTAGTTAGTTTTGGAAACAGGGGCAACTTAGTCAATTCAAGGATAAAAATAGGGACAATTTAGTCAATTCATACATTAGGACTGCAAAGGAGTCCTAAGAGGAGACTGTATGTAGCAGCTCTTATTAAATTATATCATATAAATATTTTAGTAAATATATTCTAGGCATCGAGTTAGAGAATAGAATTTTTCTTAACTTCGAAGACCCAAATTGGTACGCTTGACAGGCCAATTATCAAAAAAACCAAAAAAAAAACAACACAAGCGGGATTGGGGATTCCCTCAAACCTGGATGAGAGACTTGGCTGTGCAACCAAACACGGCTCTTCGTCCTCGTAACACGTCATTCCTTTCCTACAGACGAAGCTTTCTATCTTTCACTGGCTACCACTAAGGTGTTTGAGTGATGATGATCTAATCTTTATTGATACAGAACGGGGAGGTATTCAGAATTTTTTCTCACAGGTAAGCTTTAGTATAGAAGGGAAAAGGTGGGGAGATCAGGCTATTTTCTTTATTTCTTTCTTCTTTGTTCTTTTGTTTGGATTTGAAACTGAAAAGAACAAGATTGGTAGGAAAAATCCCTTGCTCCGATAGTACTTTCACAAAAATTCGAGTTTGTTGAATGGTTGCTATTAATGTTTACTGATAAAAAATTTTGAGCGAAATCTGTTCTCCAAGATGCCTAGATTTAGCAGCAGATACTAGATACCAGAAAGCGAGCCTCCGTCTCTCTGCGATCTGCTTATCCTCGTACATGCATGAAATGTACCTCTAACTTCAAACATTCAATGCCTCCATCCATACGGTGTCGTTCGATTGCATGTTATTTTCACCATTTAAGCTCTCTCTAAACTGGATTCCTTTCCGTGCACTTGGTTCCATTGTCCCGTTCTTCATTATTTGCTTCTCTTTGAAAATGTTATTTATTCGTTTGGTTGTACATTTGGAGCTTTGCTTTGTTGTTTATTGCTTAGAAAAAGTAGTTTTGGTGGGGTGCTGGGGAGTTTGTAGACTTTGCCACCTTGAAAGTAGAGGTCTTTCTGGATGAATAAATACTATTTTAATGTTAAGAATATAAGAGTATCATCGTTAGAAAGCTTTGTAGTGCATGGATGAATACGTACTATTTTTAGTAGCATTGATGTTTGCTTTGAAGATGATGAGTGGCACGTGAATTTTGAAATATTGTCTTCCTTTCAAATAAGCAGCTGTAGTTTTACTATGTAATTTTGGAAATGATTGTGCTGTAATATAATTATTTTAAACCTAATAAAATGAATGGATTTTTGTTGGAAATAACAGTTAGGGATTTTGATAGCTTATTCTCTTTCCTTTCATTTTGGTGGCTAGTCAACTGGTCGATGGAAATTAGCGTGGGATTTTCCTTTTGTTATCTCTGCATAAATCTGTTATTTTCACTTGCAAATTGATGCTAATGTTTTTTAGGCGCTTCTGCAATTTGGTTGTTCTATCAAATTGTTATTCTGCAGCAGGTTTAGAGATTTCTTTTTATTACAAAAGTAAGATAAGTTTTATTAATGATCAACAAAAAGAGGTAAATTTTGTTGATTCCGTGTATCCTTCCTACGTACTTGGGCTATGCCTATTACTTTCTATTAATAAAACCTTATTAATAGATCAGCGGTACACGTTTTTGGGGATCCCGGGGGGGGGGGGGGGGGGGAGAGAGAGAGAGAGAGGAGAGCAAAAAAACTCTAAAAACCAAAACTAGAAAGACGCAAACTGGCCATCATCCAATGGTAAAGTGCATTAAAAATGACTGCATCACCATTCTGGAAGATAAACCTTGACATGGATGGAAGTCCTTCAGAGTTTAACTATGCAAGATGATAGCTTACTTCCAAACATTTGTGGGACTCTCTAATTTATGTTATTTTAATGCCCAAATTTGTATAAGATTTTGATGAATGAGGCCCCATATTGCATGGAAAGGAGAAGTTCTATAATGATTCCTAGGGCCCCTAATCGTAACATTGATTCGTCATTCCAGAGTATAAGCACAAATGTGGCTCGAGTTCTCCTTGGGTCATTTCAAATGGTATCAAAGCCACAATCTCAACCAGAAATGTAAGACTTGAGGCATGCCACCTACAACATATTGACCTGATGAGGGCAGTAGGGACTTAAAGGGAAGAAGTTGTAATACCAAGGAATTAGTAAGAGATGGTGGCAAATGTGATTAGTGCCTGGGAATGAGAAGTTATGCTAGTTTATAATGATTTCAAGGCACTTCATTTGTATCATTGACTATTCATTTTGGAGTATAGATGCAGCAAATCTTTTTCTTGAGATTTTTTTTTTTTTTTTTTGGTATTGTCTACTTTTAGGTTCATATGTGGCTTGAGCTTTCCTTGAATTATTATAATTTCTTTTTGCATTATCAAATGTTATTGCTGGTGTTGGTGAGAAGTTAAGATTGGGGGGCTTTCTGTATTTGCCTTGATGTATTTGGCTTCTTCTTTCTTTCTGATGTTCTTTTCTCGGTGTTCAAATTCCATATGTTGCAAAATTTTACCTTGTAAATTGCATTTTCCAGCTGGATATCAGCCATTGAAGATGGTTTGGATGTTAAAATCATTTTAAATGAGGGACTGTCTTTTAGTAGTGACGGGGGTATTCTAGCCTGGATTCTGCAATGTGGCAATGTTATATTATGAAGCCTCTTTTGATTGATTAGTAGATCCAAGATAAATATATAAAATCTTATTCCTTGAATTTGCATCAAATTAATTATTAACCAAAGACCAAGTCATTATGTCTTGCTAGGTCTAACCATTGGACCATTAAGTAGAACTTGTAGTTTTGCCCCAAATTGTAAGAATTGGAAAGATAGGAAAGCTTCCTATGCAAGTGTTTGCCTTTATTTTTCTCACCTGTGTAACATTAGAGGCAATTTCATGGAGCCTTAAATGAGCAGTTTGCTGTAAGCTTGTGACATTCTTATTCTCATGATGACTCTTCTTCATTTTACTTGCATCCCTCTCCTAACTATCTAATTCTGTTGGATTTGGTAACTGATTACTTTTTAATTTTCAGGCACAGTTTACCTATCAGAAAAAAAAAAATCAGGCACAGTTTGGTATCTTGAGAAGGATTCTCTTCTACTAACTGAAGGTGTTTCTAAAGAAGGCAATCAGGGAAAATTATAATGAAAAGCACCGATTCTAAACAGAACTTACTATTGAACAAGTAAGATTCACCTGTTTCTCCAGTAGTTTGGGTAATTGTTTCCTTTAAATTTTTGGATGAGATGTTCAGGTGCTCTTCTTCTTGATTGTAATTATTAGTCATTTGGTGGTCCTTCAGTGAGTTCCTTGTGCATTGCATTGTTGAAAAGCCACCCCTTTCTCCTTCGGTTTTGGAGGATCCTGCAACATTGGCGATATTTTTTATTACTTGGGTATTATGAAAGCCCCTTTCTGAGGGTGTGTGTTAGTGAATGTCACGTTCCTTGGCACTGCCACTAAGGTATTGGTGGTTATTTGTGTTTACGGTGGGGGTTTTATAGCTTTTGGCAAAAGCAGACAAAGCCATGATAATCCGTCCAGCTGTAAGATGATCACTGCTGAGTTGTTTTAAGTGACAGCTTTTTATTGTTGTAATTACTTTCTTAAAGTGGTGGTTAGTAACCGCCACAATAAGTTAAAAAATACTGGTGGTTTTTTACTAAGATTATAGGTCTTGTTTTTATAATTAAAATATAAGCCACTTTTTACCGGCTCTTTTTACATTTCCCCTTCAGCATAGACCATTAGTGGTTGTCTTCAACCAGAGGTTTGTATTGACTACCACTTATCTTTTAGTTGTGGTTTTTGGAACTTTAGTGGCGGTTTTGAAATATTAAATTGTTTATATATCTTGAATGCAGCCGCAACCCAGAGGTTCTTTGGGCCCAACGCTCTGATAAGGTTTATCTGACTGTTGCTCTACCTGATGCAAAAGATGTATTTGTGAAATGTGAGCCTCAGGGGCTGTTTAGTTTTGTTGCTCAAGGGCTGCAAGATGAATCCTTTGACTTCAGTTTGGAACTTTATGGCCCAATTGTGCCCGAGGTGAGACTAATAAAAGTCTCTTGATTATTTTCATCTTATATCATTGATTTTACCAGTTATTTAGTTTATATAGCTTACCTACTTGTAAATTATTTTATTTCTTTTTTATTATACAAAAAGTTTTTGTTATTTTCTTGGATGACTGAGTTTGGCTTCAAGTGAAGGGAAGGGGGAAATAAACAAGTGACTTTTGCTTCATAAGGCATGGTACCCTGCTGATTACGTTACTCCTTGGATGAAATTGATTCAAACTTTATTATCTCATTTCGGTCTTCCCCTGGTGTTTCATGTTTGTTATACCTGGGTGAGAATAATGTTTGGTAATTATGTCATCGGGCTTCTCAAGCGGCTCAAGTGTGCAGAGTATTGAAGTCCCTAACTTGATCATATTTTCATAGAACATAACTACCTTGTCCAAACAGATTTCTATCCTATAGTGAAGGGAGGTCCAACTTATACTTTGAGTTGTATTTGCTGTCAATATCGTTAAATATTTGTTTCACACATCCCATCGCTAAGCACAACCTTAACATTATTTTGCAACCATGGGTAACATCCCTTCAACCCTTATTCTCTTTTGTTTCTGCTGCACCCACCTTTTATGTCATGGCTGTTGTGCCAAGTACATAGCTGCCCCTCAACCACTGATCCTGTTGCAACTTCATCACTACCACTTGCCACCTATGAGGCTATGTGTTTACCATGAAGCAGCCACATTGTAGTGACTTTTAACTTTCAACGGCATATTTAGACACTAATTGAGTCTTTTTAGTCGTCTATTCCCTTTTAAGCAATAAACTGTTCTTCAAAGTGCCCACACGATATTCCCACACAGTGTTGAATTTCTTTCACTTTTTGTAATACCCAAATTGGGAACCTTGGTTTAAGGGGAGTGGATGTCTAAATTCTATCAGCTCGCAATAAGCCTCCTCATTACCCACGCATAGAATAAGTTTCTAGGTAATACAAGCCTGAAATTTCTGCCTTGTTCTGACTGCCCTATTCTGCCGTCTGGTATCAACTCAAGGATGCTGTCTTGTGTCTCCTTCCCGCTATACTAGGCTTCCTCCTCTTCCCTTTCTCTACTTCCTTTCTCTACTTGGGACACCATCATTCTCCAGAGCATTATCCTTCAAAATTATTCTGCCCGGTAGTACATGACTTTTCACTGACCCAGTGAACCCAGCCCCACCAAAGCCCTATGAGATAAGTGCTTGTCATGTTGTCATGTATGTGTCATGTGTACTTAGGTTGCACATCTTGTGCTTTTTCAACGAAATTTATTACTTGTAGGGGAAAAAAACAACACAGTTAGACTAGCTTTTGATTTTCCCCAGTTGTCTAATTGCAGCATTTAAGTCTGTAAAGCAACGCAGCAGTGCTAATGGTGGTGTTCAAACATTGAAGGATGTCTAATGCTTGGAGTTTAGCCAAAATAAAGAAATGTAGTAGGTGTTAAGTTGGTGGTTTATATTGAATTTCATTACATAAGCTTTGTATATTCTCACCTTCGAGTGTGAGAAGTTAACAGGGAGTTTTTTGCCAAGTTTTTGTTCTGATATTCCAATTTCATTTCAATTTAACCTTCTGAAATGATTGGAAGCGTATAGGTGCATTGAATTTTGTACCTTATGGTGCAGGGTTGCAAAACTGAAGTTGGGTTGAGGAACATTCTATGCTCAATCCAGAAAGAGCAGAAAGGTTGGTGGAAAAGGCTATTAAAGTCAGAAGAAAAACCTGCTCCTTACATTAAGGTTGATTGGAATAAATGGTGCGATGAGGATGAGGAAGAGTCAGCTTGTAAGTTCGTATAACAGTTTCTAGGTGTTCGGTTTCATGATGTGAGCAGTTTCATGTCCCCGACAATGTTTATGCTCCAGGCTTGGATTTGAGATATTATATTATGCATGTGATTTGTGCCTACTTGGGTTATGGTTTTCTTCCATCTTATTATTTGAGGATTCTGGCTAGCATTTTATTTGCGGTTTATCTTGGGTGGTGTATCAAGTGCCTGAAAATTTCTTGTGGATAGCATTCTATGCCATTCAGGCTACTCTATAATTTTCTTCAAACTAATGCTTTAGCATCAAGGTCGAATGAGATTTCAGTTCTTGTAGACAGTAGCTTGCTTGATCTGAGGCTGAGTTCTTTTTTTTTTCTTTTCTATTTTTGGTCTTTTGTAGCTGATTTGGCCTCTGATGATGACACTGCTGAGGTAATTTGATTCACTCTATTTACTGAAGAGTGAGTAATGTAGTTAATTTTTCACTTTGACTTAATCATGTGCCAAGAATTTTGTTCTTATGCAGCAGTATGTTGGTCAAGATGATGGAAGCAGCGATGACGAAGGAATGCTCTGTGAGTCTAAAAGTTCTCTCTTTTATGGGAATTTTGTATTGAATTGCATTAAGAATGCAATTCAATACAACATTAAGTGTGTTCTCAAATTAATTTTTGTTATATGCATAGTGAAAATTCCTCTGTATGTAAACTATGAAATGCATGTTTTTTAAGAGATGTCAATTTGTTGTCTACATCGTTGCAAGAGAAATGTATCTTTCTTTTTGTTAAACATACAAGCGCTTTGTCTCAGTTTGCATTTTGAAATTTCAACCGTTCCATTTTCTATTAACACATTGCTAATTGAATGCATAGTTTGAACAAACTATTGTGTATTGATGTTGTATGTGTTGGTCATTACTAATTTTGCTTCATGTGTGTATAACGCGTTATCTTTTCTCTATTTTCTCTGATTTTTTGAATATTTTTTTCTTTTTCTTTTCATCCTCCACTCTGACATGGAAGGGTAATGCATTGACAGATCTTCCTGACTTGGAAAAGGCAAAGAGGAAACTAGCAACAAGTGACTTCTGACAAGCAACATGGAGCTGGTTTTTATGTTCCGACTACTCATAAAAATAGGTAGGAACGGTTGAAGAATTATGGCCATGACTTGGGGTTGGTTTGTATACAGATCTGATTTTCCTGATACCCAAAAAACAGCAGCACCTTTTTATTTTCATATTTACTTTTAATTGGCTTGGATGCCTGAGTGGGTTTATAATCTGATAATATGGTGTTGATCTAAGGGTTCGCTGAGTGGTTTCCCTTCTTCACTTGAAGAGATGAAGATTCCTAGAATTCTCCAATCCAAATAGTTTCTACACTTTGCTAGAGATAAGATACTGCACGTAGACTCAATTGTATTTAATGTCGAGATTCGGTTTCTGCACCCAAAGAGCGTGGAGGGAAACCATCGGAAAGGTCCTCGTCCCCATCTGCAGTGGTAGGAGTGGTGAAAGGTCCTCACTCCTACACTTTGCTAGAGATAAGATACTGCATGTAGACTATTGCATTTACAATAAATCTTCCCAACCTCCCAACACTCCACACTCCATCTTTTTAAAAAAAAAAAATTTTAATTTTTTTTATTAAATAATTTTTATATGAATAGTAAATAAAAAATTTGAAATATTTTAAAAAAAAAAATTTTTTTTTAATTTTAAAAAAATATTAAAAAATATGGAGTGTGGAGTGTGGATGAATAGTAGGAGATTGTGTAGCAAAATCCAGGCCCCCACCCGTCCGCAGTTGTAGAATTGATTAAATGGCTGATCAGGAAACAAAAAAAATAAGGTCTGTATGGCCAACCTTTACCACCTACCCACATAACAAAATTTCTAGTACACTCAAATGCCCAGAAATTTAAAAAGCCCCCCCTACCCACAGATCCCTCCAAAACTTGGGCATCTAAAAGATAAACTCTCATGTATAGGAGTGTAAATCCGGATGCGGGTTCAAGTACCCGGCTATACCTGGACCCGCATCTCAATTTATAATGCAGTTAAGGTACTGCTCAAGTTAACCCGGTTATAATTAGGCGGATACTCGGTTATAAAAATCAAGTATCTGGGTCCTAACAAGATACTCGGAGTTGTCAAAAAAAAATCATTTTAAAGAAGAGGACTGCAGACACGCAGAATGTATACCACCCTACTCTCATGTATACCCTCCCCTTATATACTTGCAAACAAGAATTGCAACTTCGAAAAAGTTTCTGCTCGATCTGTGTCGCACGATCTTTTGAGACGGACTCTTTTCCTCTCACTGGACTGAAGCACTCTTTGGTGGCCTCAAAAGTATACATTATGGGGATTTGCTACACAACCTCCTACTATTCACCCACACTCCACACTCCATACTTTTTAATATTTTTTAATATTTTTTTAAAATTTTTTTTTGAATTTATTTTTTCTTAAATATTTCAAATTTTTTATTCACTATTCATATAAAAAATATTTGATAAAAAAAAATTAAAAAAAAAAGGTGGAGTGTGGAGTGTGGTGAATAGAATGAGGTTGGGAAGATTATTTCAATCAAATGTGGCTTCCTTATCTAGGCGTGACTGTAGTTGCACCGTATTCACTAGAATGAGGGACCTAAATAGTGGGAAAGATTTTTTATATTTTGCATATGAAACTATCAAAGATACTACACACCCTCAATAATATTTATAAGAAGTTGTGCACACTCGTCCAATTTCTAGTCAATATAAGCCAAAAACAAAAATTATTGAGTGTTGATATTCATGTGTGTATAACACGTTATCTTTTCACTCTAAGGTTGTGTTTGAGTAGTGAAGTGATTTCAGATATTCTATAGATAATAGTGAAAAAACAATGATAAAATATTAAATAGTAGTAAAAAATAATAAAAAAATAGATTAAAAGTAATGATAAAATAATGAATAGTAAATAAATGTTCTCATATACTTCATACTCAGCTCTGACATGGAAGGGTAATGCTCTCACGACAGATCCTCCTGACTTGGGAAAGGAAAGAGAAAACTAGCAACAGTGACTACTGACGAGTAACTTGGAGCTGGTTTTTATGTTCCTACTACTCTTAAAAATAGGTAGGAAAGATTCAAGAATTATGAGTATGACTTGGGGTTTTATACAGGTCTAATTGGCCTGATCATGCCAAAAGTTTTAAAAATTGTGATTTTTATTCATTTCATAAGTGTCAAAAGTTTTATTTTTTGTTTGAGAAATATTTTAGCCACAAAAGTAAATCTACAAACCGATGTGACTTGATGCAGTACATTCGATTATAAAGTTATTTTTAATGTAAAGTAGATCTAATGCATCACGTGAACCCACGTTAATTTGTGAGTTTATTTTTATGTAATATCTTTGTATCTGTAGCAGTTTTATGTTTATTTATCTTCTATATACAAACATGATGAAAAGCATTGATCACATAGCTTAACTAGTATGAGCTTTAGTACATATTATTGCCTGATATGGTACCAAACTAATACAATAGCAACAGCAAGCTAGAACTATAATCATGTGCAATATTCAAATTAATGCAGGAGGCATGTCCTTATTATTGTAGAAAGCAGCCATGTGTTTGATCAAATCCTTAGCTTTCTCACTCTCCAAATCATGCAAATAAAACGCATGGTCTTCTCCTTCTGTCTCTTTGATCTCCACCGAACCTTTCCACCCGCTCCTACCCAGTGCCTCATAATAAAGCCACCCTCTATCCCTCAATACATCCTTCTCAGCTACACACACCAAAACCCTCTTGCACCCTAGCCCCACTAAGCTAGGGGCCCCCTTGGCCACCGGGTTAACCTGTGGATCATCGTTGTCTGGTGAGGACGGGCAGATCAACGGCCACAACCGATCTATAAATGCCTTCTTATTTAGATCTTGATGAGCCTCTGATCCAATAGGCTTTGATCCCCAGAAGTATGGGTGTTCCAAGACAACTCCAAGAATGCCTACTTTCAACCCAAAATCTACCTCTCCAGCAGCCATGGCCAGGTTATGAACAATATTGGCCCCTGCACTTACACCGGCCAAGAACACCCTCTCAAAATCCACATGCTCATTCAACCATGCCTCAGGCCCAGAAACATTACCACTATGTGAGCCAACCCATTGCAGTGCAGCCCTAGCGTCCTCATACGCAGCAGGAAGAGGGTTCTCAGGAGCTAACCTATAGCTCACAGAGACTACAACAATATTAGCTTCAGCCACGATAGCGTTGAGGTAATTGTTGAGTGTGGAATTGAACGGCGACCCAACGCAAAAACCACCACCATGGAAGTAGACAATAAGAGGGAGTTTTTGGTTTGGTTTGGCAAGCTTTGGGAGGAAAAGGCGTGCAGAGAGGTCGAATTCCGCCAGGATTTTGATGTCTTTGGACGTGACGCCTGTTTTGAGATCCATCGATGCCGGAACAAAGTCCGTGCCCATTAGTCTCTCTACGCGGCCGTCTTTATAGATTCGTAGCATTCCAGGAAAGTCATGGGCTATTTCTGGTTTGCTCGGCTCCATGGAGCTTGGAGGCTTTGAACGGAGATGTAACAGAGAAGATGCTCTGAGATGTTTCTCCTCCACTCCTTTGCACTTGTAGATGAGTCCACGAGTGCTTGCACTTGGAATATGCTGCAAATTATATTCGCATTTCCCTTTAGTTTTGTATGATCCTTTGTTATAATCATCCCGTTATTTGATTACCATATAATATTATATTCCTCAACCATAAATGAGATATTTTTAAAAAAACAAATGAAGTGAAAAAATTGAATATTTGAGAAAGAAATTAAATATAAAAAAGCAAAGAGAATATAGAGAGAAGTTTGGCGGGGAAAGAGAGAGAGAGAATAATGAAAGTTACTGTGTCCCAAAATCCTAGAGCTACTCCTTTACTAAATTGATTTTTATCAAATAATACATCAATTGGAATCCATATACAAAGGAAATGTTTGGAAATTATACAATATTATCAATGTATCATATGTTTAAGTCTTTGACCACATATTTTGAAAGGAAAACTCATATTAACCAGTGACATTAATTTGAAATCACACATGTTTTAAGCCTCATTTGGATATAAGAAGTATTTTATCTCATCGTATTTCATCATTACAATTTTTTCAAATTTTCACACAAAATATAATAAATAATTCAAAATTTTCAAATCTCAAAACAATAATAATATTAAAAAATAATATTTTAACAATATTTTTTTCAACTTTCAACTTTCATCTCAACTCATTATCCAAACAATACCTTAATAATATAGCTGAAATTAGTGCAATTGACTATTAAAATTAAGTGCCACCAAATAGGGTGCTATCATAGTTACGCTCATATATGGATGTTACCTACCATGCTCCTCTTATACTTTTTAGGAAAGTGATTTATACATAACATTTTTCACAATACGTTACACAATTATGTTTTAAGTGAAGGCTATTTCTGTAAAATACCTTATAAAAATAATATTATTTTACAAAAATACCCTCATCTTACAATATAGTTATGAAATATATTATAAAAATATATTGTATGGGTATCATTATTCTACTTATTATTTAGCAAGAAATATAGAAAAGATTATAATAGTTACATTGGAGGTAATAAAAAGTGGACTAGTACTGCCACTAAGCACATGAGACACGAGAAATACTACTTATTATTCTCACACCACACACTAACATGTGAATTGTCATTTTTATCTTTCTATTTAAACACAAATATTTTTTACACATCAATATGTATGTGTTTAAATAGAATGACAAAAATGACAAATTACATGTTGATCTGTGGTATAGAAAATGACAAGTAGAATTTTTTAAGACACAAATATATTGTATAATACTTGCACTCTTTATACAAAGAGAAAATATATTTGCAAACGTGAATTGTGCAATCACCGCGTAATCGTTTTGAAAAAAGTGAATAAAATATGAGATCTACATGAAAAAAATTAATTTTTTAATGGTAAAATCCACACTTTTCCAAAGCAATTACGCGGCATTTACACATTTCATTTATATAAAATTACTCTTCTACTAATAGGTATTACAAATTTAAGTTTTATTATGTCAGTGATGTGTCATCATTTGCATTGAATTTGTAAGATTGTTGTAACAAAATTTGTAACATATTTAGTATTTCTGAATAAAAAAAGGAAACGACTGGATTTGTTTTAATGTAACTTCAAAATGTTAGTCTTTTGACTCTTTGTAATGAGGATATCCATCTCTATATAAGTGTGGAGTTTTAATAAAATTGGGATATCATCTTCAAAATAACAAATAAAAAATATTATTGCGTGCATACAAAATTGTCTCTTTATATCCTATCAAAATTACTCTCTTCAAAAGAGTGAGGCTGGGACCAATGATAAACTCTCCTCTGGAATGCAAAGCTTATTTTCTATTTATAAGCTTAAAGAATACAATTTATGTACTTTGCACAAGGAAATTGACAACACAATCATTTTTATTCATTTTACAACTTTTTGTTAAGAATAATTATTTTCATCAGTCACTATTCACTGCACACACACTCTACACTCTATAAAAATAAATAAATGTTATCAGGTATAGGGTGTAGAAGTGAATAGTGGCTGATGCATAGCAAAATCCCTTTAATAAAATGGAGAGCATTTATATAGAACTTTTAAATGAGGGCGTTGGTTTTTTATAAAACTATAATGCAAAAAAAAATCCTCCCTAAAAAGCTTTAAAATAACACTTTTGTCTTTAAGATTCCAAAAAATATCTTTACCATCCTTAAAAGTTCCACAAAAATTATTTCCAAGAATTTAAAATAAGTCCTTACGTTCCAAAACCTAACAAAAAGCCAAAAAGCTCTCCACGATCCTCACAAAAAAGTGTTAAAATATTCTCTAGTCTACAAAATCTCAAAATAACCCTCTTACTTAAACATATTTGAAAAACTCATAGTCCCCTCTAAGAAAATGTAATCTAAATATGCATAAAGATATATTTTCTTTTACAAAACTAAAAAACATTAGCATGAATGTTTAATAAAATCTAAATCTTTTTAACTTAAAAAAGTTTGATCAAAAGATTTCTAAAATTCAAAAGATGTATTTTTCTAATACCAAAAATATGTAATTTTTCTCATTTATCTCTTAATCATTTCAATATGATCTCTCTTACTCATCTTCTTGACTATATCTAGAATGAAAATATTGCATTTCTCATAGAAAAAAACGGAACAATAATTTGTAATTCATGACTTGTTACAACTATGATGCACATTAGGCCTGCCAGGCAGGCCCCCACTTTTGGCACACTTGACAGATCTACCCACACTCGCACTGTATCGGGACAATCTGCCTGAATTAAGCCAAAGGGTAAGGTAGATATAATTAAAAGTTTGTAATGGATAGGCGAGTGTCGAGTGGGTTTCATCCCATTTGCTCAGATTTTACCACGGCCACCTACATGCCTAGTATATAAGGGGGGAAAATCATAATCCTCATCCAACATATTCTCTCCCTTTTCTCTTCTGCTAGCGACAATTGTGAGTGCCTCCCCTCATTTTATTCTCTCCCATTTTTTCTCTTCTCTCAACCTATCTTCTTCTCCTTCTAATATGGATGTCTTCTTCCCATGCTTCTCTTTTTTTTCTTTTTCTTTTTTCTTTCTTGTCTTTTTCTACTACTCTTCTCCTCCTCTTCATAGCCATGGCAGTGGGTCACTCGATTCTTAATCTCGGGTGTCTTTTCCTTACAAAACTCCAAGCCAGTCTTTGCTTGCGTGGGTTTGGTGTTTTCCGACATGGAGAGCCACAATCGTAAGTCTCTATACTTGAATCTGGTGGTTTTCACACATGAAGATCCACGACCTAGGCTCTCCGAGCACGGATTTGGTCGTTTCCGTGCATGGAGAGCAACCCTTGAACTACCAATTCACCCATTGAAAGGATGAAGCTAGGGAGTATAAGAGAGCAAGGATGGGGTGAGGGGGGAAAAACTAACTCCCCACCCAAGCAAGGGCGGGGTGCAGGAGGGGTGGTTGTCCGCCCTTGTATGGCAGATAGCACCCTTAATGCACATTAAAAATCTTTAAGTTGATGACTATATATATATTGAAAGAAAATCATATCTTTATTCATCAACAGTAACGAAGAATACAAGTAGGAATCTCATGGAGATCAATCTTGACTCCTAAAATCCCCAAAGCATCTTAACTTAAAACATGAGCTGCCTTATTACAATCCCTCCCAACATGGTTCACTGACCAATTTTCAAAACCTACCAAAATATCTAGAATTTCTGCTATAAACATTCCACAGCAAGTATCATCAACTTGTTTCTTTTGAATCTTATCAACACCTAGCAGAGAATCTCCTTCCAGTATGACATTCTTGAAGCCTTGTTCTTCACAAAATTTTACTACATAAAATGCAGCAATGGTCTTGGCTAGCATAAGATCAGGGTATAAGTCATAATTCATTTTCATTGTGCCTTTCATGGATCCTTCCTAGTCATGAATAATGGCTCCAAAACCAGCCCTGCAATTGACTTTATCTACTGCTGCATCCTAGTTGATCTTGTGAGAATTTGTAGGTGGAGCCTGCCAAGTTGATTGAGCTTGATTTGTATTTGTTAGAGAAGCTTCAATTCTACAATTTGCCTATTTAAATTCATTCATTAATGTCATAGAGCGTTGCACTAACTGATTGGGATGAGAAAACAAGCCTGTGAAAACAAACTCATTCCTTCTTGCCCAGATTTTCCAAGCAGCTATAGCAAACTCTTCAATTAAATTCATATCAAACATTCCAAACAGCTCCTCCATAAATGCTTTGAAAGAAGAACGTTAAGAATTAAGTTTTTGAAAACAAATAAAACACTGCCACCAGACATCTCTAGCAATCCCATAAAGCATGCATGGCTGTTTCAGAGTGCTGCTAACAAATTGGACAATTCGACGACTCCACCACTTTCCTTCTAAACAGATTTACTTTAGTAGGTAGAGCCTCTTGACATGCCCTCCATAGAAAAGTCTTGCAAGCTTAAGGAGCATTGAGATTCCATAATTTAGAAGATTGACCTTGCTGCCGAGTTTTGCTTGCAACTCTTAAATGATATGCACTCTTAACTACGAACAAACCATTTGAGGTGCATCTCCAAAGTTTATCAGGGCTGTGGCAAGAACTGAGTGGAATAGTTTTGATAATATATGATTCCTCTTCTGAAAATATGGCCTGCACTAGTGGAATATTCCATTGTTTTGTGGAAGGCTCTATGAGAATTGAAACCTTAGTATCTGTCTGAAGAAATCTTATGGAACTCTGAATCTTGAAAGTGTCAGGCCGAGGAATCCATCTGTCATCCCAAATACAAACCTGTTCTCCATTTCCTATTCTTCAAAAAAGTCCCTCATTTAACAAAGGTCTAGCAGCTAGAAAACTCTGCCAGACATAAGGAGGTCTACTTCCCAACTTTGCATGAAGAAAATTGGCATGTGGAAAATATTTTGCTTTAAAAACCTGAGCTACCAATGAATGTGGATTTTTAAGAACCCTCCAACATTGTTTTGCCAACATGGCTATATTAAAATCTTCAAAGTCCCTAAAGCCATGGCCCCCCATCTTCTTAGACTTCCCCATATGATCCCAATTAATCCAATGAATCTTGCTCTCATTAGCCTATTGACCCCACCAAAAGCTCCTAACAGCTTTGCTCAGTTGATTGATAAGCTGCTTTGGTAATTTAAAAATCCTCATACAATAAGCAGGTATAGCTTGGATAATGGATTTAATCAACACGTCTTTACCAGCTTTAGACAGAAACTGAGTTTTCCAATTGCTCAACCTAGCCTTCACTTTGTCAAATATATTCTTGAATGAGTTGGCACTAGAACTGCCCACAGTGGCAGGCAATCCTAGATACTTTTCATAAGAAGTAGTAGCTTGAACTCCTGCATCTTTTGGCTCTTGTCTTGTGTTACTGCTGAAGAATAATGAAGTCTTATCCTTGTTGAGCCTCTAAAGCTTTTTCATATAGATCCAATATCCTGGCCAACCTGCTCCACTCAATGTAGTTAGCTTTACAAAACAAGAGACTGTCATCTGTCAAAAATAGATGATTGATAGAAACTTGGTGTCTTCCTAGTTTAAGCCCAGTGAGAATACCATCCTTTTCAGCTTTGTTTAATAAGCAACTAAGTGCCTCAAAACATATAATAAAGAGGTAGGGTGATAGGGGATCACCCTGCCTAATGCCTCTTGTAGGTTTGAAACTTTGCTAGGGTGTGCCATTTAAAAGGATAGAATAAGAAACTATTGAGACACATTGCATAACCAGGTCAATCCATCTTCTTGCAAATCCCATTTTCTTCATGACTGCCTCCAGAAAATTCCACTCAATCCTATCATAGGCCTTGTTCATATCTAATTTGAGTGCCATATAACCTTCTCTTCCCTTCATTCTACACTTCATAGTATGTAAGGCTTCAAAAGCAATAATAACATTGTCTCAAATGAGCCTACCTGGAACAAATGCACTCTGAGTTGGTGAGATCAGATCTGGAAGAACTTTTTTTAGTCTATTTGCCAGCACCTTTGCTATAATTTTATAAAGAACATTGCAGAGACTTATTGGTCTGAAGTTAGAAACAAATGATGGCCTCTTCTTTTTAGGTATTAGAGCAATAAAAGTCTCATTGAGACCATGTGTCCAGATTCCACGATTAAGAACTTCCAAGATTGCTTCACAGACACTAGGCCCCACAATGTCCCAATGTTGTTGGTAAAATCTAGCTGGAAATCCATCTGGTCCAGGAGATCCAAGAGAATTCATTGAAAATATTGCCTCATTAACTTCTAGCTTAGAAAACTCTCTAGACAGACTTGCATTCATATCCTCAGTTACATAATTATGTAAGGGACTAATACAGATATCAATGTCTTCTGGATTAGAGGTAGAAAATAAATTCTAGAAAAAGTCTTGGAAGGTATGGCTTATAAATTTAGAATTTGAGGAAGTGGTGCCATACCTGTTAGTAATACTAGATATGGTATTTGTCTTTTTCCTTTGAGTTGCACATTTGTGGAAGTACTTTGTGTTCCTGTCACCATCCTTTAGCCAAGCTTGCTTAGCCCTTTGTTTCCATCTAATGTGTTCCTCCTCAAGAAGGGCATTTGTTTGTTTCTACAGATTACTGATGTCCTGATTAAACCTTCCATCATTAGCCTCTTGCAAACTCTTCAATTTCTTGAGCTGAGTTGATATAAGCTTAGTCTACCCTCTCTGAAAAGTCTTGCTCCATTGCTTCAGATTTACCTGACATTTTTCCAGACTTGTGGTAACACCAGAGAGCAAATTCCCGCAACATCTCATGGACTTCCATGCTTCTTTGACAGCTTCAATACAACAGCCCAACAAGCCTCATATCTAAAAGGTTTGCTCCTACTAATAGAAAAGTAAGTCGTGAAAGCAAAATAGGCTTGTGATCAAAATAGTTAGCAGCCAAAGTAGACATTGTAAAGTGTTAAAAAATATCTAGCCATTCCATGTTACCAAAAATAGTATATCTTCTGGTCGGTACATCTGATGTAGGGCTAAGAACAGCCTCCAATAGACTAAGTTCACATAGCCCACCCATTAGTGTAATTGTGGGACGGCACCGTACTGAAGTAGACATCCCTCCTTCACCCTTGAAACCCAATCCCTTCCTCACCCTTTTGCTGAGTCGTCTCTCTCTCATCAAATCCCCATCCCTCTTGCTCCTCTCTCTCTCTCTCTCTCATCAAATCTGCCACCACTCAACACCGTGAACGCATCGTCGCTGACACCATTATCTTCATCAGATTTCGATGCCGTGAACTTCGTCGAAGATCCCAAAAGCTTCACCATCTATGCCTTCGAAAATCCCTCCCCCCTCTCAACGCCATGAACTTCAGCCTCTTGCTTTTGGTCAATTTCTTGCCCTTAAGTAAAGGTTTGGTTTGTTGATGCAATTTGAAGATGTACTGGGGAACTCTCTTGCTACAATAAGTAATTTTCATCATGGCGTAGAGAAAAGTGGGGATAAATACATTGAAGTTTTGACAATGATTGAGTTCATACGATATACATCATAAAATGGAGTTAGTGGAAACAAAAGAATTCTTGAAGTTAGTGGAAACAGGGGGGGCCCTTTCATGTTTTCTTGGCCAGCATGTCCAAATAACTAGCATGATTCAAATTATATCCTGTTCAGCAAACCTCTATTCTGTTCAGCAAAAATACAGCAAGACCCACTCAAGATTATATCCTGTTTATTGCTGGAATGAGATCAGCTTTGCCATATGAGAAGTACCTAGGTCTGCCTTCGATGATGGGGAGGAACAAACTGAGCTCATTTACAAGCATCCTGGACAATATCAGATCAAGGCTTAGTAACTTCAAAGTCAAAACACTTTCACAGGCAGGGAAAGAAATATTCATCAAAGCAGTCATCCAATCCCTCCCCACCTATACCATGAGTGTTTTCAAGCTACCAAAAACACTACTCCAGTCCATCAACAGTGTAATTCAAAACTTCTGGTGGGGCCAACAAGAAAAGGAGCATAAAATCCATTGGATCTCGTGGAAGAGAATGGGACAAGCTAAATCAGAAGGAGGCTTGGGTTTTAGGGATCTTGAATGTTTTAATACTGCTATGCTCTCCAAGCAATGCTGGAGACTAATCCAAGATCCAAATTCCCTCACAGCTAGAGTGTTAAAGGCTAAATATTTTCCCTCATTAACGTTTCAGAAAGCAAAGTTAGGGTCAAAACCATCTTATGTATGGAGAAGTTTGATGGCTGCAAGGTATGTTCAAGAGGCTGGATCTTTTTGGAGGGTAGGCACGGGGTCTGATATCTCTGTTTGGAAAGATAAATGGTTAGACCATGCTAACCCAAGGAAGGTCACCAGTCCAATTAAGAATCTAGAGGAAAATGCAAGAGTAGCTGAACTAATAGACCCGGTAACCAAAGAGTGGAAGAAGGAACTGATCCAAGATACTTTCGAGGAGAGGGAAGCTAAGCTGATTTTGGAAACTCCAATTAGTACTATGCAAACCAGGGACAGAATTATATGGCATGGGACTAAGAATGGCTCCTTTTCAGTAAGAAGTGCCTACCATTTGATAAAGGCTCGAGAGATGGCAGCTCAAGGCCAAGCCTCAACCAGTAACAATCTTAAGAAAGTTTGGGACAAAATCTGGCAGCTGCAGGTTACTCCTGGAGATAAAACTTTCCTGTGGAGAGCATGTCAGGAGGCTCTCCCTACCCAATCAAACCTATTTAAGAAGAAAGTAGTGAGTGACCCTCTATGTCCTATTTGCTGTAGGGAAGAGGAAACTGCTAAGCATGCTCTGTGGGGTTGTGAAGCAGCCATGGATGTGTGGAGTCAATGCTCTAAAAAACTTCAGAAATGCTCTATCCCTCAATCCTCTATGGTGCATTTATTTGATTCGTTAACTATGCTACTGAGTGCAGAGGAAATTCAAGAATTTGTGGTGGTAGCAAGGAAAATATGGTGGAGAAGAAACTCATTTATATTCAAGAAGGGGTTTTCTCACCCAAACTCCATAGTAAGAGAGGCAAGATCAATGCTAGATATGCTGTCACAGCAATCATCAGAAGACTGCAATAGCCTCAATCCGAATTCTTCACAAGAAGTCTCTTGGCAAGCACCTCCAGCAAACAGTTTCAAAGTGAACTGGGATGCAGCATTAGACAAGTTGAATGGCATGGTTGGTGTTGGAGTGGCAATTAGGGACAGCTCAGGACAGATCATAGCAACAATGAGGCAGAGGAAAATGCTTTTTCCTGATCCATTACTAGCAGAATCTTATGGGGCTTTACAAGCTGTTAAACTGGTAAGGGAGATTGGACTACATCAGATCATACTCGAAGGAGACTCATTGCAAGTCACTAAGGCCTTGGTTGAAGATAGAGAAGTCTTGAGTAGCTCCAGCATGTACTGGAAAGAAACCAGGGCCTACCTCCTTTTGTTTACTAAATGGGATGTTTCCCACGTTAAGAGAAATGGCAATACTATGGCCCATCTACTTGCAAAAGATGCTCTAACCATTTCTGATCTCATTGTAACTTTAGAGGAGCATCCTCTTTGTATCTCATCACTTTTATAAAGGAATGCATTAAGGGTTTTAACTCAAAAAAAAAAACTAGCATGATTCAAGATTCCTCTTGCCCCACACTCATGAAAATAATGCCAACTATATTCTGCTCATGAAACATTATACTATGAAAAATAATCCAAGTTTGACACCAACGTTGGCAAAGTAAAAAAACCTTCTAAAATAACTTATGCTTGCCAAGCCTGACACCGATGTGCAGAAACTATTCTTTACACAGAAAAAGCATAGGAAAAAATATACCATCCTTTTGGTCTCAAAACCGAATGGAATTCATAAAAATGGGATGCATAAAAATGGGGAGAAGAAGACCATGGAGGAGAAGTTGAACGTAGAGAATGATAGGGATAGTTAATAAACATGAAAAAAAACCATGGACTGTGTCGAACTGGCTATCAATGGTGTGGGACTTACTGTATGTGGAGGCGGGCTGGCTGGTGGCGGCAACTGGTGGAGAATAACAAAGGGGTTGTGGTCTCGGTTATGTGAATGTAATGGGGAGGAAACAAATTGTAAGGTATTTTGGGCAACAATAGGATGTAGTCATCCTCATGGACTTATTTCCTACAACGCTAAGATGTCAACTGCCTATTGGGTGCTGATTTACACTCAAGAATGGACAATACTACTCCAAAGTGAAACTGTACCAAAAAACCTATACAATCTTTTTTTCGTAAAGTCTACCCCTTCTCTACCATTACATATATATATATATATATATATATATATATATATATATATATATATATATATATATTAAGGGAGCTACTACGTACAGGAAAAATTTATGCCTGAACATGCACACCTCTGACGTGGTATTTTACCACGTTAGCGTTTATATTATAAAAAAAAAAAATTAAAACTCAAAAAATCAAAGAAGTCTCTGTCGGCTTTGTATCTCTGCACATTTTTCAGCAAATCTCTTCCAAAATCTCTCCTGCCCTTTCGTGAACTTTCGTCGGCTGCTACCCATGTTGAACCAGGTAAGGTCCAAGATTACAAGTTTTTTTTTTTTTTTTTGTTCATCTGTGCGTGGGTTTGGGACTGTGTGAGTTGGAAAATTTGTCAAATGAAATGGTGAAATCTTAATGAGAAGAATGTGGGGAAATTCGTACGAGGTTATTTCTTTCTATGAAGTTGTGAATCAAGCAAATATATACGGGATGAGTAATGGGTTAGTGCGGATCCAGGCTTTACTTATTCTTTGTCAAATTCTATATAAATCTGGCTCTCCAGGGTTGACCAAACAATTATTCACTCTATGGACCAACACAAGACTCACTCAAGGGCATCGAACCAGACAGAGGGCACAGGGGAGGGGAGAGTTGCACACAGAGAGAGGGTAGGGGAGGGGAGAGGAGATGGAGAATAGTTATGTGGATGGAGAAGATGAAAAAACAAAATGCACCGTTTTTACAATCGAACAAATATTTCTTCAGTTGTCTTGGAGTAAAACGCAATACATCTTGAATGGTGCTTTATAGTGATCTTGTTGTATTTTGCATATAAAATCTATAAATAAAAGAATTATTATTACAATATAAGTTTGCCCTCGTTCCTTGTACCATAGTTCTTAGGATGGCCATGTGCTGAGGGGGATGTCTTCCCCCAATGCATACGGGTAAATCTCTCCATCCGCCAACAGCGGCTCCTCTCTTATGACTTGTCGGAAGAGGATATTATGCCTCTTTTGAACCGTAAAAAGTTGAGGAAATGGGCCTAATATATAAAGTCGCTCAATCTGAATGGGCCTCTTCCTTGCCGAATCTTCGGATCCCAACTTTGAAGCCCAATAAGACTGCTCGTCACTCGCCTCCCTCATTCCTGTTCTTCCTCCTCTTTTTTCTTCTTCACAGACCCAGGAAGAGAGAGAGAGAGAGTGAGAGAGAGAGAGCTCAAATGGATAAGACGTTGGTTCTGAGATCGCTATACCGCTCGCTTTGCTCCAGATCTTACCATGCCGCCGCCTTCAGCCACAGTTTGCTCCGCCACCAGCACCAGACTTCTCGAAGCCTCTTCAATCTCTCATCTCCATCTCTCTCAGGCTCTCCGAACCGCCCCCTCTCTGGTACTTCTCGCCTTCTTCATTGATCCGATTATTCCATCGAGTCATGTCCGTCTTTTTTGAAAATTTTGTTTGCTGAAATCGGATCTTTGAATTCCAAGTTTTTCCCTATGATCGCACGTCAGTACAAATACTGAAAAAGTTTAAAAAATTTTGGCATAGTTTTCTTGGAGTCTTTGTATTTGGTAGATGAATACGTGTTCACACCCAACGCACGTATGATTTCTGGGCTGTTTAAATAAACAAAAAACCTGAATGTATAGGAGCTCCTTTGCATGATATCGTTAGCGGGTCCCTGCTTTCGACACCTAAACCCATTTTGATTCCTAGATATTTTTTCCATCCTGCAATGCTGCTACTTTATTCACTTAAGGTTAAGGTATATGTTTAATCCCAGAGAAGTTATCCGAATTTCAAGCTTATCCCTTGAAAATATGTACTTCAACTTTTAACTTAACGCTTGATTTTTGAGTTCTTGATAATCCCTCTTTGTATGCGCGATGCTGGATCAGAAACTGCCAGGGATGCAGACGCCTTTTCAATAAGAGTTTGACGTGTTAGGGTAGCTGTTTTTGTCCTGTTATGGTATTTATATATAGTTGTGTTTGTGTGTTTGAACTCGTCGGACAAGCAAGCTTGTGTTTTTCTACAGTAAAGGAAAGATGGACGTGTGGAAGTATAGCATAAAAGTGATCTCCAGCGCATGTGAATGTATGAGCTTTATAAACAAGGGCTGGGACATGCCCTCATAAGTTATAGATTTTACCATATTTGGTTCGGTTACTTGACAAAATAAAATTATATTTGCATTGTTTGGACAAATTTTTTGTGGTGTGTAATGAGGCATCAATAATTTATTCATGGCGGTACTTGTGTGACCTATTCGGCATATGGACATTTGCAGCCGTATTTGCATACAGCTGGTGTAGTGTGTTAGCTTTTAATTGTTCTCACTATTTGATTGCTATAACATTGAGATGGCTTTTGTGTTCTGAACTTGTTTCTCATGGTGCAAATCTGCAGGTTGCCTGTCTTCTCTTTCAATGGGCATAGGAAGCAAGCGGTTTTATAGTGAAGATGTAAGTCACATGCCAGTCGTAAAAGACCCCAAGCTTTACAACGCTTTCAAGGATTTAATGGCTAATAGTTGGGATGAGCTTCCCAACCATGTCATCCATGACGTGAAGGCAGCATTGTCTAAAAGCACCGATGACACAACTGGCAAGGAGGTCGTGGCAAATGTTTACCGTGCAGCTGAAGCAGTAGAGGAATTTGGCGATATTCTTGTGAATTTGAAGATGAAAATTGATGACTCCATTGGATTGAGTGGTGAGGTATTGTAATCTGTTTTAGCTGTTGAGGAGTTGCTATTCATCTGGCTGTCCATTTCTTGTAGTATGATTATCTCGGATTTTCTGTAGGATGTAAAGCCCTTGTCAGATGAGCTCAAGAATGCACTTCATACAGTTCACAAGCGCTACACTACTTATTTGGATGCATTTGGGCCTGATGAGACCTATTTGCGGAAGAAAGTAGAGACAGAGTTGGGAACAAAGATGATACACTTAAAGATGAGATGCAGTGGCCTGGATTCTGAGTGGGGAAAGGTAATGATGACTTTCACCCTTTCCCTTTTAAGAGTTTACTAAACTGTTTTAGTCAGAATATTCACCATAGGTTCTATTGACTTGTGTACTCCATGGAACTGGTATCCGTAAGAAGCTTCATGTCTCCAGCACCTGAGCTAGTTTGTAATGTTTTGACATAGACAAATCTTGCATCCTTGTGTCTTTTGAGAAACAGATGTAAAAGCACACATGTAGCCAAGTCTTGTGTACTTTTAAAAGCATCAGCCTTGAGTTTTCTATTTCTACATCTTTCGGATGTGGCATTGGCATTATATTATATAGCGCAATGAGTGTAGATGCTTGTTGACAAATTTTAGATCATTCACTTTATAAAAAATCTAGTGATACTCTTGGTCATGTAGATTAATTCCGAGTATAACTTTTCCCCCCTTGATTGCAGGTTACAGTTCTTGGAACTTCTGGACTGTCTGGATCATATGTTGAGCAAAGAGCTTAGAACCATAGTTTTTTGACAAGTTCGATGTAATTGTGAGCATTGTGTTTATAATAATTTTTTTCAATATCTGGAGACTGGCTGGTGTTAGTCCCTCGTTAAACACCTTATGGTCGAGGTTCTAGGGCAGTTAAATAAGAGTAATCGATGTCAATTAAAACTGAAGGAACAATGTGGCATCGTGTTTCTAATGTTTTCTTCTGAGTTGATTCCATGATGTTGTCAGTTCTATTTCTTTCTAAAGAAATGTCAGTTTGATCTGTTCCATTATGCTTATTCTGATAAATTGGTTTAACTAGGCACTTAACACTGCATTTTGCGCATGACTTTGGGGGAGAAAGTAAGTTTTGTGATTGTTTGAAAGGTTGAGTTTAGTTGACACAAATGGTTTGCGTTCTAATTGCCTGCTGCAACACAAAAGGTTTATGGTTCATTGTGAACCTAAGCTTTTGTACGATACCAAAAGTGGCTGTTTGTGGCACAAGCATATCTTCTAAGGCCTCGATTGTTTTCGTAGATGAGTTAAAATAAAAATTAAAAATTGAATAAAATATTATTAAAATATATTTTTTTAATATTATTTTTGTTTTAGAATTTGAAAATTTTGAATTGTTTATTTTTATAGAAGTACTCATTTCTCTCTATAAAAGGCCTAATAGGATGAGTGAGGTAACTCTTTATAAAGTTCAAGATGAGTTTGTTCTTAAGTCATGTGAGATTTCTCAACACGTCCTCTCACATGTGGGCCGGTATTTTCGGTACCATCATTGTGGGTAGGTCACAGGAGCCCATCATCAGTTATAGGTTAACATGGTCTGATATTATATAAAATTACCACTTGTTCCAAAAGCTTAAACTGATTGAAAGAAATAGATTTTATTATTTATTTTATATTTTAACACTCTCATTCACGTGTAAGCTAGACTCCCTCTTAATAGGTAGTCCAACACATGAAATATTTAATTTATTAAGGTAGAGTGAAGAGTCAGGGTTCGAACTCAGGACCTCTACTCTGATACTATATATAAACACCAATTTCTTCTCATAAAAAGGTTTAATAGGATGAGTGAGGTAACTCATTATAAAGTCCAAGATGAGTTTGTTCTTAAGCCATGTGAGACTTCTCAACATGTCCCCTCACATGTGAGCCGGTATTTTCGGTACCATTATTGTGGGTAGGTCACAGGAGCTCATCATCAGTTATAGATTAACATGGTCTGATACCATATAAAATACCACTTGTTCCAAAAGCTTAAACTGATGGGAAGACGTAGATTTTATTATTTATTTTATATCTTAACACTTCCCTTCACGTGTAAGCTAGACTCCCTCTTAATAGGTAGCCCAACACATGAAATACTTAATTTATTAAGGTAGAGTGAAGAGTCAGGGTTCGAACTCAGGACCTCTACTCTGATACTATATATAAACACCAATTTCTTCTCATAAAAAGGCCTAATAGGGTGAGTGAGGTAACTCCTTATAAAGTCCAAGATGCGTTTGTTCTTAAGCCATGTGAAACTTCTCAACATGTCCCCTCACATGTGGGCCCGTATTTTCGGTACCATCATTGTGGGTAGGTCACAGGAGCCAATCATCAGTTATAGGTTAACATGGTCTGATACCATATAAAATACCACTTGCTCCAAAAGCTTAAACTGATGGGAAGACGTAGATTTTATTATTTATTTTATATCTTAATACTCCCCTTCACGTGTGAGCTAGACTCCCCCTTAATAGATAGCCCAACACATGAAATATTTAATTTATTGAGGTAGAGTGAAGAGTCAGGGTTCGAACTCAGGACCTCTACTCTGATAGTATATATAAACACCAATTTCTTCTCATAAAAAGCCTAATATGAGAAGTGAGATAACTCCTTATCAAGCCTAGAATAAGTTTGTTCCTAAGCCATGTGGGACTTTTGAACATCTTTTTGTGTGAAAATTTAAAAAAATTATAATAATTAGATGGGATGAGATAAGAATGGTTGTGGAAACAAATAAGGCTTAATGTTATTAAGAATGTATTTTATTTGTTCTGGTTGCTGGCAACCAGAAATGACATATCCCTTAACAAGGTAGGAAAACTATGTGCTCCTTAACATGTGGATGGAGACAAATCCTTTTCTTCCTTAGTTCTTCAATTACCATTGGCTGTTTGGTTCAAGAAATGTTATTTTCATGGGAATCCAATCGCAGACAATATTACGCTTAGAACATATTCGGAGGAATGAATTTCGCTTGCACGCAATGATTGAGATCATTCCAAAAAGATTGAGAAATGTTAAAAAAGAATAAGAAAATTGAACTGTAATCCCTCTCCCTTTATTCTGTCACTCTTTTGAACCCTTCGCCCAAAGAAGAGAAATGAAAAGAAAGAAAAAGTGGTAGGAGAGAGTGATAGAGATTATTAACTTAGAAAATCAAGGCATCTTAAGAATTCTAGTGCCTTTACGCCATGACCAGGATTCAGAGGGAGATTTAGGTAGGGGTGGAAGCAGCACAGCCTTCCTGCAGAGACCAAATGGCCAGCCCTCACAATGGCACAGCTCCAGTATTATCGAGCGCCTCCAAAACTCTGGAAGATCAATCCCATTCAAGCTTGAACAACGTGAAAAGTTGGTCTTCACTGAATAGAAAGCTTCCCTACTCACAGCACTGGAACAGCAGGAGAAACAACTTGCAGCAGACACAAATTCCTCTCTTTCATCATCAGCATCATCATCCTCATCTTCATCACCATAATTCTCTTTTCCTTTGGCTGCCTTGGGAGTCATGTACAATTCTCCGGTAGTCGGATAGTACACCCAGGAAAAGCTATCCATCAAGGGGCTAGGCCTGTGTCGCAGCTTCTCCATTGCACCGCTTCTAATGGCTGAAACAACTACCTGAGGAAAAATATCAGTCAGAATATAAACGAAATGGTTAAATTCGTTTCTCACCATCAGCTTAATCTTTTGGGACAATCAATCACTAATAACATCAACTCAAAACCCAATTAAAAATGTTGATGTAACAATATATGAATATGAGAATAGTAAGTACCTCTTGTTCATCATCAAAGTCACTTGTCGGATACTCCTCCTCTTCCCGGACAGTCGAAAGCCGTCCACCAAAACCATGGCAGTTGCAGAAAGCATCCTTTAAAGCTGCAGAGAGAAATTTGCATATCTTGGAAGAATTTGGTGGTGGATCCTCGTGATAAAAGACGCCCATGGTGGTAGACAAGTAGGGTAGAGTTTGTGGGTTAATCTGTCAGATGAAAGCATATATACAGAGCTAAAACCCAAACATGTTGATGTCCAAATTGACCTGCCCTTTTTTGATAGTGGCCTTGCAGCTTACTGATAATACTGCTTTGCATCCGTTGGTGTAAAGGCAAAGGTAAAAAGGGCACAAGACATTCCAACAAATCACACTACAATCAACCATTTGAGATTCCAGTGCTGATTTAGACTGCTATTATCTGTAACTAGCACCACTTTTCCTGCAGATGATGCCTATACTGTTGTTTTTTAAGGGTCACTTTAGCCTTAAGACATGGTGATCTAGGACATATTACCTAAACCCAACGATTGATTGACAAATTAGCTAAAAATGACAGTCCTCCCGCTTTAAGTTATTATTTCAAGGGGAAAACAACAAAGAAATAAATAGCAACTATGTGGCATTGGGCCCCAGTTCTGTATCAAATTTCCTAAAATGAATAATTTTTCACGACTTTAAGGAAAAGAAATTCAATTACACTGAAAACAAGTTCAAGAGGAGTTTTTAGAAAATGAAACGTGAAAAGAAAAGAAAAGAAAATGTAACCCATTTATTGAGATCAGTTTACCCGGTACCATAACTGGAAACTAATTCGTTTTCCTCCATTAATGAAGTTTGGTGGGTCTTCAACTATCATGACATTAAGAAAAGACAACTACAGCACGGCTTCAATAATGTCAGGCTCAAACAAGAAGCCACAGGAACAGAAGATTTATTTCAATAATGTTACAACAGAAATCTGATTTCTAGTGGCCCATTCGTGAGTTTGCTTCTTTTTCCATTACAAACCTTAAAACTAGAAGCAGCAGACAAAAAGGTACTAAAGATTTCTAGCTGGATGGCAAGCCAAGAACTAAAAGATTGGTTATATAAATCTCCAATGAACTACGACAGACACAAAAAGATTACATAAAAGTAAACTCACAAATTGATAGGATTTCATGTGATGCGTTATATCTACTTTACATAAAAAATAACTTTACAATCTGACGTACTGTATCAAGCCACGCCAATTTGTAGATTTCTTTTTGTGTAATTTATTTGTAACTAAAGTATTTCTCATCTCCAATTAGATAGAGGCATGGTTGTCATTAGATCCTCGTGATTCCAATAACTGAAACAACAAATTTCTTCTTGTTCAATCCACAGAAGTTGTTGCCGGCCAGTTTTTGGAGGGGAAGTCACCCAGAAAGAACTCCCAGTTGATTTGAGAGGACACTGCAGCAATAAGAGCCATTAGCCAAACTCAGAAGTGACTAGTTTTGGAAACAGATCATCAACAATGTCCATCTCTTCCATTATTTTAGCCTCGGAAGTTAACCTAATTTCCTCAAGAAGACGTGTTATTCACTTCTTCAGGGTATCGCTTGGTCGATGGTTCTACTACACAATAGAAAGGCTTGAACTGCTATCATAGGAACAGCCAAAACCAAGCTTACTATCAATTAACAAATCATGAAAGAGCTATCATATCATCAATTCATAATTGGAATATCTTTGCAAAACAATATGTTTGTATGTTGAACTGAATTAAGTTGAATTAAGATAATAAAATATTATTTTTTAATATTATTATTATTTTAAAATTTATAAAAATTAAATTATTTATAATATTTTGGGTTGAAATTTGAAAAAGTTATAATGATGAGTTGAGATAAGTTTGTGTTCCAAATGTAACAATTTATTCTGCATCTTTCTGTAGAGAGGAATGCAAGGAACCATTATGATCTGAGCTATCATGACTGTTTCAGTATAGAATGGCCAAGTATCAGGATCACAAATTTACAAACTGTACCCACAATAAATCCCCAAATATAGAATAGTTCGTCAACTGGCGTGCTGTCTGACTCTGATATCCACAAAAGCAGCAAAACAGGATTCCCACTAGTGAATTGAATGGCGAGTAAACGAAACATATCTTCAAGCAATTAGATCCTCCACCATTGTGTTAAGGGTCCTCTCATCTTTCTCCCACCAGTAAGTCAACAAGTGTTGTCCAATCAATTGCACGGGTTCTTCATAAAAAGATCTGTGAGCCAACATCTACAATTTATCAAGTTCGTAAATACCAAAAAAAGTAAGTTATTCCAGGGAGAGATAAATGAATAACGGGCTAAGTGCCATTCAAGTATAAACTAAACAGGAAGCAAATTAACATATAGTGTGTTAATAGCTAGTTCAAAGAAACATCTCATATAACACAAAGTAATCTCCCAATCAAAGTAGCATCAGAAAGTTAAAACATCACACCTCAATGTTAAAGTATCATGGTAACAACTATTTCAGTAGGGAGATTTATGGAGTTCCTAAGGTGCTAGAGAGATGAGTACTTCAGCTTAGCAAAGGCTGTTGAGAATTTGGCCCTACCAAATTCATCCCCAGGATCCACACTATGCAGGAATATAAAGAAATACAAAAAAATACAGAGAAATAATAACAACACAAGAATTTACCTGGAAACTCCCATAACAGGAGGAAAAACCAGCAGATCCAGAGAAGAAAATACACTATTTGAAAAATTATTACAATCACACAATTTTTCTCCTCACCCCAAATCACACCCACAAAGCTTCTCCACTAATAAAACTTTAACTCTCATCTCTTTCTCTTTTACAAGAAAAGGTTAATAAAGGATTTCTACTAGAGTCACAATTTACTAATAAGCTATGACTTGATGTGTAAATAACTAAGAGCCTAAGCCCTCTTATTTATAGACTTGGAGGCATCCTCCTTTTTCTTCTCCCATCGATGTGGGATTCAATAAAGGAGCAAAAAACAACAATCTCCACCTTGCGACTTTGGCTGATCCCACAGTCATACTCCACCGCAATGAAGATCTTCATAGCTTCCGCTATCATACTCCACCATAAAAGCATACCCACTCAGAATAAACCAATTCCAAGCATTTCACTTCGGCCCATGTCGAAAATAACCTTACTGAAAATTATGGTGCAACTTCCACGTTTGACTTTCCTGGAAGTTCATCAGCCATCAACATGAATTTCCACCACACACCCTGCATTAATGTCAAACCAATGCCTGTGTGCAAACTTGTGGACCCACTAACATTAACACAACCTCTATCATGGCAACTTTTAGTGGCATGCCATGAAGATGTACATATTCCTCTTTAAAGGAAATTCTCTATAGCGAGAGTCGAAAAGTTAGTTTGATCATCAGTATCTTCATTTACTGATTTGGAGCCACTTGCCGAACTTGCTCCAGCTTTTGGACAATTTTTCTTGACGTGCCCAGATTGTCCACACCCCCAGCAGACTACTTTCTTCTTCATGAAGTTCTTCCTCTTCCCATTTCCAGCTGCTACCATTGCTAAGTTCTCAGGTGGATCATTTCTTCCACCAGCTAGTCTTCTCTCTTCAGAAAAGAGTTTACTTGTAATCTCTGAAAAAAAATATTTTCTCCTTCCCATGTATCAGAATAGGCTTCATATGCTCATAGGAAGGTGGAAGAGACCAGATGAGCCTCAACGCTTGATCTTCATCATCAATCTTAACTTCAATAGATTCTAGCTCAGAGACAATGCCATTGAGAACACTTAAATGATCTGAAATAGTTGTACCTTCACTCATTCGCAGTGTATGAAACTGCTCCTTCAAGTACACCCGATTCGAGACGCCTTTCGTTTGATACAACTCTTCTAGTTTTTCCCAAAGTCCCTTTGCCGTAGATATTCCATGCACATTTGCAAGAACATTCTTGGCCAGACACAGACGTATCGCACTTGCTGCTCTCAAATCCAGATCCTCCCAATCTTCATCACTCATTTCAGATTTGCTCTTTATTTCACTAATCACGCTGACTACAGGGGTTGGTCTACCCTTCAACGACTTGTGTAATCCTGATTGAATCAAAACATCCTTGACTTGAACTTGCCACAAGCCAAAATTGATCTTCCATCAAATTTCTCCACCTCAAATCTCATAGGATTTGAAGCTCTACTTCCTGACATTGCCTTGATGAAATTTTCTATAGAAATGAATAATACTCACTAAGTAAGTTCCCAGGAAAGATCACTCTTTTCTAGACAGAACTTCAAGATTCTCAAGAAAGATTAGAGGGTCACAATGGACACACTTAGAATTTTCAATCTCTTTAGACAGAACCTCCTTAGACTGTACTTATCCACACTACCACACCAAAACTCCACCCCACAAAAAAGGATCCCAGCTCTGATACCAATTGTTGAGAATTTGGCCCTACCAAATTCATCCCCAGGATCCACACTATGCAGGAATATAAAGAAATACAAAGAAATATAGAGAAATAATAACAACACAAGAATTTACCTGGAAACTCCCATAACAGGAGAAAAAACCAGCAGATCCAGAGAAGAAAATACACTATTTGAAAAATTATTACAATCACACAATTTTTCTCCTCACCCCAAATCACACCCACAAAGCTTTTCCACTAATAAAACTTTAACTCTCACATCTTTCCCTTTTACAAGAAAAGGTTAATAAAGGATTTCTACTAGAGTCACAATTTACTAATAAGCTATGACTTGATGTGTAAATAACTAAGAGCCTAAGCCCTCTTATTTATAGACTTGGAGGCATCCTCCTTTTTCTTCTCCCACCGATGTGGGATTCAATAAAGGAGCAAAAAACAACAAAGGCAACAGTCCAGGTTAATCATTTTAAGTCAAGGTTTACCCTTATTACTATGAGATCCAAAAAGTTCAACTCATCTCTTCTTTTTTCTAATGTGACTTCATTAGTAAAATAAAGTTACTCCAGAAAGTTAACATATATTACAAACCATGTTTCTGTTGACTACGGAAGATCCTTCCCACTATGAAATTCTAACAAGCATCTTGGGATTTCTATCAGAGGGATTTTTCCAAATTTGTTATTAGAATATGCCCATTGCGCAATGGAATGAGCGCATCAATTTTGAGATCGATGTATCTTGACTGCACTCCATTCTTCAAGATCTTTTAGCAAAAATCTGGTATCTCTTGCTACTCCTTCTGATTCCCAGTTGTTTGCTTTATGGGGTTGGTTTATACCATTAATAGCATTTGAGGAGTCTCCTTCTATAATGAATTTTTTGATCTGTCTTGTGCATGCTTCTTGTGCTCCTATGTAAGCTGCCATTGTCTCACCTTGATTAGGGTCAGTACTCCATATGAATCTGGTGACTACAAACTGAATTTCTCCCCTTTTTGATCTGTCCATTTTTCTGGCCATTTTTCTGTCAAGTCAGTTTATGCTGCTATTGTCATCCAACACAATGAACAAAATATAGTTCACTCCACTAACATATGGAAAAAACTCTGGTCTCTAAAGCTTCAAGATTGACTTAAGCTATTTCTATGGAAAGTGCTAAATGATACTTTGCCTACTAAGACTCTTCTTAGTGTAAGAAGACAAAAAAATCTGTCCAATTTGTCAGTTGGAGGAAGAAACCACTGAACACTTGATTCTAAATTGTTCATTCACAAGAATCCTATGGAGACAATCACCTTGGCCACTGGATATATCATCCTTCAGACCTGTAGGTATTAAGAACTGGATTGAAACTATCCTAAGCCCCACCACCAAGCTCAATCTCTCGGACAAAGAAGCTCACCAATTCCAGATTTTTGCTGTTTTGGCAATGGATAACATTTGGTTCATTAGAAACCAGAAAATTCACAATGATAGCAGCCTAGCAGTAGAACATTTTGTCAAAAAACCTTAGGCATGTATCAGGAACATTGCAAGGCATGGGAGTGGAAAGCTGCAGAATACAACTCCAGATGGAATCCACCAAAATCAGAGGACACTTTTTCAATCACATTTGATGTTGCAGTAAGAAAGTCCAACTCATCTCATATCATCTAATCATTACAACTTTCTCAAACGTTCAAACAAAATATAATAAACAATTCAACTTTTTCAAATCTCAAAACAAAAATAATTTTAAAAAATTATATTCTAACAATATTTTATTCAACTTTCAACTCTCATCTCATCTCAACCCAACTCACTATCCAAACCTCCCCTTAATATTCGCTATATTTTCAAGTAGATTGATTCACTGAATTGCTCTAATGTTTGCATTGTTTAATACAACATAAATTCTTATTGTGGGATAATGGAAGTATATAGGAGGGACTATTTTAGTTGAGGGCTCATTCTGTTTTAAAAGTCCAATACGAAAGGAGCCCAGTATAAAAGGCTCTGTGTTAACCGAAGGGAATTAGGGAGTCCAAGGCCCAGCAAAGTTGCACACACACCACACGCCTCCTTTCACGGGAAGATAAAGATTTCATGTAGATGCATGATCAGTTCGGTTACTAGGTAATAATCCACACCAATAAACTCTCCACCAGATACACATCACATCAGGATCTATATATATCAGGTAACCCTTGATAGTAAGGGATCGATCTCTCTTTTGAATTCTAAATTGTTTGTTACACTTACTAACTTAAGCATCGGAGTTTTCCCATGCGTATCACGCCAAAACTTCTTGCCATCATACAGGTGAACAATTGCAGACTAGAAGTGAGACATGTCCTTGACACATATAGAAGACCTTGATCATTACCTATTGCTAGTTTAAATTGAAAGATTATAAACTAATACTTAAATTATTGAATCAAGCAAAGAACTTATAGTTCTACAAGCTTTGTTAAGAGGAAGGAGGTACGAAAAAAACCCAGAAATTAGTTATTTGGAAAGGGAAAGAAAGAGGAAAAGGAAATTGCTGAATTGCTAAAGAAATCAGATTCCAATCCATGGTTAAGCACTTCTGTATTTTCCGCATGCTGAGAAACAAGGCAACTGAGCAAAACAACAAAACTACAGGGTTCATTGTTTAGAGGAAGGAGGTACGAGAAAAGGGAAAAGGAAATTGCTGAATTGCTTAAGAAATCAGATTCCATTCCATGGTTAAGAACTTCTATACTTGCTGTTGCTGTGTCAAGAGGAAGGAGGTATGAAAGAATCAACGAATTAGTTCTTTGGAAAGGAAAGAGAGAGTAAATTAAGCATAAAATCAAAATCACAGGGTTCATTGTTCATAAGCAGTTCATAAAGACGTGTCATTAACATCGAGAAAGCCTTCCAATTAAGTCAACAGATAAACATACGAAATTCACCAAATTTAGGAGTAAAGAAAGTACCGAGAAGTTCATTTGGGAGACTTCAGGAGTTGCTGAGACGTGAGCGAAATGAGAGACTGAAGCTTAGCTACGGCAGCAGTCTTATCAGGTGGACACTTAGACAGAGAAATGTTCAACGAGTGAAGAGCCTCGTCGAGCTTGCCGGAAGCCAATGCTGCACATCCCGCCCTATAAGCTTCATCCGCCATTCGGGCATCATACTTAGGCCTCTGACTTAAATCCGAGCTTTTATTCTTTAAAATGGACGAAGAAGACGAAGAATCGAGGCAGGCAGTAGCCCGAGCATACTCAAGATTAGAAATGGCTGTATCAATCTCCGCCAGGAGAGACTCCGGCGCTGAGGGAATGACCTTAACCCCATCGAAAACGCTCCACCGGTAGTTTTGTTCTGAACCCATCTCTAGTTTTGTCGCCTATGAACAATAATACCCCCAGCCATGTTCACACACAAGAATTCGACAACCTAACCCCCCCCATCTTTGTCAATGTTGCCGTGTACGATCAGAAAACTAGAGTTTGAGCAGGATAGCCCCGGAACATGTCAGCTAAATGTATGTGGCACAAGCCCCAATACAACCTTAAAGATAATGATGTTTGACATGTTTCAGCCCTGAAAACTACAATCTGGAATAGCGAAGGACATTCTATTGACAGATAATGATATTTGAATTGTTTTCCAAATTAACTAATTCCAGTTAGAAATGAACAAATTGTTTCAGAAACGAAAGATGGCGAAAGGGTCCCCCCAATCTCCTCGTCACCCAGAAGTCATAGCACATTTTCTCATCCAAAGATTGAAACTTTCCCTTTGGTTCCTAATTGAAAAACAAAAATAAAAGGATTGAGCTCTGATTTTGGGAACGCTTGAAGCTGAGGTAGAAGAAAAAGAGACAGCGATACCTCAGGCAGTCAGAAGTAGGCGTCCTCCTAGGTTTCTTGAATTCGTGAGAGAAGCTGCTCCAACATCATAGCTCTGTTCCTTGCCTCGCGTGATAAGCAGTCAAATATGAGATGGGACGAGTTCCTAGTCCATTCTTGAAGGAGAGAGAGACTGTCTGATTGAGCGACAGAAACCGTAATCCGTAACGTCTGGTTTGGGCTTAAGCAAATAATCACTAGGTGGATGTAAATTGTAATATACTCCTCCTTTTAACCACTAATTATTCCATAATTTCGGAATGCGGATATATGATATTTAATAATTTATTGTAAAAATATAAGATAATATGTTATAAAAATAATATTTATATAAATAATTTTCTATTGTTTAATCACAATTATTTACTTTTTACCGTTTCAACCGATGCATAAAATATCTCGTCAAGAAATCACAATTATTTGCTTTCGTTGTTTGAGTCGACGCATCGAAGTAAACGACTTTATCTGACTCATCTGTTGTCATATTATTATATAAGAAAACACTACTATATTCACTCTATTTGATATCTTCATTTGACCGTTGGACAAAAAAAAAAAAAATTTTTTTTGTTTGACTAAGAGCACCCCCAATGGCTATTGTAAACTACATTTTTTTGTATAATATAAAGGAAATTGATTAAAAGTAACTTCCAATAAGTTTTGTATTCTCTTTTTTATTTTACATTTTGCAATAGTAATTCTCTACATATAGAGAATACTATTCATCCTCTAAAATATTTTTAATTATTTTCTCTCTCATTTTATAGTTGTTTGGTGTTATGAGGTTCATTTGAAATGAATAAAAAAATATTAAAAAAAGAATATTTAAATGATATAGAGAAAAAATAGATAAGCGGATGTATGATCTATTGTAAAAGTCAATATGTAAAATAGAAAAAGTAAATTTTAGTGATGTATTTTAAAAGATATGATAAATGAACCATTGAGAGTGCTCTTAGTGATTAAGGAAATGATTTTAAGTGTATTGAGATTTTTTTTATTTTTTAAAAATCTTTAAATGTATTAAAAAAATATGAAGAAAAAAAAGAAAAAAAAAAGAAAAAAAATTTACACTGGACGGTAAGCCCAGCGGTCAAATTGGGGCGGCATAGTAGCCACACCCTATTATATATTTTTACTGTTTTGATATCTATAAAAAGAGGCTGAAGGAAAGGGATTAGGAAAAATCCTATCTTCTTATGCCCTTACCTTCCCTTCCCAAAATAAATTTCCTTTTTTTTTTTTTTGAAAGGAATAAATTTCCTCCTTCGTAATCATATCTTGATGTCTTTTTCCATCAATACTCTTAAAAATTAATCTCCTTGTAAATATGTTTTCAATAATATCGAATTTTTTATCTTATTGATTTGATCAGAAAGAAGCCCTAGCAGTCTCCCCCCTTCTCTCTCTCTCTTCATAAACAATCAAGAGCTCCAAATCTGATTTTCACCGGAAGAGAGCTTCCTCCTCCTCCTCCTCTCTCTCCTCCCCTATTTCCTCCATCCACTCACCTTATCTATCAAGGTAGTTCTTTTGTTTAGTTTTATTTTGCTTCTTTCAAGGCTGAAAAAGACAGATCTACAGCTTTCCGGCAACTTCCGAGAGACACATGCAGCACAAGTAGACTCCTAAGCCGCAAATCGTTTAGAGGAAAGTGACGGTTTTACAAAAATCACCGCGAGTGATCCTCACGCGCCACCCCTTCTGGCAACTCTTCTCCCCACACGCACCAGAGTTACCACCATCAAATCTTTAAAATCTGACATTTGTGGTTGAAAAGATACAAGCATGTTGCCTTCAAGCACCATCACATATTTTGAAGTCTACCAGAATTGGTCCAAACTATAATCAGTCATTTTTCGTATCTATCTTACTACTTTCATTTTTTGTTTTCTTATTGTTAATTAAAAGAAAAAAAAGAGTTCGTCTCTCAGACTTTTGTCTGCAGAGGTTAAGTCATCTCCTTCTATGAAGGGTGAGGTTGGATTGTCTCTTGGATGTTTGTCTGTAGAGAGTATCGACAGTAGTGAAGATCAGACTAGTCACAAAAGAAAATAATATACTGGTAGAGCTCCAAATGTATTATTTTGATTTATGATGTCATGTTTGATATAGGGACATCCAGATCACTAGAAGAATCAACTTGTTCCTGTCGTTCACGTCGTGGCAAAAACCCACGATCTTGGCCAAATCAATCATCATGGTTTTCAACATGTAGGCATGTGATGGTTTGATATATCTCCTGCAGGATATGTTCGATACTTTCACACCTTAGTTGGGATAGTTGTTCTTGCATACGAACAGCTCCCATAGGTCTTGCACTCCACATCCTTCGTCACTATAGTGGTCACTTTCATTATTGTCTCTTGTCATCAAGCCAGGCGAGCCAAGGCTCTTGATACCAATTGACGTAGCGAAAAGCACCAAGAAATGAAGTAAAGAAAATATGTGTCTTCCAAACACGAATCGAGAGAAAAGTGAACAATTTCTTTATTTCCAAAATCAATATCCCCATTTTATTAAAACCTTGCACTTTTATAAAGTAATCAGCTAGAGACAACAATGGAAATATTAAAGAAAAGGAAGACCAATAGTTGATAACATGCGTAAAAAAGTGAAATGAGATTGAGTCAACAAAAACGCGGGATGCAAGCGGGATGCAAACGCCGCAGATGTGGAAAAAGGAAACGACGCCATTTATTATATTTTATTAAGTTTGCCCCATTTCCTTCCTCTTCTCCAATTTCGATAGGGTCTTCAGTCTTCTGTGTTTCTCCTTCCCCGTAAAGGTCTTTGTGTTTCTTCCTCCCATCTCTCTTCACTCCCCACTTGAGTGAAACGTCGGTCTTCAGTCTTTGGTCCAAACATGAGCAACCATACCCAGGTCTGCACAAACTGTATGAACCGCACGGACTCGGGAGCTCGCATGGGTCCGACATCGCCTGGTAGTCCAAGGCCCACGCAGATTCGTCCCAGTAATATCCTTTGAGGTTCCCGTCTGGTTCTAACCGGAGCTGGAGGAATCCATTGATGGGTCTGTGGAAGTTGTTGAAGGGTCCGTTGATGGGTTTGCCCATATATCCGTTTATGTTTACTTGGGCGTAAATCGGTCCTTGCCCTTTAACTGCCTCTGCTTTGGCCTCCATCGCTGTGTGTTTGCACTTTGCAGTATATCTGAAATTCCCAATAAGCACAGGCTCAAAAATTCCCACCAGATACACTTTTCTGGGTTCTAGCTTCCTCAAACCCAAATGGGTCAGATAGGTTTTCATGGCTGATTCTAACTCAATCAGTCCTGCACAACTCCTAGCGGTTCTAGACAAAACTCGGGGAGTCGGTGAAGAAGGAAACTAGGTTTGGTTTCGAAGATGCCAATGTGAAGGTGGGTGAGTTTTTGGGGTGAGTTAGAGGAGGGGTGAGGAAGGGTGGAACTGAGTTGGAACGACGACACCTTAAGGTCTGGGTGGCTTTGAAGCCTCGGAGAAGTCCCTGGGGTAGATGAATCATTTTCATCTAGTAGATAGCTAGCAGGCAGGGGTAGATGAATAAAGTAAACAATTCATTTTAAATTTGACGTGGCATGGACGACTGCACGCCGATTGTATCTAACGACTGTATATAGAAGAACTGTTGAGTCAAATATGATGGATCTTGATGTCTTGAAATCGGCCAGCTGTAGAAATCTTCATAAATCTTCTAGAGAATTCTTGACTTGTCCTACATCAGGCTCTCAGAAGAGAAGGAGGTGCATAAAAATTGGAGAAAAGGATCAGAATGTCTAGGTGGTACTGGTTTATAGCCATTAATTACTCAATCATACACTGCTACACCATAGCTAGGGTATGACCATCCTCGAGCTAGGGGTGGGTAACAGGGCCCCAGTAAGTCTCACATTGTTTAATTATCACTATTGTATTGTCTTGGCCTCCTATATAATGGTTAGGCAAAGGCAATTTAAAATATAACTCCAATGAATTTATATTTTTTTAAATTTATAAATTTCAATTCATACTTTAAATTATATATAATTTGGGTCTAGAAAATATTTTTAGACTTAAAAAATTTTTAGATAATAGGTTGAGCGTAGGGCAAGGCGAGGTGCAGTATCAACTGCACCCCCCGGTAGAAGGCAGGGGGAGAGGTATGAATCCCTGGCACCCCCATGGTGTGGGGAGAGGGACGGGGAGGTAGTGCCCCCGCCCTGCACCATACAAGTAGCACCCCTACCTCGAGCTGCTTTACAGCAAAGATGAGGCCCTGCTGGTTGGGTGGGATGATGTCGACCATATGCGAGAGATCAGCCCTGAGGGCAAAGTGGAAAGAGCCGACGTGGTGGTTAAGGGTGACGTCGTAAAGCTTGACTCAAGCTACAAGAATGAAGACGAGGTGGGAGGATTCCAAGTGCTGCTACAATGCCTTTAGGCGACTGTAAAGGTTCATTGTTGGAGGTTTGGTCCATCGAGATGCCATGGAAGTCTAATTTGGTGGAGAGGAATGAAGGTGATGGCTCGGAAGAAGGCTTTAGGTCCATTACCAGATGCGATTTGGGGTTTCTTTTGTTGTAGTCTTGATGTATGAAATATGAGAGAGAGAGAGAGAGAGAGAGAGAGAGAGAGATTGGACCTTGAGGGAGTCGTAGGCTTGGAGTCAATCTTGAGGGAGGAGGGTTGGTTGGGGGATAGATTTACGAGAGGCCATCGAAGGTGATGAATATAATAAGCCTTTTGCCTAGCTCGAGTCTGTGCAATGGTGTGCCTGAATATGAAACTTCTAGGATCAAATTCCCTCAACCCAAACCATGAAACCTGAGTATTTTCAACAAAAATCGGCATATGACCAACTCGAGTTTGTTGCCACACCCTCTCGCAAGAGTATGTGATCCCGCGATCCATCCCGAATGCTGGGTTTCCTCCTTTTCCAGCCATGTCATGATTTTTGTTAAATGTGGCCATTGAAGGAGAAGTGAGGTCTGAAAATGCAAAAAATAATTTCAGATTTCTGAGAATAGGGGGAAGAGGAATCTCATCGAGATCCATGGGATCTTGTCGAGATCACCCTCCATGGATCGTTCTTCCTCTTCTTGCAATGCACGAAGATGTTGCTCAAGATAATTAAACTTTTCTTCAAAATCCTTCTTGCCATCAATTACTCACTGCTAGAGAATTTTGAGATCTTGTATTTGTTCTCTTGATTCTCTGATTTTGTTGAAGGTTTCAAGAATTTCTTCTATGATAGCATAGAGACAAGTATCTCTTTGATACCAATTTGTAACACAACTCAAGAACTTGATATAGACAACACTAATTTGCTCTTTTTAAGGAGAACTCCTCTAGGAAAATGAGAGAGAGAAACAAAAAAAGTTCTATAATATTTCAGATTAATTCACTATACTCTCCAGTTGAGTACATATACTCCAGTGAAGACCCTACAGAAAGCTAAGTAGAGGTCATGGGCCTTTTAAGTCTAAACTAACAATAAACAAACCTAAGTGGAGATATAAGCAACTGGGCTTAACTAACACAACCCTAGCCTATATAAAGAAATACGCAAAAGACATTATCCATCCAAGCCCATAGAAGCCACTCAGCCCAACCCTCTAAATCTTTATTGACCCAAACCAAAGCCCACAAAGACTTTGGTCCAGCCTGTAGAGGTACTTTATCATTGATCTGGATTTTATCATTCTTAGTCATATCGACTGATAGACATATAAATGACTTCATAAGCGAACCATTTAAATAATAAAAAAAAAATCGCTTAAAATATGGGAGAAGATGATACAATTCAGGACAAAAACAACATTTCTCTTTAAACAAATAAGTTTTCAGCATTAACTACTGTATAATAATTGCAATCCTTGGTTCCATTAGCTTCAAGGGTCTTAAGTAGAAAATCCAACCTTTCCAATTAAGTCCCTTGTAGCCACTGAAAGATTATTCAGTCAGATCCTCATTCTTTTAGGCAAGACTAGGCGGCCTTAGAATACTAAGCTAATTCTGAGTAAGCCTTGTGTGAAGCTTGGCTTGACATGCTGGGAAGTAGCACAGTTCTGCACAGAGGGAGAGAGGGAGCGGAGGGAGAGCAATTATTGGTGCCTCAGTACTCACATCCTCATAATAACGAATCATTTCCATAGAATGAATTCACATCCCAACTGCAATGAATCATTTTTGCAGATATTGAATTGCCAAATAAAGCATTTTTCATGTCCAACTATGTCACCTAGCCTTAGCACCAGACTTTGGCACCAAGACAAACCCACCCAATGTTACAAAAATTTGTTGACAGAAAGAACTATACCATCACCACCCCTGTCCTCTTTTCTTCCACCTATTTCCTCTCTTTCCCTGAATTCGGTGGAGCTTCATGATTGTTCTCGGTGGTAATACATGCTGCAGCTCAAAATCCTAAGCTAACTGTCTGCCAAATAAATGTTAGAAAAAATCTTATGTAGTCAAGAACTGACAACACCAGAAACCCACGGTACAACCAAGGGAGCAGTTGGATGTGAATTTCTATATGAATCAGTATACTTATCCTTGAAATTAAGTTTGGGCTTCTCTGCCTGCATTTTGATAGTTAAAACCAATAATATTAGACTGGAGTGAATCAGGAAGATAACACAATGTAAGTGAGCAAACACTGCAATTTAAGGAAGAGGTTTACTTACATATTTCAACCAGCATTCCTGATGTTTGTGTTCATAGATATCTGGAGAATGGCACCCAGTCTCAGACGGGCAATAAACCCATATATTACAACCCTTTTCACCTGGCTTGGCGAGTTTAGCATGATCCAAGCAAGCTTGACAGCAATCAGCTGCACTTTCTTTATGGTGGGTAAGGCCCCATCTAACAGCTGCACCATTATAATCTGTATGAAGTTCAGCATGGCATTCAGGTGGAAAGGGCCTGCCGGGTAAAATTTGGTCCTCTGGAGAAAAGAAAATATACCTCAGTGAATGATACTATACATCTCCGCCAAACCAAAATCACATACAGTGCATTTTAGAAATATGGCAGACAAGAGCCATGTGATTTTCAGCTTCCTAAAAAGAAAAATAAAACTTGGGTTTTCTTGGGATCTAAACGAAAGAGATGAGGGATGAGCACACAGGCGAGAAAGGCTGGAGAGAGCAATTGCCTAGTTCGTCTTCACCCTCAGGTTTATCATCGTGCTCTTTGTTAATGACTTCAGCAGCCATCCAAAGGCCAATTTCTTCTGATAGCAATGCCCAATCAGACTCCAAGGCTCTAACTAGCATCCCTGCAAAACAAAAGTTCTGATTAGCCATCAGTCAAACAATAATTTATGAATACAGCCTCAAACACTAAAGAAACAGCCTCTGACAGCAAAGACCATACCACCTTCCTCATGCGGAATAGTTGAATTTAAATTCCCTCTCTCAAAGGTTAACCGCTTAGCTATTTCTAGTTTTTCCCTGCGCCATCTTTCAACTGCTTCTGTTTGTTTAAGAGAACAACACTGACAGGATAAGTAGCAAGAATGAGCAAAAAACAGAGTCAAATTACTAACTATCAAGTAATGTAACAATCAAAACGAAATATTATCCAGCATACTGCATAATGAAAATATGTTATCCATTATACCAGCGGCTAATAAGTTCTTTCAATAAACATAAAAATCTGTACCTTCCCTGGGATATTGTTTTGGAAGCGGTCACAACTATGCACTTTGGAAAAAATTACCGAGTCAGAGAATGATGCATTTGGAGTATTGATTTGTAAAAGTTAACAAAGGTAAGCAGGTACGCACTTCATTGTTCAACTGCAAATGCTATACCATGAAGGTTGCATCTTTACACACCCCAACACAGGAAAAAAAAAAAAAGAAGCAGAGAGTAGCTTTTGGTGCTTTTACGACTATATTTAGCATTCATTTTAATTTTTTTGATCGGTAAAATTTTTTTTATCAAGCATAAGAATAGACAAAAACCCAGGTATACGGGACATATACAAGAGTGTCGTCTGAGCATGCTAGTTCAATGATACAAGAAATTTGTGGAAACTCATTCCATTGAAATCAATTACAACCGACTCATTTTAATTTCTCAAGCTACGATTTTTTAGTATTCATTAGAACAATCATGTGATAGTGGTGATACGTATTTGCTTGATATATATTATACACCTTAATCAAATAATACATTCAACTTTCTGGATGCTGGTCAATTGTTTTGATAAGTAAGAATTGTTAATCCAAAAAGTTTTAAGGTATACAATAAAGTGAAAAACAAGCAGAAGTGTTCCCAAGGCCCTTAAGTACACCATGATTTCTTCAAACTAGAGGAAACTAACAAAGTATATTGACCCTAACATAATGAAAGCTGCAAATTTTAACAGATCACAAAAGTGGCCATTTGTATTTTAACACAATGCTTATTATTCTTATCAAAACGATGCATATTATGGTCTGGGTGGATTGTGGTAGTCCTCATAGTTACAGAAATCACAGTGTATATATTTCAATGCCATATGTCAGCCAACCACGGTGATGGAGGCGATCAAGGTGTTGCTGGTGTATAGCAATAACACAGGTGCTTGGTAGAAAGGCAGAGGTAAGTATCTAATATTGGTAAGAATGAACTGACCAGGCTCAAGGGTTAGAACAGCCAAGATTGATAAAACTAGTAAAACATTGGATAATCGCTTTACTGAAAGAGTCTGAAACTACAAGATATTGAATGCTTTAAAAAACATACCACCACATCTTAAACATAGCAGAAATGTTTTAGAAAATTATCAACCAGTGCCACAATGAAAACAATTTCTTCACTACCATGAAATTAGAGTGCACCCACCTCGCTGCTCAGTAACGTTGGCACCAGCATCCAAGCTTTTCAATCTCTCCAAAATCTCATCGGTTATCTTTTGTTTCAAAGGCCGTGGCAATTCAACCACAACCTCTCCTCTAGAAAGCCCCTCCTTGAGTTCCTTCACCTTTTGGCCATAACAACGAATTTCAGGGAAAACCGCAGCAATAGCTCAAGCCGCACAAATAGCTCGCTTCGAATCAAATAGATGCATCCAGCTATAGGGATCTTACCAATTTAACAAGCTTCAACGGTTCGGACGCTCTCCGAATCCGAATCGATTCTTTCATCTTCCTAATCTGATCCGGCGTATAATTAACAACTGAAAAAAAAAATTAGAACTTTGGAACTGAGTTTTCTCAAAATTTTCAAAACATCAAGTGGGTAAAGCCAAAATGAGAAGAATTGTTTGTAGCTCAAGCGGATGGAAGTGAAAATAGAGACTTACTGTTTCTGGAGACGTTACCGGTGTAGATGTAAAGAGAAGAATAAAGAAAGCGAAGAACGTAGAGAGCTATTACAATGTTGATAGAGCAAACAAGCAAAGTGGTTTTCCTGTGCGAACATCCGCACCTCAGTCTCCCCTGCGCCATGTCCTTCTCTCTCTCCCTCCTCCCTCTTCAGCCTCATTCCACCATCTCTTTCCTTCCCTCTCTCTTTCTCTCTACAATCTCTCCGCACTGTGATCCATCTTTATCCTCCACTGGGTATATGATCTACGATAGTCTCTGGATCGCACGAATCTCTCAAAAACTTGCTTTCTTTTATTGATAACTCGCGTTTAGCTTGCTACAAAGAGCAGTGAAAATGTAGGCGTTTTGCTTTGCTTTGCTTTTTAGATCTATTGTGATGATGCTGAAATCTTGTATGCTAATCTGATGCTCAAACCATTGAAATTGCATGCACATTTTAGCAGAGCCGGTTGATGCATCGGTTTGACGGAGTTTGCCATACATACATAATACATTCTTTTTTTTTCCCTCGGCTCATTCATGATAAGTAATAACTAATAAGTAATAGCTTGCTCTTTTTTATTCTAGTTATTCTTGAGTTGATACGGTATTAAAGTGTATGAAATTTACATGTTTATTTAAAAAAAAGTAAGTTAATTTTTTAATATAAATTTTAGATTTTTCTTACACTTTTCAAAGCGAATAGCCCAAAATCTGCCTACTTTCAAGCTTTATAAATCATTTTTATGTTAGTTTATTGCTCAATTCTTGAGATTTATAGAGAAAATCCTAGATTATACGACATGGCTAAAAATAATCGTGTTAGATTTTCGTTAAAATCCTAGACAATGCGACAGGGCTAAAAATCACATAAAAAAACACATAAAATTAATTTTTAAAATTATAAAAAAAATTGAAAAAAAATTAAGCAAAAAAGATAAATTCTTAAAATTAAAAAATAATCTCTCCCTTTCATTTTAAGGCTAGTTTGGATTCAAAAATAAGATAAGATGATTTTAAATAAAAGTTGAAAAAAATATTATTATAATATTATTTTTATTATTTTAAAATTCGAAAAAGTTGAATTGAGATTTGAAAAAATTGAATTGTTTATTATATTTTGTTTAGAAATTTAAAAAAATTGTAATGATGAGATGAGATGAAATGAAACACTTTACGAATCCAAACAAAGCCGAAATCAATGTAAATCTTTTTTTTTTTTTTTCATTCTTTGAATTTTGTATTTGATTGAATTTTATGATTAATTCATTTAAAAGAACAAACTTTGAATTTTGAAACGGTGAAAGGTCGCTCATTGGATTTCGAAGTTTAACGGGCCAACCTAATGAAATGTGGACCAAACCGACCCGACTCTTCTACCCGCTGTTCGACCCGAGTGGCAAAACCGCGGGAAAGTCCACTAGGGCACAAATAAAGCCATGAGCTCATTGCTCAGCAATTCCAGCTTTACGTTTTTCTTCTTCTGAATTTCCCGTTGCGGCTCTTAGCGTTTCAATAATCCGGTCCAGTTTGAAAATTTTTGTTAATGGAGATAAACAATGGCGTGGAAGATGAGGAGTTGGAGGAGGAGGAGTTCGGATTCTCGAGAAACTATTTCCTCGCAAAAGAATTGGGCGGCTCGGGGAAGAAATCAACGTGCAAGCTCTCAGACATTGGTCTCGTTGACGAACAGGTGCTTGCCTAAATTCCTGTTTGACATCTAGGTTCATAATCTTAAAAAAAAAAGTGCATTTGTAAAGAAAAAACATTATGTGTAGGAGCTGAGAGCAGCGGCATCTAATATTGAACCCAAGCATGAGAAGGAGATTGTGGCTTTGATGAACAGCTACAAGAGTCTGTATCCCAAATGGGTTTTCGAGTTAAGGTATTGTAATTAAGCAATTGAATACTTGCTCTTTTTTAATAAGTTACGGTATAGACGGGTGTTTTTTATATGCGGTTCAAACTCGAGTGTGTATATGCGAACTAAAAGCACTTCACTAATGAAAGGGAATGTCAATTTTAAGACAAGCTTTGTTACATGTTTTTTTGTTTCATTCTTTTATGTGTACTATCCGATTTGGTATTTGGTTGGTATTTAAGATTTTAATTGTTGTAGATACATTTTTACTGTCATTTTTTGGTTAATAAAGAGTGATTAATATATATGAATCTCCAAGGGTTCTAATATTGTTGTCTCGGTTGTTGGCATCTTGCTTCTGTTGTTTCTTCCCTAGTTAGTAGTGTTTTGTTGGGAAAGTTTTAGCTGACTCGTACTTAATTGTTATTGGAAATATCTGTGTTTTTAGCTGTTCTTTTTAATGTATCAGGTGTGGTTTTGGGCTTCTAATGTATGGATTTGGATCTAAAAAATCCTTGATTGAAGATTTTGCATCAACAGCATTGACTGAGTATTCTGTAGTAGTAATCAATGGCTACCTTCAGACAATTAATGTAAAACAGGTATCATCTGCTCAGATAAACTCCAAAGCGATACATGCTTATTTTACTGGTTGCTCTTTGTACCACTGTATCTATTGACCAACGAAAACTTGTTGAAAGTTGTTTCGGCTACTGTTGCACGGGGAACACAATTTACACTATAAAAAATTAGGAAGCTAGAAACTTTATATTGACCTATTTGGTCCCCCTCCCCCCAAGTGCTCCATTACCAACCCCTGCTGTTTTAATATAGGTTGTGGTATCCTTGGCTGAAGTTCTAGCGGATCAATTGAGAACCAAAAGAGCAAATACTTCTGGAAACTTGTCTAAACAGCCATTTAATTCTCGATCCATGGATGATCTTCTTGCATTTCTGAATGGCTCACAAACACAGGACAAGGATTGTTTCATATGTATTGCTGTCCACAACATTGATGGGCCTGGGTTAAGAGACCCTGAAACTCAACAGTATCTTTCACAAATAGCTGCATGTTCCTGTATTCGCATCATTGCTTCAATCGACCATGTGAATTCAGCTCTTCGTAAGTAATCTTGTCACAGGGGAAATAAGTATATAGCACTGAATTTGTTAAGTTTGTCCGATCATTTGATAAAGGATAAATTAGTTGACACTGGGCATTTTCTTACTCATCCATTGTGCTTTCATGTTGTTAACTACTTCCATCAATTTTGCTATTAATTCTATCAGTGTGGTATAGGCTGAAGCTTTCTATTGTTTTAAGATTAAATGTGTTTTTGCGATTGAAACTTTTCTTGCTTAGAAGTATTTAATATGTATTTTATGATCTTATTCTTCAAATTTTTGAATTTCTTTCATTGCAAGAGGGAAGGTTGCTGGTTTTTTAGTTGCTTTGTGATTCTGATTGAGGCAGGCACTGAATTCATTCCCTCATGTCTGGTGGTAGCCACCAATAGGTGTACTTGTGTATTTATGATCCTTCCCTAAAAATGGAGAACCGAATCTTTATGCGACTCGTCAGCACTGTATATTGGTGTGCTTATATCTTCGTTACAAACTCTGCATGAAAGGAATACTGATTTGTAGCCTCACAGAGATAAAATTATGCCTGACGCTATTTTTTCTTTTACCCTAATTGCACCTATTACTGATGTGGGTGACAGTGTGGGACAAGAAGATGGTTCACACTCAGTTCAACTGGTGCTGGTATCATGTTCCTACCTTTGCCCCATACAGGGTTGAAGGAATGTTCTTTCCTATGATTCTCGCACATGGCAGTACCGCTCAAACTGCCAAAACAGCTGCCATAGTTTTACAGAGTTTGACGCCCAATGCCCAGAGTGTTTTCAGAGTACTTGCAGAACACCAACTGTCTCATCCTGATGAAGAAGGCAAGTTGCTCTCAGTATTTCAAGGAATTTTGCTATGGATTTTAGTTTATTTTCCATCAGTATAGTTTTCCCTTTTCAGGTATGCCAATCAACGATTTATACGCAATCTGTCGGGAGCGCTTCCTCGTCAGTAGCCAGGTTACACTGAACTCCCATCTGACAGAATTCAAAGATCATGAACTGGTCAAGACCAGAAGACATTCGGATGGCCAGGATTGCTTGTACATTCCTCTCACAGCTGAGGCACTTGTAAAACTATTAGCTGAGATTGGTCAATAAGATATTTGGTTTTGTCTATACAAAGTAAACTGGCCTAACTTTCGTGGTCCATGCCACGAAGTTTTCTGGCTGCTGAGCCAAACATGTGCATGCTTGTGCGTAATTTTCCCGCATTTTCTTGGATATTCTCGATGATAAGCTTTTGTATGGGAAGGAAAAGTCTGATTCTTTTTGTTGCGGCTCACTGTTTCAGCTTTTGCATTCTTGCTTGACTGCCCACCATTCCGTCATCCATCTTGAGAGTTTGTTACGTTACGTCAATTATCAGACCAAGTCACCAAACTCGACACGCCGTGTCGCCATTGGATTAACGTCTTACGCTCCATGAAAACGACAACAATGATAGAGCCAACTCTTATGGCAAACCCAAATAAAGTTATCCTGTCGATTTTAAAATAAATAATTGTTTATAAATACCAGAGTTCTTCTTTCTAAGAACGTACATATGCATATTGTTTGTAGGGAAATATGTTTCGAAATGTTAAAAATAAGAAAAAAAAAAACCTGTTTGAAGTCATAAATATTAAAATCGAGTTATGGGTCTGATGCTCGAAAAAGTTAGGCTGTATTTAGATGTTGAACTGAATTGAGTTGAGTTGAGATGTTAAAATATTGTTAGAATATTATTTTTTAATATTATTATTATTTCAAAATTTTAAAAAAAAAATTGTTTATTATATTTTGTATTGAAATTTTAAAAAATTATCATGATGAGTTGAGAATAATTTGGAATCCAAACGTATTCTCAATGTGATCAATCATAATTTTGTGTTAATGTATTTTGAGAAATGCTACACAACCTCTTCAACCTCTACACATCATATTTTTTTAAATTTTTAAATTTTTTAATATTTTTTTTAAATTTTTTTTTGATTTTATTCTTTTTAAATTAATTTAATTTTTTTATTTATTATTTATATATTAAATATTTGGTAAAAAAAAAAAAAATATGATGTGTGGAAGTTATATGAATAGTAAAAAATTGAGTAAAATTTTTGCACCAAAATAGTTCAATTTACTGTCTTTCGGTGTTCAAAACTCTACACTCGTTCCTCTAAACTCACCGACTGCCGATCCTTCAAAAGTTTGGAGAAGTGTAGCCAAATGACTAGCAGCTCACCCGCTGCCGCACTGCAGTGTCTTTTTCTGACACGTGCAGCTCCAAAAGGCTGAGCGGGACCAGATTTTCCTTATCCTCTCAAGATGAGACAATGTCCATGGGGCATGGTCCACACACGCCAACTGAGGTGGCGGCGGCGGTAACATCTCGGACTGTCAGTAATATCCTATTTTTGCATCTCCAAACAATAATCAAACTATAAGAGAATTAGTATTGGATTAAACAAATGGATTATGTAAATATAAATGTAAAATGTACATAATATGATATGATGTAAATTTTATGAATTATTTACACAAGTCATCACTAATAAAACTTTTAGTTATGAATTATTTTTCCTATTATTTGAGAATAAGGAAAAAAAAAACTTACCACGGTTTGGTTTCCATAAAAAATAAGAAAAATTAAAAAGAAACACTGAAGATAAGATAAAATTAAAAAAAAAAATCCAAGGAAAATCAGTCTACTCAAAAACAAAGAAAAACAGTAAGTATCTAAGAAAAAAAGAACTATTCAAATCCAACACATATAAATATGAACTGAAAGTTTGAAAGAGAGAGAGAAAGAGAGAGTAACCTTGGCGAGAAAATGCACAAAAATGACAGGAGAGAAAAGGCCTTGCAAATGACTGGAGAGAAAATACACAAAAATGAATCTCTAGGAGAAGAGAAAAGGCACATGGGTTAAAGGCATAGAACTTAAGGAAGAAGAAATCGAGGGAAGAAAAAAAGTTGGTAGAATAAAGAGAAAAAATTGAGAGAAGAGAGAGAGTGTTCAGACGAAAGAAATAATTTTTTAATAGATTTGATTGAGTTACAATGAATGTCAAATCTAACCACAAGAGCTTATTTACCGTAGCTGAAAGTCATCTCGATTTACATTTGGATAATCTAATACAGGTTATTTTTATCTTCTATTAATCAAATTATATATTTTATTTGCATTTACATAATTTAATGCCAATGCTCTAAGGAAGTGGAATTCTCCATCAATCAACTCAACACAACAAGATTTAGCACACCTCCTCCATCACGGCTTCTGGTCATGGCGTCGTAGTTCCCAAGTTGGACTACAGAAAAACAAAAATGGCAGCTTCCTCGTAGTGGAACTGGGCATGGATCATTAGATCGATCTCATACTTCCTATATATATACACATATATTTTTGTTATGCTATATTAACTGTGATGAGGTGTTTATTGGGTTCTCGACCCCATCTTTATGTAATTTAAATTTACGGCCTTTGTTTAATATATATATATGAGAACATATTGGGAAATAATGTGGAATTTACAGCAAACCCATCCCTCGTTTTAGGAAAATCATGTAAATACACAGTTGGTAATACAATTTAACAATATTTGACTTGTATGACACCAAACATTAGGCCTAAGGGCTCACTCGACCATTGCCTAGGGTGGGCGGAAGGGCGGATGCCTACCTTAAGGAGATGGTGGGGGCCGGGTGGTAGGCTAGGCTGCGGCCCACCCAGGATTTCACTCGTCCAACCGGCCTAATATATATGTGTGTATTTAAAAAATAAGTTTGGTAATGAAACGATGTCATTTTATTACAAGGGTTTAATGAAACCCAATTCCCTCCCCTTGTCTCGACTCTCTCTCTCTCTCTCTCGCCGCAACTAGTCATCGCCACAACTCACACCGTCGTCAAAACCCTTTTCTCTCCATCTCACTTTGTAATTGTAAATATCTTGAACTTGAAACTCTAAGTTCTTTGAAATTCTGAAATTCATTTGTTTTATTTTTTGCGATAGAGGATTGGATTGTTTCAATGAATAATGGGATTGTATTTTGGATGTTATGGAATTTTATTTTTGGATATTTGAACATATTGTTTTTTAGAAATTTTAAGGGCTCAATCCAAACTCTTAAACGAATTTAGTGAGTCAGATTGAACTCTTAAATAATTTTAGGGTGTCAAATCTGGGACCCTAAATAATCTAGGGGTTCAATCCGAACCCCTAACCTAATTTATTTTAGGGTCTCAAAATTGAAACCTCATATTGTTTAGGAGTATCAGATTGTGTATTTTTGTATTATTCTAATTTTTGTGTATTTTTGCATAATGTCAAATGCTTGATTGTTTGTCTAATCTATGGATAATGGTAACTGTGCATCAAGTCTAAACATTAGCACTAGTCTACCTCCCCTACACCTACACATACTCCTACCTCTACCCCACCCTACCCCTACACCCACCCCTATACCTACCCTTACACCCATGGGTCAATTAGAGAAAACATTTCATCGCGTGGGAACATTTTGCAAAGTTAGAGAGTAGTGACCCCAACAACCCACAAGGAAATTGTAATCATTGCGGTGTTGTTTATGAATGTTACTATAAACGACATGGTACATTCCAATTGAAAAATCATTAGGAAAAACAATGCAAGAGGAGTACGATAAGACATTCATTACTTGAAAATAGTCCATCTAGATTGGAGATTGGACTTAAGAAGATGGTGGATGAGAGTAATAGGGGTAGTACATTGAAGGGATTTGTCAAGTTTGACCTAGAGAGTTGTAGGACAAGTTTAGCTCGTATGACTGTAATAGACAAGCTACCCTTTTCGGTTTGTGCAGGGTCAAGGTCTCCAAGCCTATTCTAAGAATTTGGAACTTAAGTTTAACATTCATTTTCACCACACAGTTGTGAAGGATATTCTTAAATTATACAGTCTGGAGAAAGATAGTTTTAAAAAAATTTATTGAATGGTTAAAAAGTTCTACTGATATATGGATATCGGTCTAAAACTTGAACTACGTGTGCTCAACAACTCATTTTGTAAATAGTGATTGGAGATTACACAAAAAGATTCTTAAGTTTTGTTTAATCGTCAATCACAAAGGTGACACCATTAGAAAGATGGTGGAGTCTAGAATATTAGATCGCTAGTCACATAATCCGCATTTAGTATTGAGAGGCGCATATTTGATCCATTTTGAAGTTCATTGTCTCCTAACAATGTAGAAGCTTTGATTTGCACTCAGAATTGAATCAAATGGAAGCCAGTTCGGGTTTAAGAGATGGTAAACTCTGTGGAGAGCTATGAGGAGGATGTTGATCACTTTAGAAGCGGTAATCGCTCTTAATTCATTACTATACTTTTGTTTATAATAGATTGTGTTTAGTTTATTGACAAACTTAATTTCAACTTCAATTATTGTAGGGACAACTTCGAAAAAAGAGGCTTAATCTCAATCTACATCGGCCGCAATTTGACTTTAATACATCATTGGTTTGTTTACTTTGTTAATTAATTATTTGTAGTTTGTATATATGTTATTGTTTTTTTTCTATTTGACGTTCTTTTCTTTTTGAGACATCATATGATTCATATCATCATTTTTTATCTCAAGTTTTATATTGTCACTTGGAGTTGGCAAATGTTTGCTAGTTGCTACATGATGTTGTTACCTTTATTTATTTATTTTTATTATTATTATTGTATTTCAATTGTTGTAACTTATTCATTTAAGTTATTTGACAATTTATAATATTTTTAGATGAATTTGTAGTAGTTTTAAATTAGTGTATAATAGTTTATACCACTTGTACTAGGTTAGAATAATTAGTTAGCAACTTTGTAAGTTTATTTATATTTATAGATAACATTAAATTTTATAGTTTATACATTTTATTTCAATTGAAGTGAAAATAAGTTTTTGGGCTAAACTTAAAGTGAAAATAGGTTTTGAGCTGAAATTGGCTCAAAAAAGGGATTATGGGCCAAAAAATAGCCCATAAACAGATTATGGGCCCATTGAGACCCATGGGTGGGCGCCCTGATGCTGATCCACCCTCGGTATCTGGGCAAGGGCACCTACCCAAGTATGACGGGGCTAGGGCCTAGGTGTCGAACTCGCCCCCAACTAAGGGTGGCAAATCATGTTTTCAGATTGTGTTCATGTCTTGTCTTGTCATGTCAAGTTATGAATATTCGATTATATATGTTAATCCGAACCCGACCCATTAAGCTAACATGTCAAATTTTCAAATCCTAACGTATCACATTTAGATAATGGGTTGTGTCGTGTCATCCGTTTAATAATTATTAGAAATAGATTAACAAGACATGATTTATTTAAACTTGTTTTATGTAAATTGATTGAACTAACACACATAACTCATTTAACCTTATTAAACATTACTTCACACAAAAGTTAAAATCTACATTTTCACAATATTTTTAAAAAAATATAAGATTACCTACTAATAAAAAATATCAATATTTTTCAAGTTTTAATATATAATAAAATCAATATTAAAAACCCTATAATAATAAATATGAACATAAATCTAAAATTACAATTTTAATAATAGAAACATAGGCATACTGAGAAATATCAATATTACAACTTAACAATAATCAAATTATATTTTTTAAATAAAAGATTTTCGAATTAAACAGATTGACTTGTTATTAACTTTTTTTATAAATCATGTCTTGATAGGTCGATCCATTTTGATCTAATCCCATCACATTAAATTTAAATCTACTAATTTCTTATTATATGTATTTTATAAATCGTGTCATATATTATCGCACCTCTCCCAACCTATGCAGGGGCCCTACTACCCGGCTGCTAGGGGCGGGAGCACATCTACCGAACAGCATCGACTCGCCGCGCTGGATAAGGTCTAACACGGCGTGAACATAAGGGTAGCTCAGTAATTGCAAGTTTGATTGGCAAATCTGCTGAATATTGTGGCAAATTTTAATTGGTGGAACTTGGCGACTGCAGGAAATTACAACCTATGTGACTGCAGCGAACCGGGACATCACTTGTCACTACATTACGAAAAAGCTGCGTAGTTTTTTGTTATTACAGAAAAAATAAAATTACAAAATCAAAGCTCACATATATATATATATATATATATATATATATATCTACTCTGCCCAATCTCGCTCGGGCTCTCTGTCTCTCTCTCTCCTCCATGTATTAAGATTCGTTTGGCATAAGAAGGGGCGATCTTTCCCAGGAATTCTCGAGAAGTCCCAGATTTTATAAAGTCCTGTTACAGAGAATCGGGAAACATATTCCAGAAATTCGAAGTCCTGGAAAAATAGAGAGGGGTTGAAATGTGGGGATTTGGGGGTAGATATTATTGGGAAAGAAGAGAAAGGGGTGGGAAAGTAGAGGGGATAGTGGTGGTATTCGCATGGATGTCGAGCGAGGAGAGGCACGTTAGGAACTACGTAGAGCTCTACTCGTCTTTGGGCTGGAATTCTCTCGTCTGCCATTCCGAGTTTCTCAATTCGTGAGTTCTTTCTTGATTTGATTTTGTTTTTTCACGGAGTCTGAAAGATTGAGCTTTTGGCTTTGGTTGTCGGATTATTAAGGGTTCTGATGGGAATTTTTCATCTTGATGCTGAATTAGTGTTTGATTTTGGGTCAATGAAACTTAGCTAATCTGCTTATTATTAATTGGATGTGATGGCCTCCATTCCCCCCCCCCCCCCCCCCGCCGTAAATTGAAGCTTTATGGGTGAAACTCTAAATTGGGTCTTTGCTTGGGATCTGTGTTACTTTCTGGTCCTTGGGTCTTCTTTATGTCAGTTTATTTAATATCAATTACGTAAATAAAGGTGGCTTCGATTTGTACAGCGATATTGCTTGTGCACCTACCTGATCTTTCCTTAAGACATGGGTAGAAATCCCTAATGGGAATTGATGACTAGCATTCTCCTTCCTCTTTTTGATTGGCGTTTTCTGACTACATGATTGTACTGTACAATTTATTCGCGGGAATAGCGGCATCTGCATCCCTTTGGACAATCAATCTCCAATTTGTCAAACTAAGCCTTGTGAATATTTTTGCTTCAGAAAACAAATAGAGCTAGAATCGTAGTCATCTGGAATGTATATATCCATATATGGGATCTTCAATTGTGACTTTCTGATTACTTGATTGTTGTGTACAATTTACTCGCTGGAATACCTGTATCTCAATGAATCTCCAATCATGTCAAACTAACTGTATTGACTAGCCGTATTAATGAATTTGTTCTGAAAATTGCATTTGTATAACTATAGGATTAGTGCTTGTTGACTTGACTATCTTAGATATGTTAGACCGACTACAGATTCTCCCTCATATCCAGTTGTCGTTATCAGAATAGAAGTTGCAATTTTGTAATTTCTGTGTCATCTCTGCAGGTTCTTCCCTGAGAAGGCCGCAGCTCTAGGAGCTAATGTTCTCAATGAACTTGCCCAGGTCAGTGGTTATTGTAGTCATCTTGCTATAAGAGTTTTTTCTTTAACCTACTCTTAATGAATGCTTGTTAACTGTGGTCTTTTGGAATTCCTGCTTGAGTTTCAATGCCTTCATTTTGGGTGGAGCCTCCCAAAATTCAAAACAAAAAAAAAAAAAGTAGAAGGCAAAGACTCTTAGCACCTGTTTTCCTTTTGCATACTGTATTCTTTGGTTCCAGTTCCAAATTTTTCCTTTAAACCAAGACAGAACTGGTCATGTTCCTTTTCCACAAGTACAGCTATAGTGCTAATACTCAAGTCTTTGGAAGTTTCATTCACTGAATAAAGTCAGCTAATAATTTCCATTTATGGTATTTTAATTTGCAGGAACTAAAAATTAGGCCATGCCCTGTAGTTCTTGCATCTTTTTCTGGTGGTCCTAAAGCTTGCATGTACAAGGTCCTTCAGGTAATTTCTTCTAAAGTTAAGGTGGCATGTATATGTCGCTTTTACAGAGTTTCTCTGTTAGATATCATTGCAGGTATTAAAAGAATACTTCTTCCTTTGGTGATATATATGTAAATAGATTCATCTTTTGTGGCAGATAATTGATGGAAAGTGTGAAGGACAGCAAATTTTGGTATGCTTCTTTTCTTCTCCCACATCCCCCTTCCCTTTTACAATTAAGCAGATAATAATCTCCATTCTATAACATATAGCATTAAATTGCATACCGAGGTGAAACTCATTATGTTTTATTTTCCAGCAGGCTGATATGGTGGGGGAAAAAGAATTTTGTCTCATGTTTGCTAAAGCTCACATGATTTAAGAACTTCAGCATCCAGACATAATTTTTGTTATTATTTCTTTTTTCTCGTGAAGGATGGCTTCCAACTGGTTAGAGACTGTATATCTGGTCATATCTATGATTCCAGTCCTGTGGATTTTACCAGCGATATCGGCACTAAATTTGTTCTTCACCCAACTGTACTCAAAATGTCCCATCCACCAAGATTAGCATCATGGATTGCCCACAGCATTTCTTCCGGTCTTGATACCCTCTTTCTCAGCCGATTTGAATCACAGCGTGCTGAGTATTGGCAAACTCTGTACTCTTCTATTGTAAGTAGACGAGGGCTTCCTAGTGTTCAAAGCTTTTACTTCAATTTTTTCTACATTTACTGAGTGTTTTTTTTTTTTTTTTTCTCCAGAGCATGCAGGCCCCATATCTTGTTTTGTGCTCTGAAAATGACGATCTTGCTCCCTTTGAAGTTATCGTCAATTTTACTCAACGAATACAAGATCTTGGGGGTGACATTAAGCTGGTGAAATGGAAAGACTCTCCACACGTAGGTCTGCTCCAAAACTTAATGACGTTGTGTTAATATATACCCTCTTATGTGTATTAAATGCCATGGAAGCTATATCCTAGTTGCGTCCTGTCTACACTCAAATACATAATTGACATCACGACAATCTTAGTTGTGGTGGAGAAATGCTGACTGCACAGATTTTTTATTTTTATTTTTATAAGCATGTTAAATGCACAGATTACTGGCACTTGGGACACATCTTTGATCAGTAACCCACTAATTGAGTTTATGCTTAAAAATTGGGAAGAGAACGAGCCTATGTTGTAAATTCACAAGGAAGACATGATTTTATGCAACATTGTGTAGCAAGTGTGCGCCAAATTGTGTTATGATTTTAAATTTTATTTCTTTTGTTTTGTTTTGATTAATTGAGGATAAATAGTTTCAAATGAAATTATGTGATTCAATCTTGTCCCAGGTCATTATCGGCATTATCCAATTGACTACAAAGCTGCTGTGACTGAGCTTCTTGGTAAGGCAGCGAAAGTTTATTCTCAAAGAATTCGTCGACTTGAAGGGGAAAGGATGGGCATAGAGGGAACACAGGATGCGGTCCCTGAGCCAATTTGTGACCTGAGGAAAGCAACAAACAACGCACATAGCTTTCACAGTGTTACCACCGGACCTAGTGACCATTACAGCTTCTTGCCCACTTCGATGGAGTATTACGATGGTAAAGGTATTGGTTCGTTGCAAGATGAACACAAAGAAGGTTTGATCCACCTGCCTAGTCTGCCAAGCATTAGTGCCCATGGTGTTCTTGGTCAAATCCTTTTCGACGTCTGTGTTCCAAAGACCGTCGAAGATTGGGACATAAAATCAAGTCCTTTAAATGGCCGCCGGTTTACTCCCACAAGGAGGCACACTCCATTCAATCCCATCAAATGCATACGTCGCTCTAGACTATAATCTGTGATTCTGCTGCACTGATATTTGGTTCAAAGCACTCTGCTCGTAGACTAAGCAAAGAGCCCCCGATAGACAACAACTACAAAATGAGAGAGAGAGAGATAATGGAGGTGCTAAGAGAGCGATGTGCTGTTTTGTAGGAAATAACAATGTGGGATAGTATTAAAGCTTTTGGCCTTTATTGGACAAAAAATCTTGCTACTTTGACCAGAGAGTCCTAACAATTATACAGAGGTTTGGTGTTAGTTTTCTTATGCAAATAATGTTATTGGGGAAATTGGAAAAGTGTAATTTACTGCTTTACTATTGGTTGTGATCAGTGGTGTATACAGGAATTTATCCTTAGGGTGAATTAGTTTTAAAATAATTAGATTCTTTTAGTCATTTTTCAAAATCTATAGTGTCAAATATATTACCAAAATTATTATAAGAAAGACTCGAGACAAAAAAAAAAATATTAATATTTAACATTTCATGTGAAATGTTAGATCTATTTTACAATAAAAATAATTTTATAATATTATATATCACATCAAACCACGTTGTGAGTTTACTTTTTGTAAAATGTGGTTAAAGTGTTTTTCAAAAAAGAATTATATGCTCAACATTATTTATAAGGAAAGATGTTAAAGAAATTTGAGAAAAGAACCTAAAAGATAATATATAATAAAAGAGAAAATTCAACTCTAAAAAATAATAATAATAATAATAAAAGAGAAAATTCCCAGTTGAAGCAGATGTTGAATATCACATCCACGCTATTTGAATGAAGAGGCATGGAATTTTGAAAATTAAGGATGGAAAAGGTAATAAAGCTCTGGATGAGATTGACGAAGCATGTCTCGCAACTGCCAGTCAAAATGAGATCTTAAGGGAATAATTCTATTTTAAAGTCTTTATACAATATATTATTCACGTGACATAATTTGATTTAAAAGATAAATTTTAAAATTTAAATATTATAAATCAAATTATATTATATAGATAGTGTATGGTATAAAAGAATTTAAATAGCCTTATTCTAAACGAATGGAGTAGATTGGGCAGGTTTGGAGGTGAGAAATTTTCTAAAATTCTCATCTTATCTCAACTCATCATTACATTTTTTTCAAATCTCTATATAAAATATAATAAATAATTCAACTTTTTCAAATTCCAATTCAATTTTTTCAAATCTCAAAACTAAAAAATAATATTTTAAATTTTAAAGCAAAACACAAAATTCTCATATCACCCCAAACCTCCCCTTAGATTCCAGAAGACTGCCAGGATGCAAGTGGTGGATAATGGTGGATGGTTGTAACTTGTAGCTCCCAAAGTCTTGTAAAATAAAGCAAAAGGGGAAAAATAGATGAAGAGAAAAATACATAAATAGAACATATTGAAAATAGAGAGAACAGGCAAGTTGTCAAAAGATGAAAAAGGTTGGAATTGCGCTGAAAAAATTGTAGCACGGCGTACGGATAAGGGGCGCGCAGTGTCGGCAAAAACTAGAAAATGGTAAGGCCAACCAGTAGGGTATTATGTCTCGCAGCAGTGCTACAAAGAAGTCTTTTAAGTAGAGCACACCGCACGAATGATGACTTGGATTAAATCCTTTCTCCTCCTATAAGCCCCATTCGTTCGCATTCCTTCCTCGCTTAGTAGAATGCATTCTTCTCTCGCAACCAAGATAATCACTTCTCTCTCTCTCTCTCTTTCTCTCTCTCTATATATATATATATCTTCTCAATCTGTGTAATGCTAGGTCTGAAGGGGAAGAGATTTTTTCATCAAAAATGCTATTTGATTTTTCCACCAAAAATGCTATTCGGATTTTTCCACCAAAAGTGGGGGATTTTGATGCTTTCGTTGGTAAGTATAATGGATAATGGATAATGGATAATGGATACAGTAACTGTTTTTTCTTGTTCTTTCATGGCTTCTATTTTTTTTTATATTGGAGAGTGGGTGGTCGGGGTAATTGGTACATCCTAGATATCATGTTACAACTCCACTATTGAAGTGCCAAAACACAGGCTCATGGGAAATGATAGTTTCTTCCTCAAGGGCCGAAAGAAAAATGCAGCACATGCTCTACCAACTAATTATTATACTGTTAGTTAACCTACTTTAAAAAGGGGGGCTCCAACCAATTATTAGTTAGATTCTTTTCTTGTCCTTGTTATTATTGGCAAATTAAAACTAACGTTTTTGCTTTTGCTTTTTAAGACTCTTACTTTTTAATGCTTTTGCTTTTTTAATGTACTAATAATTTTTTTTCCTTTCATCTATGTGGGAAGTATGTACAACACCCACTAGAGTCTAAAATACACTCAATCTAATGCTTTTCTAATGGTTGACATGAGACTATTATTTAGCAGTTATGGCATTTTGTTTAGTTTTGATGGCTGTCAATTGTTTAGCATGGAATGTAATTAAGGCAATTGTTTAGCTTTGTACAACATTTTCTTTAGTTTCGATTGCTGCCAATTGTTCACAAGATGGAAAGTGTAAGGGCAGTTATGAACAATTGTATGGTTGTTTTTAAATATATGGGAATTGAAAGCGTAAGGTTTGAATATGGTTAGGGACGTTCCTTTTATGTGCAGCAAAACAAAGTGTCTAAAGTGAAGGAAAAAAAAAAAAACCTTGATAGTGTTCACTTGAGCAGCGCCTGAAGCACCACAATATTACACGTTCCAAAATGTTTCCTTTACAAAATTATAGTCAACATCTCATTTACAAAGTAGAAGGTAAAACACAATCTTGCATTACACAACATCATGGTTCACAAATTTAAGAGTGGAATTTTACAAAAGTAATAGAAAATTACACTATAAGCCTAATAAAATATAAGCCTAATATTCTATATTATCCCAATTCATAATAATCACAAACCCAATACATAATAATCTACCAAAACTTTATAATTATCAACCCAAACAAAAACCAGCTTTAAATTACATCACCATTGGCTTTCAACACAAAACTAGAGCATCAATACTATGGACTTGGATTTTTTCACAAACTAGCTCTAAAATACAAGCTCAATTCATAATAATTTACCAAAAATTCATAATCACATATCCAAACAAAAATCAGCTCTAAATCACATCACCATTGGCTTAAGGGAAAGATTTTAGTAGACATTGCATAAGCAAAGCATAAGGGCATTTGAAGAGACCAAGCCACTTCGAGCAAGTGCTAATGAAAAACATTGTAGTAGAAAATAGTTTGTGAGATCATTACCTAAATTGGTAACACCATAAAATCTATTGCTATAGTTTCTATTTGATTCTGTCGGTGAGAAAGAAACCCTAGGTGAGAGAGACAAGCTATGAGAAAGAGATAGCTTGGTGAGAGAGAAACTTTAAGTGGAGATTCTGTCGATAAAGATTCCAAGCTGGTTTCCGTTGAATGTGAAGAACTCTACGTGAAGATTCCAACAAACATGAAGAACCCTAATTGGTTTCTGTTGAGCTAGCTGCCATGGATCGTGAATATGTGGTTTCTGTCGGGCCCTAGGAGTACATTCGGAAGCCTCACATATGCTGAGGGCTTTGGCTTTCATTGCAGAAAGATGAATCAGACAGTAAAGAGATTCAATTTAAATGAGAACAAAATAGACAATTTATATATGCTGACGTGGAGGGCGTGCATGGTGTGTTAAAACTTAAAAAGAGCTTCCAAATAGCATTTTTGTTGTGTCTCGTATCATTCATGTTGACAGCCCGAGCGTAGTGGGCATGGTACGCAAATATTCATGCATGGATGGTTGGGGCATTCATTGTATTCCTCGTGGGAGGGACCGTCTCGACTCTCAACGGATCGCAACATCATTAAACAAATCATTTTACAATGTTATCATCAAAATGGTGCCTAATTATTTCAAAAACAAAAAAATGGTGCCTAATTTATAGCGGCATTAAATTTTAAGTGGGGAATAACGAGGCTATTTATTCTATATTTTATTATTTTTAATCTTACTAATTAATACAATATATTTTCAGAAGAGAAGTGTTGTAGGTATAAAGAAATTACACTAGAGTAAATATACAAACTGATATGAATTTATATGATATATTAGATTTAATTTACAATATAATTTTAGAAGTAATTTTACAAACTAACGTACTACATCAAATTACGTCAATTTATAAATTTATTTTTATAAAATTTATTTATAATTAAAGCATTTCTCCTTTTTATAATCGTCAAAACCATTAAATTTTAAGAGAAATAATATTTATAATCGTGGAGTGCACAAGCACTGCGTAATCTTTTTAAAAAAATGATTAAATACAGAATTCAGATAAAAAAAATAATTTTTTAATAATAGATATCACTTCTTTTTAAAATAATTATGTAATACTTACGCACTCTACAACTGTATTCAAGAGTTGATATTGTTTCCAAAACAGTTTCATATTATTATATATCAGATAATGATAAACTTACTACTCTCTTACCATTATTTTATTATTTTTTATATTTTTAAATTTTTTTTACTTAATAATTAAGGAAATAATTATTAAAAAAGTCATATATTTTTTTAATGGTTTAAGATGTTAAAAAAATATTTAAAAGAAAAAATAAAATAAAGAAAAATTTTAAATACACTAAAAAAATTGTAAAAGAGTGATAAAGAGAGTACTAAGGATTCATTTTGTTACTAAACACATCTCAATTCATCATCATAATTTTTAACACAAAATCTAATAAATAAATCAATTTTTTTAAATTTTTAAATAATAATAATATTAAAAAAATAATATGGCTTCGTTTGGTTACCCAACCAAACTCAATTCATCTCACTCATCATTACAACTTTTTTAAATTCCAATACAAAATATAATAAACAATTCAACTTTTTCAAATCTCAAAACAATAAAGATATTCAAAAATAATATTTTAACAATATTTTATTATCTAAACTCAACTCAATTCAACTCATTTCAACAACCAAACACACCCTAATCATCCTAACACAGTTCAATTTAATAACCAATCGCAGCCTATACCTCTATCCTTACTATAACCGTTCTCGTACATAATTCATTTTTTACTTGCTTTGACTTTGGAATTGTAAAGAAGAGTATGAAGGTACTGGTGACCGGTGCATCCGGTTTCCTAGGCGGAAGACTCTGCCACGCCCTGCTCCGACAAGGCCACACCATTCGGGCCTTGGTTCGCCGGACCAGCGACCTCTCGTCCCTCCCTCCGCCCACCGACGGCGACGCTTCCATCGAAATCGTCTATGGTGATGTGACCGACTACCAGTCCCTCCTGGCTGCCTTCTCCGACTGTCAAGTCGTCTTCCACGCAGCTGCCCTCGTCGAACCCTGGCTTCCCGATCCTTCTAAGTTCTTCTCAGTAAGTTCGCATGGCCGCCTAAATCTCATTTTCCGTTTGGTTTCCTAGAAAACTTTGTAATCTTCTGCTAGTTTTTCCCCCTTGCTACCAATCAGGACCTTCGAGTTTTGAATTTAGACAAAATCTAGTTCTTTGTGTCGATGATTGGGTGTTCTTTATTAGGTGAATGTTGGAGGGTTGAAGAATGTCTTACAGGCAGTGCGAGAGACGAAGACCGTTGAAAAGCTTATATACACGTCCTCCTTTTTCGCTCTTGGACCAACCGATGGACATGTTGCTGATGAGAATCAAGTATGATCAACTACTTTCTGTCATAATCTTATGTGATCTGATGTTGTGGATAATGAAAGGGCAATGCCAGGGCCCCCCCGGGCTCTGAAAGAAACGAAATCTTAACTGGATGCTTAATGCAGAGTTGTATGCTTCCCTTTCCTAGCTTTTGACAGTTTTGATCCTATATGTTCGGCTGCCATTAAAGATCAAGGGGTGCCTTACATGCATATTGTCCTCAATTTTTTAGGTGGGCCTGTTTTTATTATCATCAAATTAGCTTCTGGTCTCCCGTGAAATTATATGGTAATTAACTCCCAGGGGTTGGCTCAAGTGGTAAAGGCCTTGGTCTTGGTGGTATGCTCCATCCAAGATTCAAGATTCAAATCCTACTAGGTGCAAACAATCTTTAAGGGTCATTGGGCAGGAGGTTTTTCCCTTAAATTACCTGAGATGTACTTGCAGAAAACTTCTTGCTGAGGGCTTATGCACCCCTGGAATTAGTCGAGACGCTGTTCCTGGATACTTGGTGCTAATTAAAAAAAAATTATATCTTAACTATCTTTGTTGTTTCTATTTGGTTTTATTTCAAGCAAATTAGAACTTAATATCACACCTTATATTATTTCTCTTTTGAAATTTGTAATTATCTGGGTAGAACATATTTAACAAAAAAACCCACATTCATTGGGTAGCTATACATAATTCCGAAGAGCTAGTTTCCATGGTTCAGCCCCGTTCTTTTAATTGCAATATATGAAAAGCTCACACATAAGATTATCAATATCCTTGGAAGCATGCAATACCGAGATTGTTTTTTCTTATTTTTTACTCATATAGTTTTTTAATCTCTTGCTAATGGGGTTCCTAAAAAATTCCAATTGAACTATCTATTACAGCGTAAAAATATCCAGCCTCTCCAAACTTATAATCCTAGCTTTGACCCTGGTCACTTGATCAATATCTGGAATTTTTCTGAATACAAAATTGTGATGGCAGGTTCATCATGAGAAGTTTTTCTGTACTGAATATGAGAAGTCGAAGGCCTTAGCTGATAAGGTCGCAATACAAGCTGCATCTGATGGGCTTCCAATAGTGGCAGTTTATCCCGGAGTTATTTATGGGCCGGGAAAGGTCACCGCTGGAAACGTTGTTGCCCGAATGGTATGATTGCCTTTTTTATTGCTTAAGTTTTTGTAGTGGTGAAAGATGATGCTGAAATTAGTAGCATTATATATATGCTTAAACAAGGATGAAGGATTATGCAATTTGGTGGAAGTTAGTTGGACTTTTCATTGTCCTCTTACATGATTCATGAGAGAGTGTAGGCATTTGTTGCATGATTGAGGTCTCATGTAAAGAAATTTCATGATTTCTTGTGTTGACCTAGGCACTTATGTTATCAATAAAGTCAATGCACACAATAGTACTTAGTACTATGTCTAATAAAAAATAATAGCCGGACCCAAGAGCTTATTCACCGACTGATATTGAGGCTGATCAAGTTGGTTTTGGTGATTTTTATGTACCATTAGAGGTTTCTAATTGCATTGTTTTCCTTCTTCCCCCTCCCTCTGTGGTGTCTGAATATGGATATTTGATTGATCATGTTAACAAGGTGATTCTCTTTATGAGTTTAGAACATGATTCCCATGGAGTCATGCTCATCTTCCCCAGACCTTTGCGCAAGAGATTTGAATTTGAAGAGGACTTTGGTGAATGTTTTTTTTGGATTTGGATTTGAAAATTGTGCAAAGGCAAAGCCTGTGATTTCATCAGTCTGTGAAACTTACAATATATGTAATTATATGTCACTTCATTAAAAGTTTGGATAGTATAAGTTTGCGAGTAATATTCTGAAAAGAAAATCTTCTTTTTTGAATCTGAAAAAAACTCTCTGAGAATCAGGTGGCCCGCAAGGATCTGGGCCATTCCCTAGGTGGCCACAACAAACCATCCTGTGGTGACCCTGTGGTGGTCCTGTGGCCACCTGATTCTTAGTTTTTTATTGTTATTTTAATTGAAGAAGTGAAAAAGTTCTTGAGTGAGATGTTTTGTGTTTTGTATGTTTGGGAATGAAGTTATGAGAAATTTTGGAAAAGGTCTCAAATTTTCTTGCATCCAAACAAGTCTTAGAGACATGTTGCTAGGAGCCCTGCTTTGGAGCCTTTTCTAACGGGTAAGAAATACCTGGTGAATTTACTATTCAATAACCCAGAAAAGACGTGTTAATGGTTAAGGCTTTGTGTTTTTACTTTACTTGTTTCTGGGCTTTGGTGTGAGTTGTGGAGAGTATTATCTGCAGCTTCATGGTAATCTCTATCGAAAATGCTAGAGTGTTTTACTGCTTGACGTTCACCTACAAGATGCATATTTCTTAATAATTTCCCATTTGACTTTGGTCTATTTCTTTCAGTTAGTCGAACGCTTTAATTGGCGGTTACCTGGCTATATAGGGTCTGGAAATGATAAATTCTCTTTTAGCCATGTTGATGATGTAGTAGAGGGCCATATTGCGGCAATGAACAAAGGACGACCTGGTGAAAGATATCTACTGACAGGAGAAAATGCATCATTCAGGCATGTTTTTGATTTATCTGCTATCATCACTGAGACAAAAAACCTCTGTTTAATATCCCCTATTGGGTGATTGAGGGATATGGCTGGGTCTCAGTTCTTTTCTCACGAATTACAGGACAGCTTCCTCTGATCAGCCCCCCGGTATGCTGTGGTTTTTGAGCTAGCCTTTACTTTTACCTTCTTTATCAGTGCTTAGTAGATCATTTAAAGAATTCTTCAAACCAAGCTTGTGATGTTGAACTATCTAAGATACAGTTAAATCTTCTGAAAGTTATTATCAATATATTTTTTACTGCACTGAGAAGAGAAAGTGCCTGATTGTTTTTACATAACATATATGGTTTTAAGTTCTCAAATCCAAAACAGATGATTTTAGGAATTACTCGAGTCAATTATGGAATCCACTTAAACAAGGATGAATGTCTTCTCGTCCACTTTACCTTTGTTACCTCACACCACGGGTGGTTGGTATTAGGTTCTGTAAATGGAATTTTTCAGCTTAGGCACATCTCTTTCCTATCACTCTGCTCTCTCTTTATCACTCTGCTCTCTCTTTGGGTTTGAAAACAACTTGCACATCCCACTGGACTTGAACCATGATCTTACCCACCACCTGTTCATGTATAAATGTGTCTCATGTGAGTAATGTTTTACTTGGCCAAAAGGCCGTTGGCCACCGGCCTATTAGTATACAATGCGACCTTACGATTTCGCTTTTGTTCAATATGGAGCAGACTGTGCGTGTTTTAAGACATCAGTGGGCATATTCCTGTGAGAAGGCTAAACTAGATTTGGATTACAACCCTAGAGGCTTGAAGGAAGGGCTAGCAGAGATGCTTCACTGGCTGAAGAACTTGGGCTTGATAAAATTCTGAAAACGATATGGTAACTCTCTCTCTCTCTCTCTCTCTCTTATTGAAATGTGCATGATTTCTACCACTATGCTTAGCGCTGATTGGTTGGCTAGTGTTAAATTGTTAATATCAATTGAAATGATCCTGCCATTTTCTATGTTATTTTCTAATGCAATGCATCGACTCCTATGAAGTGTCTGGTTTCTTCTTTTTTTGGTAACTGGGTTAGTGGGATTGGACGCCTGGACTTTCCATGCTTGGGATGGATGGAGTGTCATAAAGTCAAAGGGCCATTAGCCCCTGAAGTGTCTAGTTATTATGAACGTGTAGTGGCTTTTCTAGAAAGTAGATGTACCCATGGAATACAGACTAATTTGCCGGGTCGTCGGCTTTTAGGGGGTCCACATGTATTATCTCAAGCCTTGTCATAAAAAGACAGGCTTTCATAATATTAACCTGTTGCTCACATATATACTTTTTAATTCTTTGCAGGTCGAATAGCCTGCAGCTTTTTAATACACATATTCAAGCCATCTCATAGAAGACAGGCTTTCATAATATCAGAAAGTTTGGGAATTGTCCAGTGCTATGAACATGAATGCCAATGGGACCCCTTTTTTTTTTTTCCTAATCAACAGCTACTTCATACTTGCATGTTGTTTGGCATGCATTGGGATTAAATTTTAAATTTGTAGTTTGCTGCTTTGATTCTGCATTGTATGGCCCAGAACATAATAAAAATAATTTTTATTTGGGAAGTGATCAGAAGGTGAATAAATAACAGGGCAGGTATAATATAAATGAGTTTTAGCTACAGCTCCCCCTGCCCTTCTAAACTAGCTTTTAGATATTCCAAGAGAATTATTACACAAGAATGAAGAATTCATCCTTTAGAGGCAATAAGATTCTTTCCCTTTCACTTGAAATGGATAGTATTTATTCTGGTCGTTTGGACACTTGAAGTATCTCTTAATTTTGTGAATGGTATAATGGAGTGTGAATAATAGTGAAGTGGTTTGAGAGAAGATGCTTTATTGGATTTTGAGAAATGATAGAGAAAAAGTTGAATAAAAATATTATAAAATTAAAAAATTAGTTGAATATATAGTTTTTTAATATTATTTTTATTTTAAATTTTAAAAAAGTTATATTGATTTTCATGTTTTTGAGAAAATCTTATGAATAATGATAGGGTTACTATTTTTCTATTACTCATTTGCTTATTTGATTTTTATGGATAATGTCAAACTTTCATTGGAGGGTGTTATTGAGGACGGCCCGTCAGTTCCTCTAGAGTCCAGTATATGTTGACGTGTAAAGAACTTATGGTAGTCTGTAGAAAACAAATGGAGGCAGCTGTGATGATGGGCGGCAACAAGAAGTTAAAAACTTGATTGCAACGCTTCCTTTGTCAATTAAGCTGGGAACAAGTTCGGAGAGGACAGCAGGGATATTGCTAGATGGATCCATCTTCAAGTTCGTCCTTTTGCCCATGTAGAAGATTTTGATCATATCCATCTTCAGATTGTTGTACCATAATTCAAATATTAACGAACTATATTTAAAAAAAAAAAAATTTAAAAGTCGTTTGATATAATATTACATCCTATATGTATGCATAAATAATTTAATAAACGAGCAATGCTACACATCCTCCCTAATTCTCACATACTATTTTTTAAAATTTTTAAAATTTTTAAATTTTTTTTTGAGTTTATTCTTTTTAAAGTAATTCAATTCTTCTATTCATTATTCATATATTAAATATTTGATAAAAGAAAAAATAATAAAAATTAAAAAAAGTGTGGTGTGTAGAGGTTGTGTGAATAGTAGGACGTTGTGTAGATATTTTCCAATCTGAAATGGTTTGACACGTACTAGATTCTGAGTTTTCTGAAAACAGATATATATATTAAACTATTAGGAGATGTTTGGAGAATGAGATGAGATGAAAATTTTATTAGTATTTTGGATTCAAAACTAACTTCAATTCATCTCATCTCATTATTATAATTTTATTAAATTATCGTACAAAATATAATAAACAATAAATTTTTTTAAAATTTTAAAACAATAATAATATTAAAAAATAATATTCTAATAATATTTTATTCTACTATTTACAAACTATCTCAATTCATATTGGAATCCAAATCACTATTAGTAAGATAGTTTGTAAATAGTAGTGAGGTAATTTAAGTTAAGTATTTATTGGGTTTTGAAAAAGAAAATTAGAGAGTAAAAGTTGAACAAAAAATATTATAAAATTAAAATATTGTTATAACATTATTTTTTAATATTACTTTTATTTTAGAATTTTAAAAATTTTGAATTATTTTTTATTTTTAATTTTAAAGTTTGAAAAAATTATAATAATTAGTTTAAAAAAATTATAATGATTAGTTTAAAAATATTTATATTTAAATGATGTTTAAAAAATAAATAAGATGAAAACTTTTCCAAACATTCCCTTAGAAATAAGTTGTCTAAGAAGTCATTCGTAGCGGGATTGTGGGGAGTTTATATTATGGGTAATGCTAGGATCCCACGGCTCATTTTTTATTTATTTAGTGATTAAAAAAATATTTTTTAATAATATCATAAATTTTTTTATATTTTAAAAAATATTTAAAAATATTAAAAAATGATATGGAAGAAGTTTTTAATATATATATATATATATATATATATTTTTTTTTATCTTTTTTTGCATAATTTTTTAAATAATTTTCTTTTAAAGAAAATTAATAATATTCTTAAACAACATAAAAAAAAAAAAAAAAAAGAGTGAGCGGGAGCTTGAGCTGGGAGCGGAGTCCCTATCATTTTCCATAGTTAAATGCGACTCTTGAGGGAGCGCCGTCTAGAATCCTTTCGTATTCTGCATGCCTGCTGTAGCTGGCAATCTAAAAGGCGAAAGCTAGGTTCTTCGACTTGTTATCAGTGCGTGTTCATCACTGCATGTTGGCCTGTGTGTGTACGAAGAGTAAAGTCTATAAACTTGTCCATTACACAAATTAGAGAAATATATACATAAAAATAAATAAATATTTAATAATATTTATAGGATCTTTCTTTATTTCACTGAAATTTGATAATGTTTATTTATTATAAATCAAAGTATCTTCTCTTTTATAGTTAATAAGTGCTTATGAGTTTTTATTTATTTATTTGTGTGTGAGTTATTTTGAGATAATTAAATATTCAATAAATATTGTACAATTTATTTTATGATATATTTTATTTATTTATTTAATAAAAAAAAATCGCTTTCTAAATTATATGTAGAATTGCCGTCATCTAAGGGGTGGAAAATTATTAGAAAGAAAATGGGACTGAGTCAAGTTGACCTTTCCGGCCAATGTGTCCATCACGACTCACGTTACAAAGGATATGAGAAAAATCAAACACGCGTTGTGCTTTTGCTCAACCGGCGCCAACCCAAATTTAATAAACACAATCCGACAACCAAAACTGTCCCGACCTTAATCACTTTTTTAGGAACTGAATTTTTAAATTCATTTAGACATTGAGATATGATTTTAAATAAAATATGATTTTTTAATATTATTATTATTATTTTAAAATTAAAAAAAATTAATTAATTTATTATATTTTATATAAAAATTTAGAATAATGAGATGAAAAATGAGTATTTTTATATCGAAACGGACCTATTAGTTGATATTGTTTGTTATAATTATAAAATGAGTTTTTTTATGCTAATTATAGATGTGAAAACTTTTCACATCATCGATGAATTTGATGCTTCAATAATCAGTATTGCGATCCATTTTTTCTTGGGTTTAAAGTCCTGCATATATATATATAATATTTAAAATAGTCTATAATAATATGGGAGGTTATCTCTAAAATAAATTTGCAGGGAATTTGAACAAAATTGCTCTTTTCAGAAACACTCGTTTATAGGAATGATTTTCTTAATTTCAAAACTTATTATCTTAGTTTCACTTCTATTCAAGCCTTCCCCATTTTGTTGCCCACCTCTCATACTTTGTGTTTCTTGAAAATCTTTAAGATTAGATAAAGCAACTTGTATCACTTTATCTAGGCTATCAAACTTGTTTTCAAATATTGTTTTATTTCTTCTACGAGTTGTGCTATGGATCAGCTACTGTTCACAGTTGATCCGTAGCACAAGTATATATATTTTTCTTTCTCATAAGCTCTCTCATAAGCTATTTCTCTCATCAATTCTCTCTCTCGCTCGGTTGGTCTCTCTCTCTCATCAACTCTTTCTCTCTCTCTCTCGCTCAATCTCTCTCTCATTAGCGCTCTCTCTCATCAACTCTCTCTCGCTCGCTCGGTCTCTCTCTTGGAATGAGTAGTTTAGTTCATGTCACGTAAGGTGTGGTTTAGCTGATACTAAACAGTAGTTGATGTAAAGTGTTTTTCTTCTTCTAGTCAAAATTCTTTTAAAAATTATTGCTAGTTCTTCTAATCTTTCTGCTGAAAGCTCTTCTGCATCATTTCTCATAGACGAATAAACTCCACTTCACTGCTGCTTCACTTATGAACAGGACTTTGCTTATTTGCCCACACATCACATGCTATAGGACAAGACCATAAGACATGCAAAATTGTTTCCTTTTCCCTACAACATATTGGACAAATAGTATATTCCAAAATCTTCTCATGATACAATTTATGCCTCGTGGGAAGAATAGAGTTTAAAGATTTTCAAAGAAACTGTTTTATAGTACCAGGTATGTTCAGCTTCCATATCTTCTTCCAAATATGTTTTTGTGCATGTCTATTTGAAGATTCTCCATAATTTTCCTTTTTCTTACGTCTCCCGAAGTGATATGCACTTCTTATTGGGAAGTCTCACATGGTTTAGGAACAAACTCATCCTGGACTTTATAAGAAATTACCTTACTCCTCCTATGAGGCCTTTTATGGAGAGTAATGGGTGTTTCTATATAGTATCAGAGCCAGGTTAACCTATGAATAATGATGAACTCCTGCGACCTATCCACGATGATGGTATCGGAAATACCGGCCCACACGTGAGGGGACGTATTGGGAAGTCCCACATGACTTAGGAACAAACTCATCCTGGACTTTATAAGAAATTACCTTACTCCTCCTATGAGGCCTTTTATGGAGAGTAATGAGTGTTTCTACACTTCTAATAGTAAATTTTTCATTCTTCGTGTAACCCGAAATTACCTTATCCTTTACCCCTCTTTTGCCCAATGAAATAGTACATATTTGAATAGCTTCCTCCCTTTCAAAACTATCATATATGAGCTTTTCATTCCAATAATTAAGATCCTCAATCACCAATTCCCGTACTTTCGAGTTTCTACCCAATATCTTTACAGGGGACTTAACTTTAAAAGAAGTTGGCTGTGGAAGCCACTTGTGTCCCCAAATGGATATGTTGTTTATATTAACAACCCTCCAAACCATTTTTTTTTAATAATTTTTGAGTTGACCACACACTTTTCCAAATAAAAGATGAAGAATGTCCAATTTTTACCTCTAAAAATTAGAAATTTCTATAATATTTTTCTTCACTAATTTTTTCCCAACTCTTTCCATGTATCCCTTTCCCTTCTTTCTTACTGGTCCATCAAAACTTTGACAATAAAATATTAATCTCCTTGCACAATTAATATTAATTAGTATGACTTAATGACTTGAATGGTAAAATTTATAGAAATAATGTTGAATACAGTTTTAAGGCGTATCTTGCACACTCCCTTTAAAAGAAGTAGGGTCCAACATAAAAAAAATGATTTATTGATGTGAGTCTCAAATTTTTTCTATTTTTTTAAAGTAAGTGTGCGAAATTTTCACACTTTAGGATTGCATAAATTATTTTTCAATTAATGAATAAGTTCGTTTTATAGTATTTAAAGTATCTAATTTGATTTGAAAGATTTATCTTAACGTCATATTTATTTTTATAATGAAAGAGATTTGCTACACAACCTCCTACTATTCATCCACAATCCACACTCCATATTTTTTAATATTTTTTAATATTTTTTTTAAATTTTTTTTTAAATTTTTTTTTTTTAAATATTTCAGATTTTTTATTCACTATTCATATAAAAAATATTTGATAAAAAAAAATTAAAAAAAAAGGTGGAGTGTGGAGTGTGGTGAATAGTAGGAGGTTGGGAAGATTATTTCTAAAAAAAAAGGTGCGGTCCGAATCCGATTTTTATGTCTCCGATTGCCTAAATCCCACGATTCCGAAAGCGCCGCAAGCGCAAAGATGTTGAGTGGAGCCCACTACTCTTGGCTCGGCTCAGTTCGGAGGCGCCGAGCGAGCTTGAAACGTTGCGTTAAGTGCCATGTGAGCTCCTTAATAAAAAGAAAAAAAGAAAAAGAAAAAAAAAGAAAAAAAGAAATAGAAGAACAGCTTTCGTTGGCGCGTTTCGTGGGTTTTTTTTTTTGTTAGCTTCTTCTTCGACAATGAAATTTTTGCAGTTCGCCGGGATCCGAGTTTCTCGATCACAACAACTGTTTCGATTTATCGTATCTTGCTCCCGTCGCTGATATTCACTTTTTCCCGTAAATATCGTCTGGTTTTCATCTCATTTTCTTTCTCTGGTGTTTTTCTTCCTCGTTTCGTTCTCATCTTCTCGATTCTGTGATTGTATCCATTAGGATTTGTGAATTTTCGCCTGTTTCAATATTTTTTTGGATTTTACGTTGTCCACATTATTTGGGTTTTCGTTGTCGTTTTCTCATTTCTGTTATGCGATCAGTGCACGATGGATTACTTTGTTCCGTTATGGAAAATTACTTTTGGCAATGAATAAAATCTCTGATCGTAGTATTTTTTTTTTCCTTTGGTCCATATTCTATGCTTTTCCATCTTTTTGGAAGATCTCGATAATTTCGTCTCTGTCATGGCTGTCAAACTATGGAAATCGACGATTTACCGATCGAAGTAAGAAATCTTGGGAAAATGTTATTTATGTAAAGTGCTTGACTTTCGAAAATTTGGCTGGTTTTTTCAGGGCTTTGTCTAGTAACGCATGGAGGATTAGAGGTTGGTGAGGGAGGGGGTACATTCTTTGGCGAGAAGTTATATTGGGATTTTATCGGAGAGAACAATGTCCACGAGAAGTGAGCATCACACGGTGCCGCTTTCGGTGCTGCTCAAGCGTGAATTGGCGAACGAGAGGATTGAGAGGCCGGAAATGATTTATGGTCAGGCCAGCCAGAGCAAGAAAGGGGAGGATTTTACCTTAGTGAAAACGGAATGCCAAAGGATGGTTGGAGATGGGATCTCTACTTACTCCGTTTTTGGGGTATGGTTTTTCCGTTTTAAAGTATCGGTGTTGACTATTTCCACTGTGATGGATTGCGTCAAAATTTATAGTTCTTGTTTGATATGTTGATTGATTGGTGCTTGCCTTCAAAAAATAACGCGAGTTTAGAGTTTCGTATAATCTTTCAGTTGACTACATTCGAGATGTGGGTTGATTACATTCAAGATGTCAACGAATGATCTTTTTAGCAGTTTGAATGGAATACAGGTTTATAACGGGCAGGAGTAAGGATTTTTAGAACCAAATATTAGAGCCACTAAAACTGACATTAAAAACGGTTGCTCGGAATCAGGGAAAATAATGGTATTGCTACTGTGTTGATCAAGTTCATTGGGTAGTTTGGTTGACCTTAATTGCTTAGTGTCAAATTCCACTATGTTCATTTTTAGATTCGTTTTATATGACTGCTACTTGATAGCTGAAAGGAACTGGAATAAAGAGTTTAATGATGGGAAGTTCTTGGAAGAGCCAAGGTTTGGTCCATCTCGTTCTGGCTCTTAGCTGGGATGGATAATTTTCGGTTATTAGGGTTTTTACTTTCTACCAAAGATTGACTTGGTCTTCGCAATATCATAAGCCATATAGGCATTCAAAGGTTTGCCTTTTGGCTTTGCCAAAGTATTCATCAGTTAGTTTTAGACGAGTTTTTTTCATATTTCATCCAATTTTGTTCTAGTTAACTTGTGGTATCTGGCTTATTTTGGTTTGTTGGTGTCTTTTCACTGCCATTAAAGTTATTTAAAGTTTGAAAACCATTGGAACACTGGTGGCTGCATTCCGTTTTTGTTATTGTACTGGTTGTATTCTCTACTTCATTATTTATGGGCTGCTTTTAATAAACTATTTTTTACAGCTATTTGATGGACATAATGGATCTGCTGCTGCTATATACTCTAAGGAGAATCTCCTCAATAATGTGCTAGGTGCTATTCCTTTGGATCTTAACAGAGATGAATGGGTTTCAGCACTTCCAAGGGCTTTGGTTGCAGGCTTTGTTAAAACAGATAAAGACTTTCAAGACAGAGGTACTCGTATTTTTAATTCAAATGTAAATTTCTGCTGGGTTCTTTTTATTCATAGGTGTGCATAGTATCCATTTTTTTAATGATTCATCCAAGTTTAGCATATAATCAAGTTGGCTATTGCAATTTAATCATATTTATTAACACTATGAATCAACACCTTTGTCACTCTTGTCAAGTTTGCAAGTTCAGGTTTTTCCAGATTTGTTGCTTGTGGAGCATTTTATGTAGGCATACATCCTCACTTTAAAAGGCTCTGGAATCCTGTATTTATACTTGTGTTCTATTTAATTGTTCTAGTTGCATAGGTTTGGTGGCTAATGTATGCATGTGCAACAAGATCAGTAACAACTTTAACTTTCTTTTTCTTCTTATAAAGGTCTGTGTGTCAGACAGTTGTTATGTAGCTTTATATCTCAGACTATAATATCCCTATTTTATATATTTTGTGCTACAATTTGCATGCATGCTTTTGATATATTTGTTATGTTGACCTCAGCACAAACATCGGGAACAACAGTCACCTTTGTGATAATAGAAGGATGGGTCATAACTGTTGCATCTGTTGGTGATTCCCGTTGCATACTTGAACCTGCTGAAGGTGGTATTTATTATTTGTCGGCAGATCACAGACTTGAATGCAATGAAGAAGAGTAAGTTATTAATATAATATGTCTAGTGACTCAGTTAACAATGACCCTCTTAGGCCTAACCTTTTTCAATTTTATTAGGAGGGAGCGTATCACTGCAAGTGGGGGAGAGGTGGGTCGGCTTAATACTGGTGGTGGTGCAGAGGTACATCTTGTCCGACTTTGTTTTGAATTAATTCTGAACTTAACTAAGCAGTGAGTAAGTTGTAAATACATCAAGATGCGTAAGTGGTAATTCTTTCTTTTTTCTTATGAGTAAAGAAACTTTATTAATAAGAATGAAGTAGGTGTTGGCCACATACACAGGGTATATGAAAGAAAACATCTAAATACATTTTAGGAACCTGAAAATGAAACAAGAAAATCATGAACACTAGTTCCATTAAGCACAATGGCAGAAAACCAAAGCAATAAGGTGTAGTAGTGTACACAAAAATATTTCGAAGTTAATCCAAAGTGCACTGCCTATCTTCAAAGCACCAATCATTCCTTTCCATCCAAATAAACCACATAAGGCACAAAGGAATCATCCTCCAAACTATAGCCACCTGAGATCAACTGTGAAGACCATTCCAGCTAAGAGATCCACCACCCTCGAAGGCATCACCCAAGCGATGCTAGATCTACTAGAAATCTCATCCCATAATGCCCTTGCCACCTTGCAATGCAAAAGTAAATGATTCACCGATTCACCGTTTTTCTTACACATGTAACATCAATCCATGACAATGAGACCACGCTTCCTCAAATTCTCCATAGTCAAGATTTTCCCAAGAGCAGCAGTTTAAATGAAGAAAGCTACTTTGGAAGGCACTGTACTCCTCTAAATACACTTCCAAGGGAAAGAAATACGACTCTGTGATGCCAAAACCTTGTAATAAGATCGAACTGTGAACATTTTGCTCCCATTGGACCTCCAAAGCATCCTATCCCCGTCATTGCTACCAAATCTCATAGAATATAAGAGACTGAAAAATGCAGAAACATCTTTAATTTCCCAATCATGAACAGCTCTCGTAAAACGAACATCCCACTGATGAGAACCATTAGAATAGACCAAAAGATCTGACACATAGGCATCCCAATCAGAAGCAAATCGATAGATGGCCAGGACACCCTATTGAGAGAGCAATCACCACACCTAATGTCATGCCAAAATCTTATCCTAGATCCTCTCCAAGTGCAAAACATAATTGACTGGCTAAACTCACCCAAACATTTCCATAAACCCACACCACACCCCCCCCCCCCCCGGGCCGCCGCCGAAATGTACTTCCATATTTATTGTCAATTACCTCCCTCCAAAGCGACTCCCCTTCCAGTTGATTCCCCCCTAACCATTTCCCCAATAGAGCTTTATTAAATATCCTCAAATTACGAATCCCCAAACTTCCATTAGAAATTGGATAGAAAGCACAAGATAACTTCTCAATCTGATTGGCCACCCCTGCAGGCAAAGGAAACAAGGATAGAAAATAAGTGGGGAGATTGGAGAGAGTCCTATTTATTAAAGTGATTCTACTCCCTTTTGATAGATACATCCTTTTCCACCATTCCAACCTTCGATTAGTTTTCTCAACAACCCCATCCCAAATGGATTTAGCCTTGAAAGGAGCCCTCAACGGATGACCCAAATCTTTCATAGGCAAGGAAGCAACTTTACAACCCGAAAGACTCGCCAAGCTATTAATATTGTGCACACACCAACCGGGACCATCTCAGACTTTCCAAGATTCACCTTGAGACTGGAAACAACTTCAAAATGTAACAAGGGGCCGTTAATGCTTGAATTGGCCATGGTCCTCATCACAAAAAAGAAGAGTGTCATGTCGTCTTCAAAAAAAGATGAGAAAGTATGATAAAACCAAAATTAGGATGTCCCACCAGGAAACTAGAGAGAAAATCTCCACCAACGGGGGCCTCCACCATTCGACTAAGCGTCTCCATGACAATAGTAAAGAGAAAAAGGGGACAAAGGGTCCGCTTGCCTCAAATCACGAGAGCTGTTAAAAAAACCAGCAAGGGTGCCATTTACAAACACCAAAAACCGAGCGGTAGAGACAACGCCTGATCCACAAACGCCACCTCTCCCCAAAGCTACATCTCCCAAGCATATAAAAGAGGAATTCCCAATTCACATGATCATACACCTTTTCCATATCAAGCTTACAAAGAATGCCTAGAAAGCCCTCCCTTATTCTACTTTCTAAGCATTCATTCGCAATGAGTATCGAATCAAGAATTTGTCTCTCCCGAACAAAAGCATTTTGAGGCTTGGAAATAATCTGCTCCCTTACTGTACTCATACAGTTGGCTAGAACCTTCGAAACTATCTTGTAAACCAAGACTAATAGGACAAAATCCTTAACCCCCAAAGCCAAGGTTTCTTTGGAATGAGAGCAATGAAATTTGCGTTGAGGCTTTTTTCGAACTTGAAAGAATAAAACTCATGAAAGACGCTCATCACATCATCTTTCAAAATAACCCAGCAAGCTTGGAAAAACACTGTAGAAAATCCATCAGGACTGGAAGCTTTGTCTTTTGTCATCCCACTAATCGCGGGATGAATCTCATCTTCTTCAAAAGGTCTTTCTAACCATCTCGTGCCATGGGGATCAAGAGACGCAAAAGCCAAACCATCAAGATTTGGCCTCCATGTAGCTTCTTGCGTAAGAAGATTTTCATAATAGTAATATGGTCCTTCATCTCGGAATGGTTAGCACATGATTGCCTGAATGAAGCATCTCAATAGCATTACTACCCGATGGGAATTAGCAACTCCTGAAAAAGCTTAGTACATTGATACCCTCTCTCAGTCGTAGTGCCCTGGATTTTTGCCTCCAAGAAATCTCCTCCATCAACAACAACCTCTTGAGTTCAGCAGCCACCGAAATTTTCCTCAACAAAACCTTCTCAAGAAAAAATCCAATTCTCCTCCCTACTGTCCAAGTCAGTCATGCAGCTCCCCTCCATAAGGGAATTCTTCTGACTATCAATATTCCTAAAAACTTCCACATTCCACTTCTTTAAATCATTCTTTAATGATCTCTTGCTTAGAAAGCGAGTGATGTTAAAATCCCCATTCATACATCACGGCAAATCCCCGGATAATACAAGCCCACCAGCTCCTCTCACAAAAGTCTACTGTCCACCAAATTTGGCCTATAAGAACCCACATAAGCCCACCCCAACCCATCCTCAACATTTTTGAAAGTGCAAGCAACCGAGAAGTTCCCAAGACACTCCTCGATGGAATCCACCACTCTTCTATCCCACATTAAGAGAACATCTCCTAAAGCTCCCATAGACGCCATATAAGACCATTCCACAAATGAACAGCCCCACAAACTACGAATGATTCTTCTGTCGATAATTCTTAACTTCATTTCTTGTAAACACACGATATCAACCTTCCAATTACGCAATATAGACTTAATCCGAAGGCGGTTATTGAGATCACTAAGCCCCCTTGACATTCCAAGATAGGATCTTAGGCATCATAAGAAAAATGAAACCCCCTCTCCCTTTCAATCTCTCCCGCACACCACTCCCCTCCTTCGCATCATAATTCTTTGTTTTTCGTTGTCCATTATTTTGATTCCAGATGTGAAAATCTGAATGAAAACCAGGTCAACTCTAATATTTTTTTAAAACATGGGAATTCTGTCCAAAGAACCAGATTGTTTTGGTTAAGATTGATGTGAATTTTAGGATGATGTATCTCTAAATTTTAGCAGATTTGATTATTGAATCTTCTACAAACTTTCCCAATAATATTTTCTGTGTAGACAAACCGATGATGCTGATCTGCCTGTATAAGATGATAGATCGATTATCCTCCTGTTGAATTTTTTGGAATCTTCGAACATTCACATGGAATAATTCTTCATTTTATTTAATTGATGAAATAAAGCTGGTAAATAACTGTTCTAATGATTCATTTTTAGATTGGTCCTTTGAGGTGTTGGCCTGGTGGTTTGTGTCTTTCTCGATCAATTGGTGATATGGATGTTGGCGAGTTTATTGTTCCTGTTCCTTATGTAAAGCAAATGAAGGTTTGTGTTGTATTCTCTCTTCTTCTTTATCTTCCTCTCTCTTTTCACTCCTGTTTCTTTTTTTCTAAATATTTACTACGTGGTTTGTCACGACTTTACATTCACATTTACATTCCCATTTGTAATTACAATCTTCTTGCATCCCATTGTACATGTAAGCATATCTTTTCTTTACTTCTGGAAATTTCCAATCGTATAATTTATGTTTGAGGATCTACCCTCTGTGCGACTTCTTATTTGAACTTCCTTGTTTACAGCATACTATTGCAATATAAAGTTTTGGGTGTTGATTCACTCAAGATGTTCCAAGGAGGAGGGAGGAGGGGGGAGGGGGCAGGTTGAGAAGCAAATGAGAGATTGAAGTGAAATAGGTTTTGTTGGACTATTAACACAGGCTGTTAGCAGCTGGTTTTAATTTAGTAGTGAAAGCGCATGGAGCCCAAGTCCTTACAAGATTAGGTGTAGTTTCTATAAGTGTTGATGCAAGGGTTCCAATTCAACAGAGAGAAATTTTGCAGAATTTTGCTCTAGTTTGTGTACTGCAATCCTTCTCTGAGGAATGGTGGTGACCTACCCTGTGTCCATTTTTTTGGAAAACTAGACATGACGCCTAGATTTATCTGCTTTTATTTCTACTTTCCTTTTAAGTGTCTAGCAATTGTCCTTCAATTAGCTTCTAAACTACAGGAAATTTTATTATACAGTTCCCAGTACAACAAACAGTAGTTCAAAACTTGCGTTTTCCTTTTGCTTTCACCTCAAAACCCTACTGTTATTTTTATCTACATTCACCACAAAAAATCCCCTAAACATGGCTTTCCTTGAGTTGCTCTCTAGGGATTGGTGCTTTGTCATACATCAACTATTGGGTAGATAAGGCACATAATCATCTTGAATGGGCATAGTGCAGAGGATTTACCTTGCTCACCATGAACATTTTTATATAGTTAGACTATTTGCGTCCTCTTGTTTTAATTATTAGAAATTATTGGAATCTAATTCTCTCAGAACTTCGTGTAGCCATCTGAATATGCTCCTAGATGTTCATGACTAGTACATTACCATGACATGTGCTGCTAATTTTTGCTTTTTGGCTTTCAATGCAAGTTGTACTAAAGTTATTATGTAACTGCATTCAAATTAAGCTTTAGAGCATGGTATACATATTAGGTGGTTTATCTCACCTGCATTCCTTCACACAGCTTGTTGAAAACAATGGGATTAGATATGCACCTTGTTAGGCGAGACAGTCAATTCTATCAACTTGAGCAAACACAAATTTTTGGGGGAAAAACTTTTTCTCTCCCCACAACATGAACTAGAAGAGACAGCTTTAGGAGAAAGTAGAGTTCACGCCAATTCTCTGGTACCCTACTGAATTATTATTCACTTTCATTGCAATGCAGTAATTATTACCATTGGAAATTTCCTTTTTAAGGAAATACAATAAATTAAACAACCGTACAAGAAAGTTCTAAGGTCGGATGAGAATATCAAAATCTCGGCTCAAGGTCACCTTGCAACATTCAAGCTCACAATGAAAGAACATGGATACCAACTCTTGTGATCTACCAGTAATTCTCAAGATGTTCAGTTTTTTTATGACCTTTTCTTTTCATAATTTTTAAATCCTTTTTTTGCAGCTATCTACAGCGGGTGGTAGGCTTATTGTCTCAAGCGATGGTGTTTGGGATGCTTTGTCAGCAGAGACAGCTTTTGAATGTTGTCGTGGGATGCCGCCAGATGCTGCAGCTGCGCAAATTGTTAAAGTATGCTACAACTAGAATATAAACTTTTTCCCCCTTTAGACCACAGTATATGCATCACTGACTCCTACATTTCAGACTCTATGCCTGCTTGCCTACTTTTACTGCTTATCTTACTCGTTTTTGTTCCATTTCAGGAATCATTACAAGCAAAAGGACTACGTGATGATACAACCTGCATTGTAATTGACATATTGCCACAGGAGAAGCCTCTTGCTCCTTTGCCACCACCAAAGAAACTGGGAAAAGGTGTGTTCAAGTCTATGTTTCGTAGGAAGTCCTCGGAATCATCTTCTTATGTTGAAAAAGAATACATTGAGCCAGATGTGGTGGAGGAAATATTTGAGGAAGGATCTGCTATGCTTTCAGAGAGGTTGGTGCGACGAAAACCATGATTATTAATCTGAATTGTGCTTATATGTCAGGCATGATGTGACCAGTGGTCATTTAATGCTTTCCTTTTTTGTCCTTTTTGTCATGCCTGTGTAGTATGGTGGCACAATCACTTTTAAGTGTTCATGTAAAGTTATAGCTTCTTATGCAAAATATGCTTATGTGCAATGCAGGTTAAATACAAAGTACCCGCTCTGCAACATGTTTAGGTTGTTTACATGTGCAGTCTGTCAAGTTGAGATGAAGCATGGACAGGGTATTTCAATACATTCTGCCTCATCAAGCCCACAGAGGTTTCGTCCATGGGATGGCCCTTTTCTTTGCTTAAGTTGCCAAGAGAAGAAAGAAGCCATGGAAGGGAAAAGACCATCGGGAGGTATGAAAGCTCTCCATCTTCCTCATCATTTACATTGCTTAAAAAATTTACAGCATTTATGCTTCCCAATATTAATCTTGCTCTGTTCTTTTTCAGATGGACATAGTAGTGGAAGTGAATAGTCAACTCTCCTCAGCCATATTTATATTTTGAGATCACTAACAATTGTGTCAAATTTGATCCTAAACGGAAAGTTGAAGCTTCCTGAAAATATTATTTCCCTTCAATTTCTCATGGAGGGTGTTCGGCTCTTGGGGTCCATTCGGCATTCACTTCAGAATCTTTTTGGACCACTTTTTTAATGTTTCATTCCTTCAAGTCAGCAGATTACAGTTAGAGGTGTTTGCTTTTCTGAAGACCTGTTTTCTGACTTCCACAACTTTTCTAGTGCCTGCCTCCGTTAAAAGAGTTATAGAAGCTTTGATAAATTCACCAGTGCATAACGATGCATTGGAGGTAATTCGTTTCTATCTGAATCCACTCCCCTGTATGCCAGTTCTGCCATTTCATAGAGAACAATTAAAGAAAGAGCCTTTGCTGTAATATTGTTATATAGGAAGTTTGATGAGACCTCTTATAGACTCATTTCAAATTTGGGAAACTTGTTTCACCAGCTTGCTGACTGAAGGAATGGGTTCATGTAGCATAAAATTTCATCCTTCCATTGACAAGTAGGAAGGTGAACTTGTGGAATAGAAAATTATCATTGATTTTTTTGGGAGAGAAATGTCTTACTCATTGCTTTCTTTGTTTTGATAGATCTATAACTGACTTGAATACTCTTAAAAGCTAAAATAGATATCTGCTTACTTTTATTTGTAATTGACAGTAGTTGTCTCTTTGGTTTTCTTGCCACCATCAAATTCAAAGTGAGCCACCAAATGTTATCCTAATTTGTTAATGAAATAACTGTTTGGATCAATTGACAAGTTTTATTGGACCACACTTTGTCAAGGCACTCAAACCTGAGCCACCAAATGTTATCCTAATTTGTTAATGAAATTACTGTTTGGATCAATTGACAAGTTTTATTGGACCACACTTTGTCAAGGCACTCAAACCAGCTAGTTGATCCTCTCTCTCTCTCTCATATTATTGTAGCTACCCTAGTTGTCGACTTGTCGATGTACTGGAATTGCTAATTATATGACAAATACCATATGTAACCAAATTAGCATATCGTGAGCAATTATACAATAAATAGAACATTCAAATGACCATCACTGCAAAATATGGTTAAGCACTTAGATATTCTCTTACCATTTTTTTTTTCAGTAAGTATTAGAAAATACACATCCATGTATACATGGTGTATACAAGAAGAGAGTCACCTATCTCGGAGTTTTGAGCTCCTCATGTTTATTTATATCCTCAAAATTCTTGTCATTCCTTTTGTTTTTCTTTTTTCCAATTGCCCTTTTGTTTCACAAACGTTGTTTGATTGAAGAGAGATTAAAAAACAAAAGAACTCTATGAATATGTTCATTACAAAACAAAGAAGGCATGGGTTGAGAAAACCAAAAATATACACATAGGAAAACTAAGAGATTCTACTAATTTTAAATGAAAACTACCAACTTATATAACTTTTAATTTCATTACATATATATATATATATATGTATGTATTATACCTAATTTCGTTTAATAACCAAATGGGGATGAACAAGAGCAAAGCTTTCTACTTCCATAATTATATAATGTTATAGTAATTGACTCAACGATACGATACCAAGCTTGCTTCCTTTTTCTTTTCTAGGCAAATAGCATTATGTTGTATTAAAATAAGATAAATTTTTTTTACGAACGGTGAAGACTGAATCCCAGATATAGAGAACAACCAAAATACATGATAGATTGCATGAGTTTGATGTTGAAAAATGGTAGTCTTTTTCCGGTGACATATTGGTGATACAACGGTGAGATTGTGATTGTTTTTAGAGTTATAGGTGTTTTCATAATGGGATTCCTTAAACATGTAGTAATAGAATCCAAGATTTTTTCAATATCGAAGGAAGGGAGTTCTCTGTGTATTATTGAGAAAAGTTGGACGGTGGTTAAGGAGTTGAGATTGGGGCAGCCCATGGTGCAATGGGTTGCTAAAACTCTAGAAAAGTGTCTAAAGAAAGGAAGAAAAGACTTCTACACCACGGCAAGGGAAGGAAATCGCAACTTCATAGCACAGAGATGTTCAAATATTCGTGGTTGATACATGGCGCTAGGGGAGTATTGTTAGACCCCCTGGAAATATTGCCTCTAGTCATGCCGCACATACCTTAGCCATGGACCGGACTAGCCTAGCCTAATGCCACTCACCAACCTAACCCATCCATGGGCCAATGCATGCCACGGGCCAACTTGGCCTTGGCCAACTATGTTATTGCTTTTATTTATTTAATTTAATTTAATTATTTTCCAAGGGACCTATTGGAGATTTCCACTTTGTAATCTCTATAAATAGGACCCTTAACATTTCATTTTGGATCTTTTGACAAATTCCCTAAGTGGGTAGACTATTGTTTGAGAGATCACTTTTCGTGCTTAGCACTTGGGCTACTTGGGTGAAATTCGTGAATCCCTAGTAGAGAATCATCACCTTGCAATTTGTGAATAGGTGTGATTCAATCTATCACCTTGCAATTCGTGAATATGTGTGATTCAATCTATCTTTCTTTGCAACTTTGTGAAATTCGTGAATCAAAGTTGTTTGTTATCTTTTTGTTCATTCAAGTTCTTGAGTGTTCATAATTTTCCATTGTGTTCATTCATTATTCTTGAGTGTTCATATTGTTCATCCAAATTGTTCATCCATATATTTCCTTGCATCTCATTCAATCTTCCCAACACCATAAATTCGACCACCACAAGTGTTTGCCCTACTTTACTTATTCGGCCACCTACCATATTTACCCTTCATCCAATCCCCCATTGACCTAGCCAAATCCCACAAATCTTCCAATCCCTCCAAATTCGAAATACAACCATTGGCCTAGTCAAATTTTCAATTCCCAAAAACTCCCATGCATCTTACCATTTAGAATCAAACCCTAGCCAACCCTCAAGAGTCCCCATTTGGAAACTTCCTTAATTTTAGAAAAGTTGACTCATCCCACTCAAATCCCTTGATTCTAGAAACTTCCCTAGAATCATTCAATCTCTAAACCCAAGGAACAACCCTAGACTCATTCAAACTCCATCCTATATTCCATATCCAATCCCTAAAATCACTCCATCCACCTAGTCAACCAAAGACTTCTTCCACTTACCAAAACCCTAGCCACCAAACCCTAATCCAACTCTTCCAATCTTGAAATTCCCCATAGCCACCATCCAAACCCTAACCTATTTTCACCATACTAACCCTAATCATCATCCAAGTTGTCCCAACATCAAGGGCAACCTTCTAGCCATTCCCCATTACAACAAACATACCAAAATCATCACTTAGATCACCCGAACTCATTATCATCACCATCTTTTCCATCACTAAACACCATAAATTTACCAACCTAAAAACCCATCATTGCCATCATACGTGCAAGGCTAAACAAGAAGGCTTGACACTCGGTCACCATCATCACCAAGGCGAGCTCGTGGACTTAGTATTTAGGGACAAGACCGGGGTCCCTAACAGTATGGTGGTGGTAGCAGGTGTAGTTTTATCTTCATACCTTAGGAGGAGGGTCAGGGATGGAGGAGGTTGATGAAGGCATTGTGGGAGGCTGTGATTGAAGGCAGAGGCATTAGTCAGAATAGAGGAGGCACAACTATGAGGCAGGTGCTGGCGGTGGGTCAACCAAAACAATGCTTGTATTGGGAGGCGTTGGAGACGACAAAACCTTACAAAGGGGTTTAGGGTGGAGACAGCAACACCATGGTAATTGGTAGGGATGCTGGGAGAGGAACCTATGCAAGACAAGGCAACAGACATGGGGCAGACAAAGCTCCTTGTACTGCGGGTACAACCAGTACACTGTGAAAGAGTGGCCGTGGCAGGCACGTTGTTGGCAAAGGCATGGTAGTGGGGGATGTACATAGTATGCTTTTGGACTTGAGGACACAGCTGATCAAATTGTAGGAGAAAGTGGAGATGTTATTACAGTATGAAAAGGAGAAAGGTGGGCTGGAAATGGGCCTGGGCTGGAGACAAGGGGACCCAGTAGGGTTATAAAAGATGGGCAATTGAAAGGGGGAAACGTGGGCTTGGGCTCGGTTTTTGTTGGACCTAGTAGTGTTTTACCAATTGGGTAGACGAATACGATGCCAGTGAGCTGTGTGTGTGGGCCTCATCCTGTGGGGCAACACACAGGGAAAGAATCTATCGGGACCCAACTCGTGTGGCGAATCAGGCCAATGAGTGACCTTGGGCCCTCGATCGGTGAGAGTTATGGTACGCTCGTTGGAAAAAGCTCTGTCAACAGTGTGATAGGCTGAGGAACCTTCGATATAGACTCAGATGGTGAAGGAGATGACAGGGGAGGTGACTATAGAGGTCTCCAAAATGGCACCTGACGCTCCTCACCATTGCGTGTTGGATCTCTGGGGCATCTTAGCTAGACAGTGCCGGTGAGTGACAGGGAAGAGGTTGCCATTGTTTCTTCGATGGTATCCCTTCCAGTGAAGGCCATGTAGCATAAGGATGAAACCCGAGACTTATTCTTAGGGGAAAAAAGGGACGTGGGTGCAGATGAAGGGCATACTAGGAGCCTTATCCCGATGCAGAGATTCTCGAAATGGGAGCAAGGGAATTTTTCTGAGGAGGGTAAGCTGAGGATGTCGCTGGTTTTGCAGTGGTCGAATAGGGAGGGGGAGCCCATACCCTTAACTGTATGCTTCCAGATTAGTCTAATGTCTAGGATTGGATTCTATAGAAGGTAAAAGAAATTCAATAGTGTAGGGATGGAGTGTAAAGGTTTTGAGGAGCATTTTATGGCATTGCCTACAACCATTGAAGCTGGTCATGTTCATCTTAAGAAACCAGATTCTAAAAAACAAAGGGAGCTAAAGAGGCTAACGTGGTCTTTTAACTATGAGGCCAATGCCAGTCGAGAGAGATCTAAAAGGAAGGGAATAGCACATTTTTTATGAAACCCAAAATTGTTTCTTGGAATGTCCGAGGGCTTAACGAGCAAATAAATGTACTCATGTAAAAAATTTGCTTCTTGAGTGGAGGGCAGACATCATATGCTTACAGTAATCTAAATTGAAATATATTACAAGAAGAATTGCTAGAAATATATGGAGCTATACATAAGTGGATTGGGGCTTATGTATAGCTTAGTCCACATCACTAACACACTTCTAAAAGAATTGAAATAAACGTTGTTTCTTGCATTTGATGGGGCTTCGGGAGGTGTGTTAGTGATGTGGGATAGAAGGATGATGGAGAAAATGGTGGAATTTATAGGGGAGTATATAGTGGCATGTTCTTTTAGAAGTATGGAAGACAAATTTATGTGGCCTTTTGCTGGTATTTACGGGCCGAATTTGGATAGCAACAGAAGTTTGTTATGGAAAGAATTAGCCGGACTACATAGCTGGTGGGAATTACCATGGTGCCTAGATAGGGATTTTAATGTTATACAATTTCCAAGTTAATGTTCAGGAGATAGTAGAATGCGACCAGCAATGACAGAATCATCGGAGTTTATTTTCAACTTGAATCTGGTGGACATCCCTCTCATGGGAGGGGCATTTACGTGGTCAAATAATCATGTGTAGCCTAGATTGGACAACTTTTTAGTTTTCTCAGATTGGGAAGCTCAGTATCCGAAACTATGTTAGAAGAGGTTGTCTCGTTAGTGTTTGTATCATTTTCCTCTTTTACTTGATTGTGGGTGTATCCAAGGAGGGCGTTAGTATTTTAAATTTGAAAATATGTGGCTAAAAACTGAAGGTTTTGTGGACAGGGTTAGACAATGGTAGTCCTCATATCAGTTTCATGGAATCCCTAGTTTCATTCTTGTAGGTAAACTGAAAGTTTTAAAAAATGATTTGAAGATTTGGAACACATAACCTTTTGGCAACATAGGTGAACGTAAGAAGTCCATGTTGGAAGAGCTTCAGGAGTTAGAAAGGATATAGGAGGGCCGAGCTCTTTCCTTCTAAGAACAATCTCGGAAGTTAGAGGTGGTTATTGAATTAGAGAGGGTTATTTTACTGGAAGAGATCTTGTGGCATCAAAAATTTAGAGCTTTGTGGTTGAAAAAAGGGGATCGAAGTACAAAATTCTTTCATAGAGTGACCAACTCTCACAGGAGAACCAATACCATTGAGGTGTTGAATATAGATGGTGCAACATGTATTGAGGCCCCTATGATTAGAGATCATGCCGTTGATTTATTTGAATACTTTCCTACTAAACAAATAGGGTGGTAGCTAAAGCTTGAGGGTTTAGCTTTTGATTCTATTGAGCCATACAACGTCCCATGGTTGGAGAGGCCCTTTAATGAGATGGAGGTTCACGATGTGGTGAGAAAAATGGCCCAAGACAAAGCACTTGGGCATGATAGATTTTCTATGGGATTCTTCCAAACTTGTTAGGAAGTGATGATAGGAGATTTAATGAAGGTGTTTCACGAGTTGTTCATGGCAAGAAAATTTGAAAAGAGCCTTAATGTCACATTTATAGCACTAATTCCTAAGACGATTGGGGCATCAAAGGTAAAAAATTTTCAACTCACTAGTCTTGTGAATGTGGTGTATAAGATCATCTCTAAGGTGCTTGCAAACTGCATAGGGGAAGTGTTGGGAAAGATTAAAAAAAAAAAAAAAAATCCCAAAACACATTTGGACAAGGTAGGAAAATCCTAGATTTAGTTCTCATTGCCAATGAGTGTCTAGATAGCAGACGAAAATCTGGTAACCCGAGGATCCTATGTAAATTAGATATGGAGAAGACCTATGATCATGTTAACTGTGATTTCCTACTCTACTTGCTTGAGAGGTGTGGTTTTGGAGAGAGATGATATTTGTAGATTAGATGGTGCATATCAACGACGAGATTTTCTGTGCTGGTAAATGATAGTCTAATTGGATTTTTCAATAGTTCTCGAGGACTAAGACAAGGGAATCCACTGTCTCAACTCCTTTTTGTCATTGTTATGGAGGCGCTGAGCAAAATGATCTCAGCGTTGGTCTGCAATGGTTTTATGGTTGGATTCTCAGTTGATAACCCCACTAGGGATACTAGTAACATTTTTCATTTGTTATTTGCAGATGATACACTTATATTCTGTGAGGCAGAACAAAACCAATTGCGGGCACTAAGGGCATTTCTACTCTATTTTGAAGTGGCATCCAATTTGAAAGTAAACCTTGAAAAATTAGAATTGGTGCCAGTTGGTAATGTTTGCAATATCCTATAACTGGCCAACATTCTTGGATGGAAAGTTTAGGGACTTCCTTTGGAGTGGCATTGTAACACCCAGTCCCGGATGGGGTCGGAGAATTACTATCTTTCCTTTAAAATCATATATTACAGTACATATATAAACTCCAATCTCTCAACTATACATAGATCTCACTATTTTAGCTCGACTACTTCAAATAATAACTAGTAACACCACAAATTCTTAATATAAATGTCAACCTCCCAACATATCACATCATCAAAGCACAACAAATTTATTGAATAAAATTCCTCAATACTCATATAAACCTTCAATACTTAACTCATTTCACCCATGCTCCATAATCTTGATACTCAGCTGAAATATTCAAATCATCTGAAAAATATTGTGGAGATAAGGGGTGAGTTATCAAAAACTTAGTAAGTAGAGAACATATACTACTATGTAAACATGAGCCTTTTCATAGAGTTCAGAATGTAGAACAAAATGTTTTAGTTTTAGAAATGCAGATCCAAAACATGTTATTAGAATATGGGCGTGACAGTTCAAAATATTCATATTAAAAAATGCCCTTTGCCAAAACATGACTGAACATTATCATCTTATCATATCATATTAGAGCAGAGACCATGTTAACCCACATGGTAGAGTTGTGCATTCTGTGGAAAACCAAGCAGAACATAAATTACCATGATACCAAAGTGATTACACTCAAAACAGAGACCACTATTATATCCCGTGGCAGAGCCAAAAGTCACTATTATACCTCGTGACAGGCCAGAGGTCCCTTAACCAGAGGTCACTATTATATCCTGTGACAGGGTTAGATGTTAGTATTATATCTCATGGCAGGGCAAAAGGTCACAATTATCACCCGTGATAGGGCCATATATTTGAGCAAAGCAGAATCAGAATTATTGGATCATGACCAGAAACAGAATTAGATACAGAGTTAGAAAGTTATGTCAAAAGTTTTCAAAATGCCACATCATATCAAAACAGAGTACTGCATATCATTTTCACATATTCAAAACTGATTTAGAGCATCTTCGCATAACATGCACAAATTTTCAAATTTCATATTCGCTCTTTTTGCAATGTCAGAAATAGGATGCCATAAATTTTGCTTATGTCTACACCAGTCATGATAAAAATACTTTTCTTTTTTATACATATTTCATGAGGTTGTTTCAATTTTTTTTTTCATAACAAGACATGCACATTTTTCTAAGATCAACCTGAGTTCATTTCTTTTTATGCAAAGTCTAGTATAAGAATCCCACTTACCTGAACCTTTTTATTTTCTCTGAATTTCTCCACAGCAGTGTTGACTGAATATTAATCATCACCTATTAAAATAATCACGTAACCTTTGTAAATTTATAATTGAATACGTATTTCGATACTTAAAACCTGAAATGCTAAATTAACCTATTTTCCTAAAATTCTCACAATCCTAAAATATCGTTACTTCCTAAATTCATTGATATCCACTTAATATTCACTTAACCTAGCTCCAACTTATTCACAAGTCTATTAAAAAAAAAGCCCAATTTAAAATAATCGCTTGAAGTTTTATAACTCAAGCCCATCCCAATTCAATAGATATTCTGCCAAAGTTTGACAATCAGGGTATTTTAGTAATAAGTAGAACTTCTATGGGAAGGACTGAAAACTAAAATAATAAGAGGGAAACAATGGCGTACAGGAGGAGCCAACGTGCGACCTGGGGCAAAATCCCACTACTCACCGAGAGCAAAGGAGCCACGACAAGGCTGGGTGCGGTGGGCGATTGTGCTCACGATAGCAAAGCACTAAGAGGGAGAGAGAGTGATGAGAGAGAGTGACAGTGAAAGTGAGATAGAGATAGTAAGCCTAGAGAGGGAGAAACAGAGAGGGTGTTGGTGGCTTACCGTGAGAAAAGCGGTGGACCTGGGATGGCACGACCTGCGTTTTCTGGGGCTCTACTGATTGACGCCTCTCTATTTCCTTGCCGTGATTGGTGGCATTGAAAAGGAGTTGAGGACTAGGCTCTTGTTGCTCTGTTTTAGGGTGCTAAAACAAGGGCTTTGTTGTGAGCCACCTGCTCAGATTTTGGTGAGGGTGATGGACGTGTGGCCGGGTGCTAAGGTAAGGAGATGGTAACAACGACAACGGGGTGGCTAAAGAGAGCAACAACGTGGTGGCTGTGACTGAGGATGTGCAACTGAGCCATGGGTTGCCTCCTTTTCTCTTGGTCCATCCAGGTGCAGCGATGGAGGGGCTAACGACAACTTGTGGCTAGTGGTTTGTGGAGATGCATCAAGGAAGAGGTTGGGCAGTAGCTGGTGGCAATGGGCGGTTTCTGAAATATATGAGAGGGATATGTGCATTTATAGGTGATAAAAAGATCTAGAGACGAGGGCATGAGAAACATGCATATGCAAGAATGTGGAGTCGTGGGTATAGCAGTTGGTATGAGTTAGAAATCTTAATGGAATGAGAACTCTAAAATAATAATTCAATTTGTCCCACAAATTTCTTGGCACATAAAAAAAGAGATTCTAGCTAATCTAAAAGTATTTAACAATTTTAACTTAATTAGCAAGCCAAAAAAAAAAAAATTGGCATCCGTCAAAAATAAAAAAAAAATTGGGCCCGTAGTCTATTTCAAAAATTACCCATTAAATTCAAATGGGTTTTTTTCCTACGTATAAATCTCTCATAAAAATTTTAGAAAGCGGCTTAGTGTTGGACCTGGGTGTTATAGGCATGGGGGATGAATTTAAATTCCATTTGGTCAAATGGGATAAGGTATTTTTTCACTTTCTTTGAGAGGGTTGGACATTACTTGGAAAATGGTTATTGCGATATAATACGGAATTGGAAGTCCTATGGAAGTCGGTGATTGATTGCAAATATGAAAGTGTGTGTGTGTGTGTTTTGGGGGGGAGGGTTGGTGTACTAGAGAGGTAAATGGGCCTCACTGAGTGAGCATTTGGAAGCATAATAGTTGGGGATGGGGGGTGTTCTATCGTCATACTAGACTCATATTGGGAGATGGCTCTAGAATAAAATTTTGGAGCGACATATGGTGTGGAAATAATACCCTAAAAGACTTATTCCCTTTAGTATTTCGGATTGCATGTAAGAAAGAAGGTTCAATGATTGATTTTATGGTGATAGCTTGGGATAAAATACATTGGAATATCATTTTTAGTAAGGTTGCCCAAGATTGGGAAGTTGGTAGTTTTGATGAGTTATTTTGATTTCTGTATTCTTTGAGACCAAGCAACCAAGGAAATGATAAGTTGTAATGGGTACTTGCAGGTAAAGGCACATTCTCGGTTTGATCGTTCTATAAGTCTCTCACATAGGTACAAAACACTCAGTTTCTATGGAAGAGGATCTAGCATAATAAGACGCCTCTCAAAGCAACTTTCTTTGCATGGATAACTTCTTTGGATAAGATCTTGATGACGAATAATTTGCGAAGACATGGGGTGATCCTAATAGATTGGTGCTACATGTGCAAGAAGAGCGGTGGGATTGTAGATCATCTTCTCATGCATTGTGAGGTTGCTAAAGCACTATGGGATGATGTGTTCAGCAGATTATAGTTAGCGTGGGCTATACCTATCACAGTGGAGGCACTTTTGGCTTGTTGGACAAATCTAGGAGGTATTCCACAAATCAAAACCGTGTGGAAGATGATTCATATTTGTATTCTATGGTCCTTATGATAGGAGGGAAACAATAGGACATTCAAAGACAAGGAGCGATATTTTGAGGATCTTAAATCTCTTTTTGTTAGAACGTTATTCCTATTGGCCATAACTTTAGATTTTAATGGTTTAGGCCTCCATGATTTTCTTGTTTCCTTTTCTTTATCCTAGATAGATGTTTCCTTTTGTATATTATCTTGTATACTTGGGCTATACCTATTCTATTAATATAATCGTTTACTTATATATATAAAAAAAAAATTGCATGAGTTTCCCATTGAGGTGTTTTTCTAGTATGGACTGGAGGTCCAAGTTGATTAGCTATCGCGTTAACGAGAATAAATAGTAAATGAGGAAATCTTGATATGGAGCGCAAGGATCAACAAGGGTGATACTATAGCTGTAATTCAAAGCATCCATATATTCTGACCATTGGTTGTTGCTACAGATTTTCGAAACGTCGACTTCAACTAAAGATGAGTGGCAGGTAGGAAAGTGGCAGCAGCGGCAGCGCCTAACAGATGATGTGAAGACAGTCCAGAATGCTTGGTGGTTGATGGTGGCTGGAATAGTCCAGATCTTAAAAAAAAAAAAAAATAATAATAATAAAAGAGACCAAAGAGAATGTAAGGAAGTAAGAAGATAGTGGAGAGGAATGAAGAGTTTCTCTCCGGAATTCTGGAAAAGAAAGGGTCTTGTTTGTTTTTGCAAATGAGATGAGTTGAGATAAAAGTTGAATAAAATATTATTAGAATATATATTTTTAATATTATTTTTGTTTTAGAATTTAAAAAAGTTGAATTATTTATTTTATATTGTGTGGAAATTTGAGAAAGTTGTGATGATGAGATAAGATGAGATGAAATGAGAATGGTTGTGAAAACAAACGCTTAGCCTCACATTGGAGGATAAGAGTCCTACCAAGTTTGCCTGTATAGTCTGGTTTTTGTATCACAAAGATTGAGACCCAACTTTGGCTGGGACAAGAATTAAGACACTACTCTTCTGTAGGTTTGTTTGAGACAAAGTTACATGTGAACTTAAATAATTTGCTCATTTGAATTTCTACTTATTGTGTTCATCTTTCACATCTTCTGTTGAGATCTATGAGAGAAGAAAGCATTCAATCTGGATTCAAATAATAAAGCGACAGCTATTTCCTTCCAAATTTAACATCTTAATCTGCCCCTTAAAACAGAGGCATTTCAAATTAGTTGAGCCACGAGCATCACACATATTACGCACATAAAGGTACCAAGAACATTGCACTGAAGCTGATATTTCATAAATTTTTGACACTGCTGATTTCTGTGCTCCATTATTGCTAGCTTTTTTTGGTTCTGGGTCCATTTCATGGTCCTGATTCTTTGGGATCAATCTATATACCTTGGGAAAATATCCTCTTCAGCTCTTGAACAGACTTGAAGGCCTCAAGTGTTAGAGAGATAGACACCTGAAGTCTAAAAGGACTACTAAGCCATCATACAGTTTGGGTAAAACCTTGAGGAGATCACGATGAACTTATAAATTTGATTTTACAAGATTTCAAAACACTCACATCCACCACACATATGCTTGCCCATACTGAGTAAAGATGAGAGAGAGAGAGACAGAGAGAGAGAGAGAGTTTGTCTGATACCACCTTTGCTGCTTGGCTTTTGTTCCAAAGACAGAGTAAGTCATGGAGAAAGTATAAGCAACAAAGTGGCCAGTGGAAAAAGCAGAGAAGGGAAAAGTTCCCACCCAAAAGATACATAAGATTTTGCATATGGGTTTGAGTGTGAAATCTTTGTTTTATGCACTGTTTGCAGCCAGCCCTGTCTTTCACTCTATTTTATTTATTTTTTATCCTCAACATTTTTGTATAATATATATGATAATTTTGAGTGGTTTATGTGATGAAGGTGAGTCAGTCCACCAAAATAATGCCTCCATGATTGAGATGTTGACCTTAACTATACGAACAAAATTCCTCTATGCTGGATGGACCACCTTGTACACGTGTGTGTGGGCCCATCATCCCACCTAACAGTGAAATTTCCTTTCATGTCTTCTACTACCCATTATTAGGTATAGAATGCTCTTAACCGTCTGATGTGAGATCCGACGGCTTTAAATGGGTATTCACATGGTCATCTGTAAACCACTCCAACACTTGTTTCTCATTTCTTTCTTCTCATGCATAAATTGATTGATGGATGAAACTATTTGGATCCCAAAATTGGCTTGTGTGTCACGTTTTAAGGCCATTTCTGCTTCCTTTATGATAAAAAAAAATCATTGTGGGGTCACCTTTTTCTTCCCTCTAAGAATAATCATTTGCATTCATTTAGACATCATTATGCCTCTGAATTATCGTATGTTGTCAGTGTGAACAAGATGTAGAACATTTTGGTTTGTTTATGTTTTCCCCCAATGGATATCGAGACACAATACAACATACATTCAGGCAACCAAAAGCATGCATGATGATGATGAACTTCAAAACCAAAAGCTAGTTAATTAGCAACTGCTGACAGAGTATTTTGTCCATAGCAGTTGGAAATATTCCTCAAACCTCTACAATTTTGTTTTGCTTGTGCTAACTACTGTAATTAATATAAAATTTTCCATTATTTATAGGAGCCATCCATCCGTATCCGGTAATGACAGGGATTCTCTCCAAATCGGGATGAGATCCAAGCTTCCCTTCTTTACATGGACTATAAAATTACTCATATCTATCGAGAATGTAATGTTATGGCTGATTTTCTTACTAAGCAGGGTGCTGGAAGTTTAAATACGGACTGGATTGATGGTAGATATACTTTATCTAGTCAGTTAAGAGGCCTTTTTCGCATGGACAAAATTGGTATTCCTTATTTGAGGTTATCGAAGTGAGATATATGGTTTTTACTTCTCACTTCTTTGTTATTTTCTTATATGTATGATCTGTTCCTTTTCTTGCAGGCTGGTTTCTTAGGGTTGTTCTTTTTATTTTTGTAATTTTTTAGCTTTTTTAGTTTGTAGTTGGGTATTTTGGTTTTGGTCTTGCAGCCTGGGTTTTGGTCTTTATGCTTATTTGTAACCACAGTTTTCCTCCGCCAAAAGTGAGAACTATCAATAAAATTGGAATACCGTTCTCTTTTAAAAAAAAAAAAAGAACAGAAAAAAGAAGAAGGATTCTCTCCATTTCAAACAGAGTTGAGTTTATATCAATATAAGCCCTCTCCTCAGCTCCACATGACATAACCATGGTCTTTTGACACAGGAATATTTCTGCATCACAATTTTGAAATCTTATACCAATAGCTTGTCGAGCAGGATAACATATATTCTTGCACGAGGGATGTTTGGAGATCGAGTCCTCGTACTTCGAGTCTTCGACTGTCCTTGTAAGAATAAAACACTTTGAAATCTTATCTTGTCGAAAGGCTCTTTAAACCCTGGAGTGACATCAACTTGATCTTGTTATTAATTTCTCCTAGTAAAAGCGTAGCTCAGTTGAGTAAAAGACTTGAAAACACCTTCCCAATGCATTTGCGTGCAGATGGAGAACATGGTGAAAGGGGCATAAAAGTTCTCAGTTCTATTCAAAGATTCCTCTTGAAATTGGTGTGCTTTTTTTTTTTTTTTTGCGTGTACAAGAACATGACCTTCTCTGGGTGACTTTTCCTTAGCAAGATAACTCAAATACAAAGAAGAATACCCAAGATGAAGTCTGCTAATTTGTGAATCCCTTCGACCCTTTTTGCTGCAGATTTGGATGTTTGTGATCTCATTTCCCATAATCACGACCCCCCAATGGCTGTTGGATTCTACAAGGACCCACCAACTTTTTCACACACATAAGCTAATTTTATCATTTAAGTGCCTGGTGTGATGGCCACCACATCCTTTCTCTACTTGAACAACAATAATGCACAATAATAAGTGAATGCATGATACCATTTTCTGCACAAAAGACATTCCCAGCCAGACTGCAGATTAACAAGAGTCTCTCTCTCTCTCTCTCTCTCTCTCTCTCTCTCTCTCCACTGCTTTCTGATTCCCTTATCCCTCCCCAGAGGTTTGCTAACATCCATAGATTAGAAAATCTGAAGTGAGAGAATTTCAGATACTGTTCCAGATCTCAGCATTTGTCCTCAAAATAATCTGAGTTATGGACAGTCGTCAGCAGCAAAAGACCAGAGAGAAACTAGTAAACAATCAGCATGAAGATAGGAAGTCAAAACAAAAAGGAAAAGAAGGCTTAGCACTGAAGGAACAGTCACCTACATCCCCTGTCTCACCACCTTCAGCAACTTCCTCCCCATCTCATGAATTCTCCTTCACAATTTCCCTCCACTCTTCCTCAACAGCAATCCCTGACAAAACCAATGCGCCACCTTCATTTGCAGTTGATTTGACTCCTGCAGATGACATTTTCTTCCATGGTCACTTGCTTCCTCTCCACCTCCTTGCTAACCTTCCTGTGTCTGCCCGCTCCTCTACCAATTCCTTGGACAGCTTCACTCTCCCAATCGGAGATTTATTAGACGATCAAGATCCCAATAAAGGCAGCAACAGCTGCAGCACCAGCAACAGGAGCAACGTCACCAACACGAATACTGAAACCAACCACCTTCAAAGCAGCAATGGTGAGACAAAGGGAAGAGTCAAGTCAAAGTCTTTCTCGTTATTCGGATTAGTAAGATGGCGAAAAGGGAGTGAAGTTAGAGAGAAAGAGGATAAGGAGAAGCCAAAGAGGAAGCTGAGGTTTGATGTCAGTCACGTACTAAAAAGGTACGTGAGATTGGTCCGGCCACTGTTGTTCTTCAGGAGGAAAGGAGAGAATATCCGATTACGTCGACAAACTTATTCGTTTTCAGGTAATTTACGTATGAAAAATAAGCAAGAGTTGAGAGGAAGAAGAGGAGAATTTTCAGCACCAGCTTCAATGAGGACATCTCCAACAAACAGTGGACTTCTTGTAGCAACAGCAACGCTTCCTTCTTCTACCAGTGACAGCACCATGGAGGAGTTGCAGGCTGCAATTCAATCTGCAATTGCTCATTGCAAGAATTCAATTGCAAAGGAAGAGAAACTAAATTGCTTAGACTAGATTGATAAGGTGAAAATGTTCCATTCAAGTTCTATTATTACTTGCACATTTGTATTATATAAAACAGAATTCTGTATCTGAAGAGTTTGAAAATGAAGAATTTTATAAAGGATAACTACGTTAAAAGAGCTATCAAGATTCTTTCTTGCCTTTCATGTTCCCAACCTAGTATTTGGTTTGATGACCCTTTAATGTTATCTTAAAGTATCCGAGGAATCAGATCCCTGCTTAATTGCTTCATCCTTCTTAAAAAATTTCAATGGAAATTAAACTGATTTTTTGTTCATTAGCACAGAATTATGATGGATCTTGTTAATTTAGCATTTAAACTAAAGGATTCAAGTTCCCATATAGAACATATAATACTGCAGACTTAAGGCCTAGTTTGGTTACGCAGTTCAGATAAGATGATATGTTTTGTTAAAAGTTAAATAAAATATTATTATAATATAATTTTTTAATATAATTTTTGTTTTAAAATTTGAAAAAATTGAATTTTTTATTATATTTTGTGTAGGAGTTTAAGAAAGTTGTAATGATTATATTAGATAAGATAAGATGAAATAGTTTTGTTTTGCATACTTCCATATTTTTCTTTGGCTGACACTGGCCATGGACCTGAATTGGTTATGACTATTTTACAACTCTGAAAATCCAACATAATTTTATAAATATAAAAAGTAAAAATAAAAGAAAGGAAATACCAAATCTTAAGGTTCTAGTCCATGGAGGCGACACAGATTAAAGACAAAACATTGAGATCAGGGATCAGGCCTCATTTGTTTTCAGAAATGAGATGAGATGAGTTGAGATTAAAGTTAAAAAAATATTATTAAAATATATTTTTTAATATTATTTATATTTTAGGATTTGAAAAAGTTGAATTGTTTATTTTATTTTGTATTGAAATTTAAAAAAGTTGTAATGATTAGATGAGATAGATTTGAAAGAGTTAAATTGTTTATTTTATTTTGTATTGAAATTTGAGAAAGTGTAATGATGAAATTAAGATAAGATGAGATGAGATATTTTCTGAAAACAATCGATAGTGTCACTTTCTAATCTTAAGACTTCTTGCAACATAAAAATCAAAGGTCTTCTCAAAATGTGAGAGATTTCACTTTCAACGCTTGCAAAAAACTAAATTCACTTATAATCATCAAAATAGTATAGGGATAATCATATCAATTAGAATTTGTGTCAAATCAATCGGATTATTAGATTAAGCTCGATTCTAATACTACAATTTCTTATAATTTGTCGTGAAATTCTCAAAGATTGATAGCCATGTACGTACGTGTATATCTACCTAAACGCGTTTGGCTCATGCATATCTTGTCAAAGCCAACCAAAATCTGTTCATGGTTGATCAGGCTCTAGGCTAGAGCCTCTTCTCTGCCACACACATTTTATTCTGAAATAGACTTGAAGGGAAACAAATCACGAGATGCTTTCTCAACTGTCAGTATTATTAAAAAGCTGTGAGCAGTGCCATCAACTTCTTATGACTACTATTCTTAACAGGAGTTGCTCCTTACTGTTGCAAAAACTCAAAGGGATTACATAATTACTGATAACAAAAGTTGAAAAAAAAGAGAGTTTTTAATGATCACCTCAGAGTACTCCCCTTCCCCACCAGAAAAAGGAAAAGAAATGCAAAAGAAGTGGAACCATATCTAATCATTATATGGAGTGATCTAGGCTTTGAAAAGATATAATGGTATTATGAGATTAGATAAGATGAGATGGGATGAGATGATTTTAAAAAAAAGTTGAATAAAATATTATTATTATTTTGAGATTTGAAAAAATTATATTGTTTATTATATTTTATGTAAAAATTTAAACAAATTGTTATGATGAAATAAAATAAAATAGATAGAGAGTATTTCTCAATCCGACTCTAAAAGAGCCGTGGGTCTCATGAGTAGTTGGCTGCAGAATTCATGAAAAAGGTACCTGAATACAAGAATTATAGATGATTGCAATAATGCAGAACGTACAGATGAAAGACAGAAAGTCATAGGGTGCTATGGTTTTCGTTTTGACAATGATATATACAGATAGGAAAAATGATAAGATGCAATGATGAGTGCAATCGACTGAGCCTAGCTTTCTCTTTTGAGGACCGATCTTTAATCTTTATAGTCATTACATCTACCATCCCACCAGATCAAAACCCCACCCAAGATTAAAGTGCTTGCTTTCTTTTTAACCAACCACTTTCATTGCCATAAAAGAGTAAAAAGGGCACAGCAGCAGATCATCCTCCAGGGGGAAGAAACAAGTGCATGTGTGAGCATTAACAATCTGTTTTCGTGTGTTAAAAGTGCATGTGTGCGCGTTGATGCACTTAAAAAAATGGAACTTTATTGCACGCGCGAGCTGTGCAAAGAGTTGATATTCATCTGTAGCATTGGAATTGACAATTAGGAGTTCTCTTTTTCCCCAACCATCGAGGAAGCCCCCACAAAAAGGTGATGGCCATCCATTGGGCTCATTTAAGAACGTTTTTCTCTTGATTAAAGCTTTGAACAATCATGTTAAAATATAGTTACTTCCATTCCCTGCAACATAACCTATCATCTAACAAGAGAGAGAGAGAGAGAGAGAGAGAGAAGAATCAAATGTGTTAGTATGGTGTGCTAAGATCAGAGACCAACTTTTTTGTTTGCCGAGGAGACCCAAAGATTGATAGAGAACAGAAGCCAATGTTTGGTATCTTTGTATTCATGTAGAAGCTATGGGAAAGTGAAGAGAGGCACTGGATTTCCATAACATGCATATTGCCTTAGATCGATGATCAATCTCTTACAAAGTCTTAGCATCTCTGGTTCACTTTTTATTGGGAGCAAATTCTCAATTAAACTTACTAACGCTAGTGTTGGAAACACCATTCTTGACTTGATTGTGGCTTGACCCGGGCTCGACTGTGGCTTGAGCAAACCTTGGCTCTATCTTGGCTCGAGCGAACTTCAGATAGATTGTTCACTCGATAGTCCACTCGAGTGAATGTTCAAAAAATCTAATTCTTGTGCTGCTTCATATATAAACGTATTTTTGTAGGGGGAGTGCGGCCAGAAAAGAGAGAGAACTCCTTTGGTGATATTTGAGAGCACATTGGGTGTATTGGGATTTTGAAATTGAGGAGTGATTTGTAATACCTCTCTTGTACTCCATTTTTGTTAGTGAATTCCTTTGAAGATTGACTTTGCCAATAGGCATAGGCTATCATTCGAAGCTGAACCACTTAAATCTTGATATCTTTGTGTGTTTGCTAATTTTCGTTTATGTTTTGACTTTGATTTGCTTCCACTATTACTTTCTCTGAATCTAGATCTGCACTCAATCCCAACCAATTGGTATCAGAGTGCCAAGCTCTGTGAAAGATCTTTTTTCTTGAGAGATGGCTTTGGTGAAATTTGATGTAGAGAAGTTCGTTGGTCAAAACAGTTTCAGCCTATGGCGCATCAAGATGAGGGTCTTGTTACGACAACAAGTGTTGGCGAAAGTCTTGGAGGAGAAGGTTTTGAATGAACCTTCTACATCAATAAAGGAAGAGGAAGAGAAAGCGTATAGTGCGATTTTGTTATCTCTTTCTGATGGAGTTTTGCACGAAGTGGCCGACAAAGAGACCACCTCAGGTCTTTGGAGGAAATTGTAGAGTTTGTATTTGAAGAAGTCGCTCACCAACCGTTTGTATTTAAATCAATGATTGTATACTCTCCGAATAAAGGAAGGTACTCTTATGTCCAATCATCTTGATGAATTTAACAAAATTATTATGGATTTAAGGAATATGGATATTAAACCTGACAAGGAAGATCAAACTTTAATTTTGTTGTGTTCATTGTCTATGTCATTTGATAACTTTGTGAACTCAATATTGTATGGTAGAGATACTATCTCCTTGGTAGATGTAAAATTTGCTCTAAATTTTAAGGAGTTTAGAGCAAAATGGAGTGTACAAGGCATGTATAATCAAACCGATGGCTTGTTTGTGAAATACTCTTCTAGTGGTAGATCTGGTGGAAGAGGTTAGGATCAAGGTGGGGGTAATTCCAATGGCAGCTCTAAATCTAACAAGAAAAATGTTAAATGTCACCATTGTTACAAGTTTGGTCATTACAAGAATGATTGTCCCTGATAGAAAAATGAGGAAACAAATTCCTCTAATATTGTTAGTGTTGTTGAGAATACTATCAACTCTGATATTTTCCAAGCAGTCAACGGCTCTAGTAGTCGTTTTGGTGATAAATGGGTCATTGATTCAGCTTGTATGTTCCATATCTGTCCCAGGAGAGATTGGTTCACCAACTACGAATCAGTCAATGATGATTCTGGTTTGGTTGGAAATGATATGGCTTGGGAAATTATTGGGATCGGTTCAGTCAAGATTAAGATGTATGATAGAACCATTAAAACTTTATCTAACATTTGGCATATTCGATCTTTGAAGAAATATCTTATATCTTTGAGCATTCTTGACTCATTTGGTTGTCAGTATTCAACTAAAGCTAGAGTTATTCGAGTCTAAGGGCCCTTAGGTGGTAATGATAGGGAAGGAGATAGACGGTCTTTATTTTCTTCTTGGTGAGACAGTGATTGGTGTAGTGCATCTCCAGCCATTCCAAATTCAAGTATTACTTATTTATGACACATGTGATTGGGCCATATGGGTGAGCGAGCGTGGTCATTTGTGAATAGGTAATCTTTTGCTTTGTGTGATTAGAAGACGAGGAAGCTTGATTTTTGTGTTGGCATTGTATTCTGTGAGGCAATGCAAAATTAGGTTTACTGCATTTATTTGTTCTGATCTTCGGGGTATATCTTGTGCAAGTTAGTGCCCTATTTGTACTCATGTTGTTTGATGACCATTTTGAGAAAAAAAGCTAGATTTATTTTCTGAAGTAGTGAGTAACGTGTTTGATGCATTTAAGCACTTGAGAAGGCTAATGATCTAAAGACAAGAAGGTAGAGAGTTTTTTAGACCGTATAGTTGATCCACTCCACAGAAATGGGGGTAACTGAACGGATGAATCAGACTTTTGAGGAGAGCTCGTAGTATGCTTTTGGATATGCCAGGCTTGTCTACAGATTTGGGTGAAGCGGTCAACACAGCTTGCTAGTGGGTGAGCTATCTTCCAAAGCGAAGGAGAGCAAGGTTATAGCATGAAGTTGGAGTTGCTTGGAGAGCTTCACAATAGAGTGCAGGTAGTACTCTAGATTATGTTGAAAAGGAGCATGATTTTGATTTTGGCATTAGCACATAGTGAGAGCAAGTCTACAATTTTGTCTTGTAGATAGAGGAGATAGTTTTCCCACCTTCAGGATATGCTCATGCAAACTTTTTAGTGTTTTTACTTTGGCAGATAATATTTGTTGTTAGCCTTCATATGTATTAGGAAGCCGTTGTTCAAGTGATCAATTTGTATCGTAGTGTGTTTGTCTTTGTGTGAAGAGATTGAGATTCTTCATTAGGACCAAGCCTTTGATTTGATCATGTTATCTATGGAATTGAAGACTTTTGGGTAGAAATTGAGTTCTTCAAGGATAGACATTGTGTTATGTTTAGGATTTATGGAAGAGTTTGTTTTAGATCTTCTTGGTGTAGAACTCACTTGTTTTGTTTAGGCTTGACAAAACTCAAGTTAAGGTAGAGATTTGTTGGAATGATGACTTGATTTCTTGATGAAAATGCCATTCCAAAAACTTGGCTTAACTGTGGCTCGAGCAAACTTCAAACAAATTATTCGCTTGATATCCGCTCGAATGAATGTTAAAAGTACCTAATTCCTATGCTGCTTTATATATAAACATATTTTGTAGAGGGGAGTGCAACTAGAAAAGAGAGAGAACTCATTTTGTAATATTTGAGAGCTCATTGGGTGTATTGGGGTTTTGGAATTGAGGAGTGATTTGTAATACATCTCTTATACTCCATATTTGTTAGTGAATTCCTTTGAAGATTGACTACGCCAGTGGACATAACCTATTGTTTGAAGCTGAACCACTTAAATCTTGGTGTCTTTGTGTGATTGCTGATTTTCGTTTCTATTTTAATTTTGATTTGCTTTCGCTATTACTTTCTCTGCATCTAGTTCGCCTCTAGATCTCTACTCAATCCCAATAGCTATTATATACATTTAAAGCATCTGCATTTAGGAAAATTCCAAATTATAGGCTGTGGGCAAAAACAAGAGCAGCTGTGCAGAGAATAGAAGGTACTCCATGGGCAAGATTTGAAGAAGAAAGTTTCTACAAAGACCATTCCATATGGCCAACTATGCAGATTATATTAGAGTATTACATTCATGGAAAATTTTTTTTAATAATGAGGTGGAATGGTTGGAACAAATGAAATATATAATAGAGAAAAAAAGGAAATATATAATAAGCGAAATGTTTTAGTCATAAAGAGATCTTACAAAAATAAACTCACAACCTGATGTATCTTGATGTAGTATGTTCAATTGTAAATTTATTTTTATTATAAAGTAGATCTAATGTATTATATAAAATCATATAAATTTTTTTGTAACTGTAATACTTCTTAATATTTAATAGAAGATTCATGTAATAGTTTTACATGATTTCAACTATAGCCTTTCTTTAGGGGTGATAAATTACAGTAGCTAAGTAATGTGTCGAAGGAAATGGTCTTACAATCTTGACCTTTGTCACCATTATTAGTAATTACTATTTTTCTAAGTTTTAAGTATTATTTTTATTATTATTACTTTGTGTCTAGGGAGTATTTTTTTTTTAATTTTTTATTTGAGGTGATGTCGGGGCTTATTCAACAATGGGACCTTGTGTCCTAACTGGGCTTAAGCCCAAGTTTCCCAATGACCAAACCATTGAATGCAAGCTAGTAGATAGACTTCAGGCTTGGATTAGCTGGCCCAACCCACAGAATCCATTATGAAGTTTTTTTTTTAAATAAAAAACAAAAATAATGGTTACTTTATTTAAAACTTAAAACTAATAAATTTCCTTGCTTTATTTATATATTTTTATGTAGAAGGTGGGTTTAGTTAGATGTTCATTTTTTTCTTTAATTTGATCTATTAAACTTCATTTTTTTTTTTTTCATTCAAAAGCTATCATGGAGATAGTGTAAAATGCAATATATTATTTTTATCCGGTTAAGCCCTTGACTCATGTAACATTTCCACGTTACATCGATGAAATATGCAGGTCCTTGGAAATTGTTTGTACCCGCAAGATTCAGACCTTAGGCTTACGGGTACATACCTTCAAGACCAAGGCTCTTAATACTTGATGAGTTAATTGAAACCAGATCAAGGAATTAATAGTAAAGTCTCACTTTAGGATCTATACCTATATGAAAAAAAAAAAATTGAAAATTAGGTTATTGGATTGATGAAGATAGATGTTTGTGTGTGTGTGTATATATATATATATATATGAAAAATTCTTCTTATCAGTCACTATTCCACACCGTACATCCCATACTCTATGAAAAACGTCCCCACATCCTATGAAAAAAACTATAGGTGTGGGGTGTGAAAGTGAATAGCGGTTGATACATAGCTTTCTTATATATATATATATATAGTATTTCTAATTTCAATATTAGCATTATATGTACAAGTATTTCAGTTCATTGAAATATGTAGAAGGCTTACAAATATATTTTTCTCTTGTTTCTTTTACGGATTATATAATATTAGTCACCAGATCAGAAAAATCTTGATCAGTCTTCAAGGCCTATTTTTCTGAAAATAGAAATTCCGAGCAAATCAATTAAACTTTTGCCTTTTATTTTTTTTTTGGAAAATTTTATTTATAAGCTGGTATGTATATATAACACACTAATAAAGTATTTACATGACATAATTTGATTTAAAAGATAAATTTTAAAATTTAAATCTTACAATTAAATGAAATCTTAGCATTTAAGTTACGTGGATAGTGTGCTCTACGCACCAATCGATTTGAGAATATAATGACTCTTTTTACTCTAGAGCATTTTTTTTTTATTTTTTTGGCAGACCCTGGAGCATTTCTTGAAGTCTAAAAGTTGAGCTTGAAAATTAGCAACTTGCATGAGATTGATATTCAAAAGTCCAATATATTATGCTCTATACTAGCTAGCTTGCTTATTCGTCTTAGAATTTCATCTTTTTACAGTACCGTTCAAAACTTTGAATCTTGCTTTGAATGATGCCAAAGCATTTCACATTCTATATATATCTTTCCAAAGCTTCTTTGGTGGCCTTCAGTTCTATTTTTTTTTTGGAGCTCGAAGATTGGAGATCGAAAGAAATCTCTTATCCAATTAATGTTTGTACCGATAGAACTGGAATATTCATTTCTTATCTCAAAGGACTTTAAATTTCAGATCAGCTATAAAAAAGAACTGGATTCATGCACTATAAATAAACTGTTTATTTGCTGCCAGTTATATTTTTCTGTCAAAATAAAGATATTTCTCGTTGCATATAGTCATTTTCATTGTAAATATTTCATTATAAATACTCATTTTTCTTACAGTGATATCTCCGTGTGTGTACATGTATGCATGGCCGTGTCAGTGGGCAAGAACCTTTTAGAGGTCCGACTACAAGAGATTGAGCTATTTACAAAGAAAATTTTTATAATGATCATAATTTTATTGTTAGTACTGTACTATTTGCAACGATTAAAATTTAAAATTGAAAATAGTTAGATTTGCGATGAAAATATTTGGACAGCAAATTTTCGTCGGTATTAGCCTTAGGCAAGCATGTGTTCTTCAAATTCTCAAGAATATTCCCTTTGCAAATGAAAATTATACATATTATGGACAACCATAATTTGTTTGCAAATGGGAGTAGTGCATGCATCTGGCCGGCAACAAAGTTCTCCTTGCTAATTATAAGAATTCAAGGTATCAAAAGAAATATTTCAACAATTTGTTCTTGTAATTCCGACGAATATATATTATCAACAATAATAATATTGTTGTTGCAAAGAAGATTATATGTATACGATGGTAATCTCGTCGCAAATAGTAAAAGGTATATATGAGCTAAGTAGAAAAATAAAGGATATTTGAACAAATACCGCAGGTGAGGGCCAGAGGAGAATAGGCTTCTCTCTCGCATTTTTTGGTATAAAGTTTTTAGAGAATATACGACTGAGTGCTAGAGAGAATTGAAGGTGCTATCCTTTTGGAAATGAGCCTTGTTCGGGACACATTTCTTTGTGAACAATAAAAAGACTATTTATGTGAGGAATCTGTGTACATCCAACATTTCAGACATCATTCAGTGTCTGAAATTAGCAATTTTTGGTTGAAAACTATTCCAAAAATCACATTTCAGACGTGATCATTTGGGTTGTTGCATGCCCCCATTGAGTTTTAAAAAGGCTTTTTCCTAGCTTTCTACACATTTGTAATAATGATAGAACAGTAGCAGTTGTTCATCCATTTTTTCCTTATGTCTTTTTGGATGTTATGTCGTTTTTGTCTTTCTGTTAAGCGTCTATCATGTTTCGTTCATGTATTGTGTGTCTATAATGGTTTTTTAGTGTTTGGGGTGGGAAAGGGACGGTTTGAGTCTTGGAGAAATGGATCGGCTGATGGATTTTTGTGTTAGTGCATCAGGTATGTCAGGTTGAGTGGGATGGGTTGAGTGTTGGGGGAAGGGACGGTGACTCAGGCTGATGGGTCGGTTGATTAATTTAGGTTTTATTTTTTGTGTAATTATATTTTTGACTCTCAGTTTATATAAATGGTGATGCGTCTTTTAATGTTTCATTTATTCTTCTTTTTGTTTTCCTATGCATGTAACATCTCTCTCACCGAAGCTCTTCTCCTCCCAAAATTAGGTTTCCTCTTAGTTTTTGAGATTCATTCTTTTTTTTTTTTTTTTCACTCTTATGTGTTGGTCGATCTGTGTGTTTTTTATTTTTCGTTTCGTCTATGCTGGGTTGTTGGTTTGCCTTTTGAGACTTTTTTTTTCCCCTTTCTACTGTGCCATTTTATCTGTGTTTTTAGTCCTTTGTCGTTGTTCTATGTTTGTTGATCTGTGTTTCTAAAGCGTTGGGTTGTTGGTTTCTTGCTTCTTTTTTTCCCATTGTTCTCTTGGTCGGTTTTATGTTGGTTCCTTTTGTATTTTTTATTTGTCGCTATTTTGATCTGTGTGTCTCTGCAGTTTTTTTTAATGCATGTTTATTTTCGAAATTTGTCTTTATTTGTTGATTTTTTTGATCTGTGTTTTTTTTTTCAATAAATCTTTCCAACCTCCCAACACTCCACACTCCATTTTTTAAAATTTTTTTTTAATTTTTTTTATTAAATAATTTTTATATGAATAGTGAATAAAAAATTTGAAATAGTTTAAAAAAAATAAATTCAAAAAAAAATTTTAAAAAAATATTAAAAAATATTAAAAAATGTGGAGTGTGGAGTGTGGATGAATAGTAGGAGGTTGTGTAGCAAAACCCCATTTTTTGTTTTCTGAAAAAAGTATATGACTTTAATTCTTTTGGTTTGCATGTCATCATGTTATTGTGTTGATATGTGTGTTTATGTTTATTTTTTTGTATGTTTATTTTCTAAAAAAAGTATGAGTGTTACATTTTTTTGCATGTCATTGTGTTGCTGTCTTTTTTATTTTTTCGTTTTAATTGATCCAATTAATTGGTTTGTTTCTTGCAGGTAATTTGGAGTTTTTGGTTTGAGGTTTGTATATGACTTTCAATTTTTCGCCCGGTTTGTATATTGTGGTTGTTATTTTTCTGAGTAAGTGGATTGAAAATTTATATTTTTAGAATGATGAATCCCTCTTTTTTTCGTATATGTTGTGTGGGGTTTTTTTTTTCTTGGATATTTTTATGAGTGTGTTTCTTTTTGGTTTTCTTTTGGTGCATTTTTTATTTCTGAATATTAATTGTTTTCGTTTGCATGTCATCAAGTTATTGTTTTTTTCCCTTTTAAGTGATTCGATTTGTTGGTTTATTTTTTTCATAGAATTTGGACGGTGATCCAATTTTTTAGTTTGGTTTCTGAAAAAATTAGATGATTTTCAATTTTTTTCATGATGTTCTGGTGGTTTTTTATTTTATTTTTTACTTTAATTAATTTGATTTGTTGGTTTGTTTCTTGCAGGAAATTTGGAGTTTTTGGTTTGGAGTTTGTGTTGGTTTGAGGTTTGTTTATATCTTTCATTTTTTCCCCCGGTTTGTATATTGCGGTTGGTATTTTTCTGAGCAAGTGAATTGAAAATTTATATTTTTAGAATGTTAAGTATTTTTTTTTTTTGGTATCTATTGTGGATTTGTATATTTTGGGTTTTTTATTTCTACTTGTCTTTTAATAATTTTTAAGGGATTTAAGGAAGTGTTTTGCAAAAAAAGAAACAAAACGAAAAAAAAAAAATTGGACTTAATAGAACATCACTAAAGAGATTTTTATTTATCTTTTAAAAAATATTTAAGGAAATTGTTTGAGAAAACAATGGAAAAAAATGATCCGGTTTTTTGGGTTCGCTTATGGAAATAGACTTCCAGTTTTTTTTTTTTTTTTCATGTTATGATGTTTTGGTGGATTTTTTTCCCTTTAATTAATCTGATTTGTTGGTTTGTTTTATGCAGGAAATTTTGAGTTTTTTATTTGGAGTTTATGTTGCTTTGAGATTCGTATATGCCTTTCAATTCTTTTTTCAGTTTGTATATTTTGGTTGGTAGTTTTTTATTTGGAGTTAAAGTTGCTTTGAGTTCTGTATGTGTCTTTCAGCTTTATTTTTTCGGTTTGTATATTTTGGTTGGTATTTTTTTGAGCAAGTAGATTCAAAATTTATATTTTTGAAATGATGAGTATTTCTTTTTTTGTAAATATTGTTGGATTTGTATATTTTGTTATTAATAGGTTAATAGATGTTCTTATGTTTTTTACTTTTAAGAATAATGAGTATCTTTGTATTATATATTTGATTCAGTTTGTATGGTATTGGGTTTTATATGTTTTTTGATCCATTTTTGTAGGCTTTTAGTTTTTTTATTTTTTCACTATTAAAAAATTAAAATTTTTATATGAGTCTCATATTTATTCATTTTTTTCAAATGGAGTGCACGACGCTTATGCACTCTATAACTGTAAATATCAAATTTCTTTTAAAAACAAGTAAAAGAATGAGCTAGAATCTTAATTAATAATGGTAGGTTGTTTGTTTAAATAATAATAATAATAATAATAATAATAATAATAATAATAATAATAATAATAATAATAATAATAATAATAATAATAATAATAATAATAATAATCAGGTTGAATGTGAATAAGTTCATGAAAATGGAGTAATGCTACTATGTCCCTAATTTATACTACTCGCTTTGCCCCTTGACATGACACCATAATGTGGTGGTACGTGGCCTATTAAAAAAAATATATATATTTAAAATAAAATCGGATCTGAACATAAAAGGAGGAAAACTAAACCCTAGATTCCCTCTAATTTGTTATGTTTGTGTTTTAAATTTTTTTAATTAGATGGCAAATTAAGTGATATAAATTAGGGATATAGCAACATTACTCTTTTAGTAATTCTTTGCTTTGCTTTGACTTATTATAACAAAAAACACTTCACAATCTAATTTATAATATTTTTTTGGTATTTTATTGTAAATAAAATATTTTAAAATTAATGTTTGCGGATCATTAAAGTGGTGGGGGTGGAAAAATGGTAGAGAATCGAGATAATGGAGCCTGCAACATAGGTTGTGAGAATGAATAAAGCGGGACCAATGGAAATGTTTGATGTTTGGTCTTTGGTGGAGGAAGTCATGCATGCGTGAGAAAGAGATAGGAATAGAGAATAGGAACCTTAAGAACAGAGAACTGTTAAGAGAGAATAAAGGAAGTATACATGGAAGCCCATAATTAGCATTAGATCATGAGTAGTGCTATATGTAATTATAATTTTATTTATAACAACACTCATGCATTTTGTCATTTTTTTTTTGAAAATTCAAAATTTTGAATTTTAAATTTTATAATTTTCAACATATCAATAACTCATATGTAGAGAAGTAAATTTTTTGTAAGTTTTTATTAATTAGTATATTTAGCATTTTCCTTAGAGTATTAACATTGGCTTAGTCATATGTTAGTATTAACATTGGCTTAGTCATGTGCTCCCTCTTTCTCCCTCCCCCTCTCTCTCTAGAAAAAATCCTCTTCATTCTCTCTAAACTCTCTCAAACTTTAGATCAAACGAAAGAGGGTGGGAGCTTCAGCTCCTCCCCCTCTTTCTCCCTCCCCTCCCTTCTCTTCTGTCCATTTTAATTTCTGTGTTGCGTTTTTTTGATTTTGTATTTGTTCAGGCCAAATAAGGGAGGATTGCCGTTCGGGTCTTTCCAGACGTTGCCAGTCTACACGCACTCCACCGGGATGATGCTCAGCTACTGATCTTCAAGACTACCAAATACGACGTTCATCGGGGTGGAGCGTAGCCCGCACGCGCAGGACGAAGTTCCGGATCTCGTTGGCACGTGTCCATCATGCGCCACCTCGGAGCCCGCTATTGATGCCATGCTCGGCTTTTCTGGACTCCCTGACTCTGTGGCTTCCAAGATCGACCGTCGGCTTTCCTCCCCGAGTGACCAATGCCCTGCATGCGCCAATGCCGACGCATCGTGCATTGTTCATCCGTTTTTATTTTTTCGTTTCATTTGTTGTTCCTTTTCAGTGTTTTTGTTGCTGTCTATTTTTTCCATTCCTTTGTTCTTTTGTTGACTTGAGTGAAGTGTTTGAGCCTTTGGATCGAACGCAATATGGGGCAAGAGCTATTCGAGAGTGATGGGCGATGTTATGACTGGTGATATCGTACGGCCAGTGCTCGCGCATAGGTTTGCCTGTGTAGTGGAGGCTGTTTGTGTGCGTGCGTGAGTTGGGTGCTCATGCCATCAGGACTCGAGATGCCGATGCTTGCGGTGGGCGTGACGTCCGGGGTCACATCGGTGCTTGTGGTTCTGTTGTTTAGTCTGTTTAGTTAGTAGTTGTTACTTGTTAGTTTTTAGTTTGTTAATGTGTTTTATTTGTTTTTAATAAAATCGAAATAGACTAGTGGATTTAGTGTCCATAGTAGAGTCTCGTACTTTTCCTCCTTGAGAGGACAGAGGGGCCATCAATCTATTTACAGAGCGCTTTCTCTATGAGGAGAGAGTTTGTTGAGAAGTTAAGACAATATTCGCCACAAAAGAATTTATGTGTGGGGAAGCCCAAGAGCTGATGTGTAGTTTGGCTTATAGTCTGGATTTTTTCATGTATTGATAAGTTACAATTGTAACTTTTGTTCATTAATGAAATGAGTCTGTTTCTATTAAAAAAAAAAACTTAATTGGACCTAAAATCTCTCTTTGCATTGGATCAAGTGGGCCTACAACATCTATTTTCAATAAGGAAAATAGATCTTTAAAGATTAAACTAGATAGGCTTTTAGGTGGACCTACAACATCCTTTTATATATATATATATATATATATATATATATATATATAGAAAACAAGCTTTATTAAAAGACATCAGCCTTACAAATCTTTATCAGTCCAATGGACTTGAGAAATTACATCAGGGAAAGATCTCCACCACAAGCTAATGTAATTTGACATTCCAAGCAAATCTAGCAAGCCTATTGCGGCTGCATTACACATCCTTTCCACATGTCTAACTTCAAAACTTTCAAATCGTGCCATTAACTCTTTCGTATCCTTTATGACATTGCCTAACATAGACATGGAAGGCTTAGCCTGTTGCAACTCCTTCACGATGATCAGATAGTCACTTTCAATGATGAGATTGTTGATCCCCAAGTGGACACTCAGCTGAAGACCCCTGAGGATAGCTAGCATCTTGATCCCTGTTGCATCACCGACTTCCTGCTCTTTCTTACTAGCTGTCATAAGTATGTCACCCTGGCAATCTCTAAGAATTGCTCCAATGCCTGTATTGTGATGTGCTGGAAACATGGCTCCCTCAACATTTAATTTAAACACCCCAGGAGGGCGATGTTCCCAATGGCAGTGGTGTCTCACCAATTTTAGTAGCTTTCCTTTAGTCTCTTTAAAGGCCTTCTGGACAGCCAGAGCATGCTCAATTGCTTGTACATGATGTAGGCACTTGTTCTCAAAAGTCAATAGATTTCTTCAGTACCAACATCTCCAAGATATCATAAAGAATAATTCAACTTCTCCCTTGCTCCCCATCCCACTTAGGTGGTCTGTAATATCAACATACTGTTTGTAAGAGCCTACTGATCTAACAATAGGCATATAGTTGTCCCAACATTCTTGGAGGGTCGAGCAATAGCAAAGGGCATGGGCCACATCCTCTACCTCAAATCCACAGAATTGACACATCTCTTCATTCAATACATGTCCCTCCTCAAATTATGCTTGTAGGTAGGATCCCTTTTCAAACTTTCCAAAAAAAAAAGATCTTAATCTTGTTGGGGAGTTGCATAGTCCATATACTACTCCATAATTTCTACAAAGACATAGTCTTTGAGCACTCACCTGCCATGTTGATCTTTTTAGATTCTCTGAACAACTTGTATGCACTTTTCACACTAAATTTTCACTGTTTTTAGGAGCCCAAGTTAATTTATTGTTTGGTGTACTAGGGCTAAGAATCAATTTCAATACCTCATTAGCTGTTGCTGCAGGTAACACTATTCTCACTTTCTCAACATCCCACCACTTGGTATGAGGGTCAATTAAACTGTCCACAATTGCATTGTTGTTAGTGATCTCCTCTTCTTTCATACTATTAGCTAGTGTCGTGTAACCAGGAAGCTAATAGTCCCTCCATATATTAATTGACTTACCAGTGCTCACTCTTCATCTACACCCCAATGCTATATGCTCTTTGGCTTCCCATATCCCATTCCATACAAAAGAGGGATTATAACCCAGTTTAGAATCCAAAAATTGAACCCTTGGGAAGTATTTGACTTTAAAAACTTGGTGTAGCAAAGTACTAGTTTCTTGCATAATCATCCATCCTTACTTGGCTAAGAGAGCATCATTGAAGGTTTTGAGATCCTTAAAACCCATTCTCCCAGCCTGTTTAGTCTCACACATCTTAGCCCAACTCATCCAGTGAATTTTATGCTCCTCTTTTTTTTGACCCACCAAAATCTTGCCATCATTTGTTCAAGCTCGTGACACAAGCTTCCAAGGAGTTTAATGTAGCTCATAGAGTAAGTGGGGATTGAGAGAGCCATAACCTTAATAAGAACCTCTTTACCCTCCCTGAGACTGCATCTTCTCCTTCAAGCTTTGCAATTCTTTCCACACTTTATGCTTAATATATGAGAATGCTTTAGTTTTTGCTCTACCAACCAAGGGAGGCATGCATAAGTACATCTCATACTGTAAGAACTGTTGTACACCCCAAAAGGACATAAGCTCCTCTTGCTTCCTAGAATCAACATTCCTACTGAAAACCATTGTAGTCTTCTCTCTATTAACTTTCTGCCCTGAAGCCTCCTTATAGCTGCCTAACAATTGTTGAATTTTGTTGTTTTCTTCTATAGTTGCCTTACAAAAAAGGACAATGTCCTCAACAAAGAGAAATATGAGAAATTCTAGGAGCCCCTTGACATATTTGGATTCCAGATGGTTGTCTTTCAGTTTCAGCTTGGTGGAGTAAAGTGATAAGGCCTTTTGTGCATAACAGAAAGAGGTATGAAGATAACGAGTTCCCTTGTCTTATGCCTCTTGAGGGTATAATAATACCCTTTGGCTCACCATTTATCAACACTGAGAATGTAACACATTTGATACACATCATCACAAGTGCAATCCATTTAGTCTAAAACCCAATTTTGTCCATAACAGTCTGTAAGTAACCCCACCCAATATGATCATATGCCTTACTCATGTTTAGCTTAATGGGCATGTAATCATCCTTGCCTTGTCTCCTGTTCCTCAAGAAATGAATAATTTCATAAGCTACTAGGACATTGTCAGTAATGAGGTGTCTTATTACAAAAGCACTTTGGGAGCTGGATATAATATCTTTAAGAACAAGCTTGAGCCTATTAGCTAACACCTTAGATATCAGTTTATAAATAACATTACACAAGTTAATAGACCTATACTCAGTAATTTTCCCAGGCTTCCTTTTCTTCAGAATTAGAGTAATAAAAGTGTGGTAAAGAGAAGAGGGAAATGTACCATTTTGCAAGGCCTGAAGAACAACACTAGTGACAGCATCACCAACAATGTGCCAGTATTGTTGGAAAAAATGGGTGCCATTCCATCAGGGCCTGGGGCCTTGGAAGGATGCATCTGGTCAAGTGTTGCTTTCACTTCTTCTCTCTTAAACTGCTTTAATAGCTCCCTATTCATATCATCAGTGACTCTTCCAGTCAAGCCATCAAGAAATTCCATGCTGCTAGTCTAATTTGCAGCAGTAAATAAAGACTGGAAATAGTTTAAGATCACTTGATCCATTCCCTCCTCAAAATGCCATACTCTACCCTCATCCTTTAAACATTTGATCCAAATTTTGCTTTTCCTTAGGGAAGCCTTATGATGGAAGAATTTGGTATTACAATCTCCTTCTTTTAACCAAAGTGCCTTGGATTTTTATTTTCAAAGGATCTCCTCCCTTTCAAGCCAACACTGTAAATTATTACGAGCAGACGTCCTCTAATCAGACTCTCATCAATTGGATCAACTGGATCCTTCTTCGCCTTGTACTATCTTCCTTGTCCCATAACACCCCTACATGTATCCATGGCCCAAATGGTAGATGATCATCTTGCAGCATGTCAAGTTGAGTGTAATGCAAGGTGCATTCTCGATCGTTGTGGCCTAACCTCCCACATGCATAGTAGAAATTAGACAATTTTTCATATGCAAATTTGACCCAACATGAGCCAAACGTACCCATATTGACCCTCTTGTCACGCATGAGTGGTTGAGTTATATCCATTTTCACTCTTATCCACAAGTATTCCCCCATGCAGCATCTACCTGTTCTACATCGACTTCCTCCACAATTCCAATGACACTACCAATCAATCTCCCCACCCGCTCATTCATAGCATGCAACGACATATCATATAAGTTTACCCAGAAATAGGCTTTTGTAATCCATTCGTAATCTGTAACTCCCATACCATGGCTTTCAGTAGCACAAGGTTCTTATCAAAAGACCAAGGCCCTTCTCTTATCACATGGATTTATCATATTCATCTTCAAACTCAACTAGCATTAATCTGGATCCCATATCCTTGAATAAGATTTTCCTAACAGGCTGTCAAACTTTCTTCATAGTGCTCTTGAATGCTTCTCGATTGTAGTACTGTTTTGTAAGAAGGGATACAATTAAGCATTTTTCTCCACTTGCAATTGTTGGCTCAATGATGTTAGAATCCACCAATATTTCCTCCTTTTCCTTCTCCCACAAAGACATATTCTTGTACAAAGTTTCTAGCTATCGTCATCAAATGGAAAAGCCTATACTACGGTAGGAGAGAGACCTACAACATCTATTTTGAAGAAATAAAGTAGATATTTCAAGAATAATCTAAGCTTGTGGTAGTAAAGGACTAGTGGATCAGGTAGCATGCAAGCAAGATCCAAGAAAAGGTGCCAAGCTATTTAATTTTTATTCAAAATGACTTGATGTGAAAAATAAGAGAAATGATATTTGCAGTCGTGGAGTGCACAAATGCCACGCATTCTCTTTGAAACCAAATGAATAAATATGGAACCTACATGAAAAAAAACTAATTTTTTAATAGTGGACCTTACTTTTTTTCAAAAGAATTGCGCGGTACTTGCACACTCCAGGACTGTATGTAGCATTACTCAAAAAATGAATTTTGCAATAGATCATTTAGATCTTCTATCATTGCTTGAGTTCTATTATAACAAAGAAAAAGATAAAGAAGTAGAATTGTATGAGTCTATTTGAGATGGATGAGACTTGGCTTTGAGTACTCTCACTTCTAAGAGAAACGACTTTATAATCTAATTAGTGGACTGTTCAAGTGTAATTTTATGTTGTATCCAAGAAATGGACATTATTCTTTATTTCTCTGCATTGGTAAAGCCGATTTCTACGTCTCTTTCTTAAATCTTTTATCTAAAAAAACAAATTGGATAGTTAGGATCATACATCCTAGGAATTAGATTGATAGTGACACACTAAGGATATATGTCATCTTGCAGGTGCATGGGGCTTACCTATCACTAGGGGGTTTCAATTTGAAACCCTAAATTAGTCTGGGGGTTTGAACCCCTAGATGATTTTAGGATGTCGATTTACAATAGTTCTACAAATATTTACCAAATAATAAAAATCATTACAATCACACAAATATCTCCATAACAAACATATCACAATCCCATCCTTTAAATCCATTCATGAATTACATCCTCCATAGTCCAATCCGAGAACTAGAGAGACACGAACTCAACTTCGACTTGGCAACGACGATGAGTGAGAGAGGTCTATGTGTACTGTCATGAGGAGAGAGAGAGAGAGAGATAGAGAGAGTTGAGGGAGTCTGGAAGAGGGGATTCGAGAAGGGGATGAATTTACATATTAAACAAAACGACGCTATTTTGGAGATACCCAAAACAATGTTGTTTTATTTAATGTGTAATTTTATTATTATATATATATATATTTATATTTGTCATTTGGGGCGGGGGATATGCAGAGTAGGGCCAGGCTCGATTTGCCCCTCACCCTTGCAGGGGTGGTCGGATGCGGGCGGATTGTCCCGCCACCCATATCTAGCTGATGGAACCATTGCCTTATCATGGCAGAGGCGGGGCAGGGTCTCGTTGCCCTCTCCTACCTATTGTGCCTACAAGGGCAAGGTTACGTGAGCCAAATCTAAAAGATCTAAAGATGGAGAACTCATCTCTTGTGCTAGCGTAATTTATTTGGAGGCCAAAATAGGCGGGCTGCATTTGAAATTGAAAAGCGGCATGTGAGCATCATGTGTTGGTCTTTAGACAATAGCTAACATAAATTTTTATGATTAGTGACCAAGAAACGAATGAGCACAATGGTGTGACACCTAAACATGGTAAATCGAACACTTTAAGGCCTAACATGTTAAATGAGCATCTCTATGATTTGGGTAATGTGATATCCAAAGATCTTGAAGGATTGTTCGATTACATTCGAGAATACAACTCCCTCATCAATCTTTCAGCTGAGAAATTTGGAATTAATTTTTTTAAAAAATAATTATTTTCATGATTCACTAAAGGCGGCGTCGATTTAAGAAGGTACATAATTTTGAGGTAGACATTGACAAAGAAGTGTAACTGAATTAATAAGTTGGTGAAGTGATAATGGCATTGATAATGACATGATTTGCCAATCATAATAATATGTGGTAATTTTAGTATTGCCTCATGTATATAACATCCACGTCAGCTTGCCATCTAGATATTTTGGGCAATTTGATGATTTTTTTAGAAAAACTCTTTATAATTGTTTCCATTTCTTTTTTTGTTTAAAACTTCAAAAATAAACTGCCCCCTAAAGAATACCAACTAACTAATTAATTAGGCTATCCAAAAATACGAAAGAAGCTAAAATATTGATAAAATGTAACCAATAAAACACTATTTTGAAATTTTGAAAATGAGTAAAAAATTCAAACAACTTAATTTTAGAATAATGCTACACGGCCACCATCCCTTTCACTTATCCTCCCACTATCCTATTATGTGATATTAAATTATTAGAGAACTTATAGATTAATCATTTGATGCCATGTCATGAAATGTTGATATAATGATGGTAAAATAATTGATAAATAATGGATTTGTTTAAAAAGAATAAGGTAATTAGAATTAACAAAATTCAACCTGGTTGCCACAATATGAATTTCTTTTTGGACATAAGATTTTATTCCATTTCATAAACTTGTCATATATGTCTACAATCCACGCAATTCTTAAAATACTCATTACATATTGCTATTTTTCTTTCTTCTCCGTAACGTGTACGTTTACTTTTTTTGAGCAAAAGTTTATATGATTTTATTCAAAAAATATAAAGGAACAGCTCCTAAGAGCATTGGCATTGGATTATTCAAATGCCTGTGAAATGTAAAATTTGACTTGTTTTACATAAGATTACTTACATTGGATTATCCAAATGGAAAAATATATGACTTTTAGCTATAGTGTGTTAGTGTTGTGGGTCATATATGACTGTCTACTGTACAATGACCAAAGTATATTTTTATTCGATAAACGTTAGATGCCGGTTCCTTTTTGTACTCTTCCTGCATCCATATCTCTAATAATTGCGAGGTTCAGATAATTGTTGCACTTGATTGATGATTTTTGTGGTGGGCAGATTTTTGCACTCTAGTTTGGTTTGTAACTAAAAAAATTGTGGGTAATTTTGTGGGCAGATAAATGTATTTGTGGGCAGTTTGGTTTCAATTAATAGAACAAAAAAAATTGAAAAAAATATTATTGAATTTATAATATTTTATTATTATTTTGACTAATAGTTGGATAATCCAATGTGGGAATAAGTTTGAAATGGAATAGCCAAATGCAAAATCATGTCATATTATGCAAATTTTACATTTGCATTTGCATAATCCAATGCTAATGCTCTTATAGTTTTCTATAATTATTGAATAAAATAATATATATTCTTCAAATTTTAGTTAACAAGAAAACATTTTATTCACAAGCTCGTATGTTGAGCACATTTAGTAAAATGTTTACATGAAATAATTTGATTTGGAAGATAAATTTAAAAATCTGAATCTTACAAATCAAATTTACTATTTATGTGATGGATGATATGATATACATACTGGCTTGAAAATATAACAACTCGTTAACAAGTTGCAGTGGGATTAGTTAGGAGTGTAACCGGTCCTGTTCTGGACAAATTTCAAAACTCAACCGATATATAACGGTTTTGAAATGTAAGAACCGAGATAAATTGATTTACATAGTGGCATTATATAAGGTGAGATTTGAGAGTTGGTTCTCTAATGTTTGTTCTACTCAAAGGAACTTTAGTTTTTTAAGTATCCCCAAAGGAACTTCTCATTCCCCAAGAAACATTCATAGATAGATAGTCAAATAGAGAACAAAATATTTTAAGCCATCTGGAATAAAAATATCTTACATTCACTTATACAAGTAGTTTGGCATTGTCAATCTATACAAAAAAGCATATTTCTACAGAAAAGCATCCCGCCACACTTCAACTTGTGATGATACTAAGCATCATTTACAATTGATAGTCAACAATTAAAGCAGTGACACTCATCAACATTACTTCTCTGCAATATACATACATAAAGGTGCTTCTAGTCATAAAAAACTAACAAACTTTCATTTGAACCTCACAATTGAAATTCATATTTCTCAACTAAATGTGACGAAAATAAAAAATTCTGGAAAAAATTAGTACATGCCAATTGTACCTAACACTTTCTAATATTTGTGTGCCTGTAAAAAATGAAGCAACCTTCTCCAACTTCTTTCACATTGGTTGATGATCACATTGTTAGAGCATTGGAATTTTTCTATATTTCCTATCACTTTTCATTATAAGAGAGGGTTTATATACACACTTTACAAAGGAATAAAGAAATCAAATCAAATTGGTTATAGAGCATTGGAGGCAAAAACAAAATAATAGAATTCTTACAAATAGAATTGCTACATTTTATCGTCTAGAATATGCTCTGTTTGTGGTGATGACTTGGCATTCTCCTTTTCTTATGATGTAGAGTGCATAACAGATCCTCTATTCTAATACTCCCCCTCGAGTCCAATGGGGTATCACCCACCGTGAGACTCGATTGAAAAAAGTAAATTTATCAGCAACTAGAGGCTTAGTAAATACATCTGCAAGTTGATCTTTAGAGCTATAGAAAGAAATACGAAGTGTGTTGGCAGCTATTCTGTCTCTAACAAAGTGATAGTCAATATCTATGTGTTTAGTTCTTGAATGATAGACTAGATTAGCAAAGAGGTAAATGGCCCCAATATTGTCACACCACAAAGTAGGAGGCTTAGATAGAGGAAGACCTAGTTCATGGATGAGAGTTTGTAACCAAATGAGCTCCACAGCAGAGGAAGACAGAGACTTATATTTGGCCCTTTGTACTAGAGCAAGCCACAGTCCGTTGTTTCCTAGAGCTCCATGATATGAGATGCCGCCCCAAAAATATACAGAAGCCACCTGTGGATCGGCGATCATCTAGGCATCCAGCCCATTCAGCATCGGAGTAAGCTTGAAGAGTCAAGTTAGACTTGGATACAACGAAAAGAACATAGTTGATAGTAGCTTTGAGATAGCAGAGAATTCTTTTAACTGCACACTAGTGAGGGAGCTTAGGAGAGTGCATAAACTAACAGACCTTGTTTATTGCAAATGATATATTGGGTATGGTCAAGGACAAATATTGTAGATCACCTACAATGCTTCTGACTCGTTCGAAAATGAGCAGCCAAAAGGCTATCCCAAGTGCAGGAGCGTGTCGCGTAGTACTTAGGAATAAATTCCTAGATCGTCTCCACAGGGAAAGTGCTAAAAATAAACTCGTGTAAAATAATGGAATTATATACAATGAGAAAATAAAAATAAAAAGTGATGATATTTACAATGGATGAAAGAGTGTAATGAAAAAGAAAATTTACTGGTAGTGAACCAGATTCATTTTTGTTGGCTTTGAGCGTTTTGGATGCAGTGATTAAAAGTAAAGAAATTAACGTGCAAGACAGCGAATTAAAATTGCCAGGAATTTAAATGACTGAAATTTAAAAGAACAAGAAAATTAAATGACATAAAAATAAATTGCAGAAAATAAAAGTGCAGAAAAATAAATGACAATAAATTAAAGTGCAGAAATTAAAAGTGCAGGAAAATAAAGTGCAGTAATTTAAAGTGCAGAAAATTAAATTGCAGAAAAATAAATGACAGTAATTTAAAGTGCATAAATTTAAATGACATAAATTGAAATAAAAAAAAATAAAAATAAAGTGAAGACTACAGATAAAGGAGAGGACAGCTCGATAACACAGTTGGTCCATTAGGCTCTCAACTGCATCACCGAACTCCCTCACTTCATCTGCGTTGTCTCCTAAACTGAAAAACTACCACTATTCTGTTCTACAGCTACTGGGCATCTAACATCTGCCACCCATTCTTCGACTGCTTACAGGCCTTTATATAGGCTTCAAACTGCACTGTGTTTAGTTTAATCCGTGAACTCCCATGTGCATCTGTTCCCTCATATCATTCTTTTTTTCTCGTGCGTCCAGCCTCAAAAGCAAACCAGCCGACCAGCTTTAGTTCTTTTTCTTATTCCTTCTTCCTTCCACCGAAACACCCAACGTGCTTTCTTCCCTTTTTTTTTTCTTTTTTTTTCTTTCTTGTTTGTTCTCGCTTCCAGCCGAGACTGCACTGTTCTTCACGTCCGTTTATTTTCTTCTTCCCTTTGAGCCGAACTGCACCCATTCATTTCTTTTTCTTTGTCTGCTGCACCGAACCACAACACATGCACCGAAATGCAAGTGCATTATTTTCTTTTGCACCGAACTGCTATCACCGACACCGAACCTATTCTTCTTTGTTTCGGTTTCTTTTTCTTTCTTTCATTCTATCTCTTCCAACTCTTGTTCTTGCTGCACCGAACTCCAGCTGACTTGTCTATTTATTTATTTTCTTTTTCTTTTTTCCGTGCGTCGTTGTGCAGCGTCCGATGAAAACAGAAGCCTTTCATCTTTTTTTTTTTCTCTTTCGTGCGTCTGGCATGGCTGGGCAGTGTGGTGGCTTCGGGTGAGGCTGGCGACGTACGTGGCTGAGGAGGCAGCGGGTGGAAGAGCTGGAAACTTGCTCTGTTTTTCAGTGTCAAAACAGGGGACTGGTTTCGGTTGAGCTGTGCATGTGGGCTGCGGCTGTGCATGCGCCGAACGCATGCATGGAGGCTGGCGGAGGTGGTGCTGTGCAGCGTGGTTGGCTGAGGAGGCAGCAGGTGGAAGCCGTGAGTGCTTTCGACGTGCAGGCCGTGCATGGTGCATGCATGAAGTGGTGCTGAGCCGAGGGTGGCTGGGCCGTGCATGGTTGTGGAGAACTGATCGCGCAGGTGCTGCGGTGGTGGAGAGGCGGAGGGCCGCGGCTGCGCAAGCTCGGAACGCATGCATGGAGATTGCATGCGTTCGGTCGAGAGGTTGAAGACGAAGCCAAACGACGTGCAGCTTATCCCAGACGACAGGTCGTTTGGCTTGGACGGCTGAATCAGAGCTTGTAGAAAACGACATGTCGTTTAGCTTACAGGCCAAACGACATGTCGTTTAGCCTGCGCAGTAAATAAAAAAAATAAAAATAAAAATAAAAATAAAATAAAATAAAATAAAATAAAATAAAATAAAATAAAGTAAAATAAAACAAACAGAATAATAAAAAAAAATAAAATTAGAAAAAGAAAATAATTAATTAATTAAAAATTAAACAACAACTAAACTAGAATATTAAAAATGTGTTGTGCATGTGAGACAATAAAATCAAATTAAATTACAAGTTATAAAATATAAGCATAAACTATGCTTTTAATCAATTTAATTCATAACTTGAATTTATTGCCTCTTGATCATTTTTCCATCTAAAATCAATGATAATATGATGAAACAATTAAAATTACATTGATTTTAACTATATAAATTATGCAATAATGCAGCTCAATCAGCTTCTAAACAGTGTGACATCTTCAAATGCAGGGGAATCAAATTGAGACAGTTTGAGGAAGGTTGCCATTGGAGAAAACATAGGTTTAGCATGGAGCATGTTGCTCCGAGTAAGCAAATCCTTGCTATATTTGCGTTGAGAGAGAAGTAAGCCACCACCTGAATGATCAATTTCTAAACCAAGGAAATATGAGAGACGACCAAGATCTTTGACAGGAAATGTAGCCCCCAAAGCACGAATAAGAGAGTCAATGGCAGTCGGTTTAGATGAAGTAATAACCATATCATCAACATAAACTAGAACATAAATGTGAAGATCACCATGACTTAGGATAAATAGTGAGAGATCCACTTGAGAAGCTGTAAAGCCATAACCAAGAAGCCAAGAACTAAGCTTGGCAAACCAAGCCCATGGCGCTGACTCGTTCGGAAATGAGCTGCCCAAAAGGGCCGTCCCAAGTGCAGGAGCGTGTCGCGTAGTAATTAGGAATAAATTCCTAGATCGTCTCCACAGGGAAAGTGCTAAAAATAAACTCGTGTAAAATGGTGGAAATATTTACAATGAGAAAATAAAAATTAAAAAGAAGTGATATGTACAATGGATGAAAAAGTGCAATAAGAAAAAGAAAAGATTTACTGGTCGTGAACCAGATTCATTTTGTTGGCTTTGAGTGTTTGAGATGCATGTTGAAAAGTAAAGAATTTAAAGTGCAAGACAGTGAACTTAAATTGTTGAAAATTAAATGACTGGAATTTAAAAGTTGCAAGAAATTAAAAGTGCAGGAAAATTAAATGACAGTAATTTAAATTGCAGTAAGGTAAAATGCAGAAAAATAAATGACATAAATTAAAAGTGCAGAAAAATAAAGTGCAGTAATTTAAAGTGTAGAAAATTAAGTTGCAGAAAATTAAATGACAATAATTTAAAGTGCATAAATTTAAAGTGCGTAAAATTAAATGACGTAAATTGAAATAAAAAAATAAAAATAAAGTGGAGACTACAGATAAAGGAGAGGGCAGCTTGATAACACAGTTGGTCCATTAGGCTCTCAACTGCATCACCGAATTTCCTCACTTTATCTGCACTTTCTCCAAAATAAAAACTACAGACTAATCCTAAGTGGGCGTCTAACATCGACCCAGACTCTACTGGGCGTCTAACATCTGCCACCTTCTTCGTTTGCTTACAAGCCTTTATATAGGCTTCAAAATTGCACTGTATTTGCTCAGTCCGTGACATCGTCTCCCATGTGCATCTGTTCCCCTTGTATCATTCTTTTTCTCGTGTGTCCAGCTTCAAAAGCAAGCCAGCCGACCAGCTTTATTTCTTGTTCAATTTCTGCATGTGTAAAGTAGCTGGGTTTCGGTGTGGGTTCTCCTTCTTTATTTTCTTTCACTGCTTTCGGCCGAAACAACACATGCTTGTTTATTTTCTTTCTTGCTTTCCAGCCGACCGAATGCACTGCTTTCTTCTTCTTCTTCTTCTTTTTTTCTTTGTCTAACCGAACGCCCAGCATGCACCGAACACATGCAGTTTTCTTTTCTTTATTTTCTTCACTGCTTTCCATTGCACCGACCGAATGCACTGCTTGTTTTTCTTTTCTTTTCTTTTTCTGCTGCACCGAACCACATGCACTGATCTGTAGTTGTTTACTTCCTTTCTTTTTCTTTCTTTCTTTCTTGCGCCGAAACCACATGCATGCACCGAATAGTTCTGTTTTCTTCTTCTCTGCTGCATGCACCGAAACCGATCACATGCATCAAACTTCACTTTCTTTTTCTTTCATTCGGTTTCCTTTCTTTGTTCTTTGTTCCCCACCGAACTCCAGCCGAAGCTGCACTGAATGGTTCACTTATTTCAAACTCGCGTGTTCTGTTTCGGAGGTATGAAAACAGAGGAAACCGTGCGATTGTTTCGTGGTGGTGAAGAGGCTGTGCTGCTGCTGGCCGGCGGAGAGAAGGTGTAGTGGCGTTGGTGGCTTCGGAGAGTTGCTCATGGTGGCTTGGGCACGGCTGCGTAAAGCTTGGAACGGCATGCATGGCGTTGCATGCAGTTGGTCGAGAGGTTGAAGATGAATCAAAACGACGTCGTTTGGTTTTCGATGAAAACGGCACGTTGTCGACCTCAAACGGCAGCTTCAAGTTCCGTGTAAAACGACATGTCGTTTTTCCTAAACGACATGTTGTTTAGGACCTGTGCAGAAAAAATAAAATAAATTAAAATAAAAATAAATAAAAATAAATTAAAATAAATTAAATTAAATTAAATTAAATTAAAATAAAATAAAATAAAATAAAATAAAATAAACTAAAATAAAATAAATAAGATAGAATAAAAATAAAAATCAAATAAAATAAAATTAGAAAAAGAAAATAATTAATTAAATAAAAATTAAATAAAAACTAAACTAAAATATAAAAAGGAAAAATGTGTTGTGCATGTGAGACAATAAAATCAAATAAAATCACAAGTTATAAAAATAAGCATAAACTATGCTTTTAATCAATTTAAATCACAACTTGGATTTATTGCCTCTTGATCATTTTTCTATCTAAAATCAATGATAATATGATAAAACAATTAAAAATACATTGATTTTAACTATATAAATTATGCAATAATGCAGCTCAATCAGCGCCTGCTTGAGGCCATAGATGGCCTTGTGAAGTTTGCAGACATATGTGGGATGAGCAGGATCAATAAAGTCTTGAGGCTGCTGCATGTAGACACTGTCAGTGAGAGAATCATGTAAAAAAGTATTTTGAATATCCAATTGGCGAAAAGGCCACCCACGAGGAATAGCAATAGAAATAACCAAATGAATGGTGGATGACTTAACTATAGGGTTGAATGTCTCGTGGTAGTTAATTTCAGGCTGCTGATGGTAGCTTTTGGCAACCAGCCGAGCCATCCTATGCTCAAAGGAACCATTAGCATGAAACTTGGTGTGAAAAACCCACCTATAGCTAAGAATGTTAGGGGAAGGAATTAGTGGTACCAAGCTCCAAGTTTGATTATGAAGAAGAGCATTAAATTCCTGAGCCATGGCATCACGCCATTCAAGAAACTTTGAAGCAACTGAGTAGCTTGAGGGCTCGTCCGGAACAACAACAAAGGTGGTAAGACATATTCGACTTGGATATGGGACAATGCCATTCATAAAGACACGAGGGCAAGAAGAGTTTGTGTGGGCATGAGTGATGATGGGAGAATGAGGAGGGACAAGTATAGAAGGAGAATAAGAGATAGGGAAGGAGAGAGTTGAAGGATTTGGCAAAGAAGGAGAAACATATGCAGCGGAGTGAGAGGTTGAAGACGAAGTAGATGGGCCTAGGCCTAGACCAAGTATAGAAGGAGAAAATACGGGCAGATGGGCCGTGTTTGGAAGAGAATAGGTAATTGGTGGGTTGGGTCATGTTTTTGAAAATGGGAAAGAGGTCTCATTAAATCACAAAAAATGCTAGATGTAATTGGCCATAGGATAACCGGTGTGCAATCGCTGATGTGGTGGCCATGTCATTAATGAAACGATTGTGTTTCAATTGATTTTTTTGAAGAAAGAAATGGTGCGTTTTCAATGATATCCTTCTCCCTCTCCTTCATACAGTTTTTCATCTTCATCTCCTTTCCTTCTCTGACTCTCCATCTCCATTCTCCCACTTCAACTCAATTTTTATGAACTTGCCGACTCCCTCTTCAATTTCAAGAACAACACTCATCCTCTTCCTTTCCATCTGTCTAGTTTATAATCCTAAGTTGGAGAGCTTTTGGAAACCCTAAGGAGACATTGTGAGACTTGGCAGAGAGGAAATCTCCGGAGGCAGAATCTCCGCCAAGCATCATCTGGTGCTCCTTGCGATCAAGATAGGAGGCTTGTGCAGCCAAATCGAATTTCGAGAAGAAAGGTCCCAGCAACACCACGTTCACATGTTCTCCTGTACGTCATGGTACAACATCTCTTTAGACTTAGACCACATAGCCCCTTTATTTCCTTATTCCTTAATCCTTGTCTTTCTCATATTCTCTTTCGTGTTCAAATCAAAGAGGAAAAGAAGTAATTATTTTTACTTTTGTAAAAAAGAAAAGTTCTTGTCAATGGACGTAAAGAAAAGAAAACGCTGGATGGAGCCGTAACAACAACAGAAACCCATTTGAAAAAATCGTGGAAATGGAGTTAGGAGAAACCTGTTAAACATGAAATCTAAAAAATGAGTTTGTTTTTGTAGGAGGAGAAATGCTATTAGGAGGCATTTCATCGATTGTGCTCGTCGGTCAGCTTTCTGTGTTTTTGGTATATGCTTCTCGCCTCTCTCTCTTTTTTTTTTTTCCTTACCTAAGTTGTGCCACGTCCACCCCAGTTACGTCTCGTTTGCAAAGTTGCGATTGTCCGTAGAAAAACTCTTAAATGACACATACCGTGAGATATAGAGTCAGTTAGTTTTTAGATCTAAACATTTATACCTCTTGTGAGTGGAACTGTAGCCCAGAAAGAGGCATGAGACAGAATGGAAATTTAGTTTTTTAGAATTATATGGTCTCAAATTAGGCCAGCACTCACACCCAAATACCTTTAAAAATTTATAATCAGGGGCATGGTGGTGAACAAGGAAGTAAGGTGATTGATTTTTAAGGACCGGGAAGGGGAGAAGATTGATTAAATAAACAGCTGTCTCAAAGGCCTCAGCCCAATAAGTAAAAGGAAGTGAAGCATGGGCCAAAAGAGCAAGCCCAATCTCCACGATATGTCTATGTTTCTGTTCAATTAGGCCATTTTGTTGGTGTGTATGAGGGTAAGAAAATCTATGCATGATGCTGAGTTTTTGGCATAAGAGAGTGAGAGATTTAAATTCACCACCACCATCAGTTTGGAGAGTAATTAATTTTGTATTGAATAAACGTTCAAGAATGTGGAAAACACATTAAGAACATCAGATTTAAATTAAGGGGAAATAACCAAGTAAACCTAGTGAAATGATCAACAAAGGAAACATAATATTTAAAACCACTGTGAGTAACAAAAGGAGCAGATCCCCAAAGGCCTGCATAAATAAGTTCTAAGGGCCTAGAATAAGTAGCCTCATTTGCATGAAAAGAGAACTGATGACTCTTAGCCAAAGGGCATTCCGAACAATGGAAGGTAGAAGCAGCTGAAGAAATAGGCAAATAGTTGGCGTGTAGAACGTGAGAGACAAGAGCAAGGGAAGGATGACCAAGCTTGTGGTGCCACAAAGCAAGAGATGTGCGTTCGCTAAGATGGACAGAAGGCGAGGAGGAGGAAGGTAGCGTAGGAGGAAATACATAAAGACCGTCATGTGTAGGATTGGTGAGGAGGAGCTTTACTGCTTGCTTGTCATTCACAGAGAAGTGGGAAGAGTGAAATTCAAAGAAACATGAGTTATTAACACAAAATTGAAGCATGAAAACAAGGTTTTTGGTAATGAATGGAACATGAAGCAAATTATGAAGAAGAAATGAAAAGGAACAAGAAGAAAAAGAAGAGTCACCAAAGTGTTGAATAGGGAGGCTAGAACCATCTCCAACTCGAATATTCTCACCATCAATGTACTGATAGGAAGAGAGATTCAAGTTGCTTAGATCATGGGTAATGTGATGGGTGGTAGCTGAGTCAGGATACCAAGTAGCATCTGAGAAGGAGTCAGGAGCAGTGTAATTGGTAAAGAACGATAGTGGACCCTCAAATTGATAGGAGTGATCAAAATGATGCCGGCATTGGAGGGCAACATGGCCTGATTTGTTACAAACTTGACATGTGGGGCGATGAACAATATATGTTTGTTGATTACTGCTTGGAGATGAGGAAGAAAAGCTTCCACCACTGCCATTGTTGTTATTGTAATTGGAATGACCTCTACCATGACCTTGATGACCACCACGAGTGAAGCCATGGCCACGCTGGTCAAAAGTTCCAATAACATTGAAATTTGTTGAAGGCTTAATAGAGGAAACAGTGCTCTTTGCAATGTGAGAAATAAGACTTTCATGAATAAGCAATAGTTGATACAACTCATGGGAAGATAGGGGCTCAGCCTTTATGGTGGCAGAAGTGATAAAAGACTCGTAAGCAGGTCCTAGTCTAGTAAAGTAAGTGACAAACTCTTTATCGGGTAGAGGAGTACTAGTAGCAGCCAAGGTGTTGGCAAGAGAGCGAACCTTTCCAAAATATTTAGAAATGGATTGATCACCTCATGAGAGGTTTAGTAAGCTGGAAGCGGACCTGAAACTCCTTCGCTTGAGAGTGGGAAACGAACATGGAGGCAAGAGAGAGCCATAGTTCCCGAACCGTGCTTGTAGAGAGAACATGACCAATGATGAATTCAGAGAGTGAGAAGAATAGGATACTTAGGACAAGCTGGTCAGTGCACCTCCAGGAGAGAAATTCTAGGTGCGACATCCGAGGTGTCAGGCAAAAATCCAAAGGGACAAGGAAGAGTGCCATCACCAAAGGAGTAAAGATCTAGCCCTTTAAGATAGGCAATAATCTGGAACTTCTATAAGAGATAATTTTCAGCTGTTAATTTGATGGTAACAATGTGAGAGAAAGAAGAGGCGATGGAAGAGCTTGGAGGGATCGGAGAGGATTCCAGCGTAGCCATGGATCAGAGTGACTATTAGTCGCAGAGCTCTGATACCATGTTAGAGCATTGGAGTTTTTCTATATTTCCTCTCACTTTTCATTATAAGGGAGAGTGTGTTTATATACACACTTTACAAAGGAACAAAGGAATCGAATCAAATTGGTTACAAAGCATTGGAGGCAAAAATAAAATAACAGAATTGCTACATTTTATCTTCTAGAATATGCTCTGTTTGTGGCAATGACTTGGTATTCTCCTTTTCCTGTGATGTAGAGTGCATAACAGAATCCTCTATTCTAATACACATAAGCAAAATTTGTGAGTAATTTAATCTGATAAATCTTGCCTACTAATCTTTTACCAACAATAAAAATCAAGTTGCACTCACACAAAACCGACTATGATAAAGATCAAATAAAACTGCTTTTCTTTATCAATTCCTTGCATAGCCCCTATTACTCCCTTGATATATCTTAAATTGGAATAAAAAAATAGAAAAATTAAAAGATATATATATATATATATATATATATTAGTCTGATTCGATTCAAACTAATTCTCGAAATATAAAAACCGGTACTAAATCAATTTTAGACTAATTTTAATTATTAAGAATCGATACTGGACCCGACAGGTTACGCATCAATTCGGTATGATCAGTTCAACCGGTTTATTTTTTACACCCCAAGGATTGTTATTTTTATGAGTACTCTATTTTATTTTTCATTTTGTAAGAGAATTCTTAGATAATAATAATCAACCTATCACTGTAAGTCTTTAACCTCTAATTTATTATTATTATTATTATTATTATTATTATAAAAGAGGATGGAGAAATAAAAATTACAAAGCACAACTGTATTCAACTCATGACACGGTTGGAAGTTGGAACAGAACAGAACAGTTGAGGGAATTTTCATTCACGAATCATGTGGGATGATTCATACGTGACAACGTGAGTTAAGTAGTTAGAAAGGCAATGAAAAAATGTTGTATCATAAAATTTGCTGTCACAATTTCAGGGTCCCACCCTACTTTAAGACTGTTCCACCTAACTGTAACATCTAATGCTTTCGTGTCACCCTTACCGTGCACGACTTTTCCAAGAACCCCCAAAAACTCTCCCCTTTTGTATAGAGATCGCGAGGGGCGAAACTAGAGGCACTTGGCCGTTTATTGTCGAGCCTGGCCTTGCTTTTTCTTCAGATCGGTTTTCCATGGCTCACCTATTTTTTTTTGTTGAAATACATGGCTCACCTATTTGGTTTTCCCATTCAGTTTTTATTTTTTATTTTTATAGTTTGAATGGAAAAAAATACTAATACTAATGATTAAGATTATATTTTGTTTAAATGGGGTATCGTTTATCTGCTGGGATTCAATGATGTGGGCTTAGCACATTCGAATAATTAAAAGCGAATATGCTTTTAATGTACCAACTGCTCTTCTTCTTCTTGGCGGCCGTTTTTATTTTGGTTTCTTCGATTCTTAGCCTTTCTTGAGAGAGAGAGAGAGAGAGAGAGAGAGACAGAATTAGTAGCGATTAATTGTTTGTCTTAAATTGAGTTGTTGAAAATACCAAACTTGATTTTTGAGGTCCACTTTTGCCTCTCATCTTATCTACGTATTAAGTACTTTTGACCGATCGAGTGTGGAAATTTTGAGGTGGAATCATCTCAACCTGCGATTTGATCTTGGGATTTCGTGATTTGGGTACTGGGAGTTTTCAATCCTATGAAACTTTGGCAGAGTTGAATAAGGGGTTTCTTCATCTTTTAAGCTGATTAGCCTCACATATTTGTGGGCAAACAGACGAGTTCTTAAAAATTATGATTGGATTTACGCGGGTGTTCTAAAGATTATCACCTGGGTGTTCTAAAGATGTACGCGGTGGAGAGGCTGGGTAGATACATCACCAGAGGTGTGTACACTGTTTCCGGCCCATTCCATCCATTTGGAGGAGCCGTGGACATAATTGTAGTTGAACAGCAAGATGGGAGCTTCAAGTCATCGCCATGGTATGTTCGGTTTGGGAAATTTCAGGGGGTTTTGAAAACCAAGGAGAAGGTGGTCAACATCAGTGTCAATGGCGTCGAGGCTAATTTCCACATGTATTTGGATCATAAAGGAGAAGCTTACTTTCTCAGACAGGGAGATGTAGTAGAAGGGGAAACTGTATCATTTTCTTTGTCCTCTGGGGATGAGACGGATGGGCAATCCCAGAATGATAGGCGGCCTGTGAATTCCAAAAGTTTCAATTTTGATAGCACTGCGTCGGATTCAGTTGATAAGATTGATGAGAGTAGTGGGGAGGTTTTGGCGAGGTCTAAATCTCGGCGGTCAAGGATATTTGGGCATGTTTTTGGCCGGAGGTCGATGAGGGAGGAAGGTTATCTGCAAGGAGAGGGTGGTGATGGGGAGACAAGGGCAGATTCATTGGAGCGTGCTGAGATGGCGGCCAACCTCCTGGAGGTTAAATGGTCTACTAATATTGCCTTTAATCAGCCTTGGAAAGGTCCTGCGCACAAAGATGTGCCGATTACTGATGAGAAAGGCGAGGGCGGCTCACCTGAGCATGGCAATGAGGAAATGGGGGGCGATTCTCTCCCTGGATTTGAGGATCTGCAGGGTTTTGTTGAGGAGACCAGTAAAGAATTATCTCGTTTTAGCACCCCTGAACAAGTTACTGAAACATCCGTGTCAAGCGAAAGCGTCTTGGAAGGGAAATGCGAGAGGATGTATCGATTATCAAGATCAAGAAAGGCTGATGTTGGGGATACTGAACATGATGAAAATGTTCAGTATATCGATGAAGAACAGGCTTTCCATGTACAGGATATTTTACCCGGATGCGGCATTTCCCATAAAGAGGGTGGAACAGATAGAGTTCACTCCTTAATATATTGTAAAACATCAGAGAGATCAATGGTGGCAATGGATGGTTCTGGCAAACATATTCATGAAACGATGTACCTTGCTAGTGAAGGACAGGGGGAAGTCCACGTCCATGCTGAAATGCTGCATTCAACAGCTGAACTGCTATTGGAGGTAGATCTTTCCCTGAACGTGGTGTATAATAAATGTACGAACATTTAAATAAGATTAGGCCTTTTATCATAAAACAATCATTGCAAATTGTTCAATCATTACTAGTGAAAAACTGCTTTGAAATCAAATGAAAATGACATACCAACTGTATCCGTTTATTCAACTGATATATACTTGTATCTTTGTTGACACCAAGGTTTAAGAAATTCTTTATCAGGATATACTTATTCTTCAAGTTGCTGAAGATGGTGCTTTGCAGACAGAGCCAGTGGAGGTCCGTGAGATTCATTCTCGACAAAAAAGCCCTTCTGCCTCTTGCATAGATAAATGTGATGTCGTGGACCTTGAAGAGCCACCAGCTGTAGCAGAATTCTATACCCAAATGGTCACTGTGGACCCAACACTTAGTTCAGTTGATGAAGTAGGGTCACCGAGCACACGCACCATTTCCAGTTCAAGCAACTCAGCTCTTCAAGCTCAAGATATGGAAAATAAGGACGAAGGAATCACAAGCAAGTTCCAACCTTCTATGGAGTCTATTGGTACCTGTGTACCAACAAAAGCAACAAGTATGGTGCCATCAGGGAGTTCAGAGGAAGAACAGCTTCTCTTCACTGACATTGACGGAATCAGTGAGATGCAGTGCGTTGAATCAATATCAAGAGAGCATGTGGATAAAGAAAGTGTCTCAGTTAGTCCTGAACGCATTAAAGAAGCGAATGGATCAGTCAATGTAAGATATGGGTCATCTCAGCCTCTGGAAAAATTAGTTGAAGAGAATCCACTGACTGATCTAGAAAACTCGACTGAAAAATTAAGGATAGCGTCCACCCCTATCATCATATCTAGAAAGCATATTGTTTGCAGTGAGGAAGGTCGGCGTCTGGTACAATCATTGCCCAATTTGTGTCCTCACACTGAAAATCCTAATGCACTTAACATTGATCATCCTCTCAGCCACTCACTGGACTCAAGTTACAAATCCTTGAGTTTAAAATTGCAGAACAAATGTGATTCAAGCTATATCAAGTCGGACAAAGATCTACAATTGGCAGTGGAGCTGCTAAATACTGAGGATATGGGGGAGCCTACAAATGTCCTTGCCAGTCCTGCTGTGGGTAAGGAAACTTGTATGATCACATGCATGGCATTCATATTTTGAGAATCTGATTTACTTTTCTTGGGGAATTGGATACCAAAATGAAATCATCATTTACATTTTTCTTTAAAAATTTAAATTTAAATTAGTCTTTATTAAAACTTTCTATTACCTACTGCTTTAGTCTAAATATGACACATCCCTATAATTGCAATGAAAAAAAATATGGAATAGTTTTATTTTCTTCCTTTTTTGTAAATGCTTCTTGAGGAGACAGCTGGAGAAGTCCAATATATTGTGCTTTCTGCAGAGATATCTCTTTGCAAGCACTTGTTGTGTGAAGGGATGGGGGCTGATGCTGCTTCGTAAGCATTTGAAGTGGAAATGTTGGATATAACTAAGTTTACTACTTTAGGTCCCTGAGATTTTGAAGGATGATAGGCTAGCTGTCATAATAAGTGGCCATTATTTCCCATGGGAGGTGGCTGGTCCTATTGTGTTATGGATGGTTTCATTTGGAAGTGAATATTTGAACCAACAGGCATGATTGCTGTTTAAAAAGTTGACAAAACTCTTACAGGAGATCCATCAAAATCCAGTGTTGCCTCCGAGGGAGGCTGGAGGATTTGGCCTTTCAGGAGATCAAGGTCCAAGAAGGGTATGCCGCCAACTCTGACAAATGGTATAACTTCTAATGCTGAGAGTGCTTTGGAGAGCACTGTGGGGGTGAATGCAGAAAAAAATTTGCTTAGACGGAAGCGGGAGAACAAGATGGTGAGGGCAATGACTCCAACATCTGAGCAACTGGCATCATTGAATCTGAAAGAAGGGAAGAACACAGTGACCTTCACATTCTCCACAGCGATGCTGGGCGAGCAGCAGGTTATTCTGTCTTTTAGTTGGAAATTTTTAACCAAAGTCTTCTTCAAAAACACATATTATGTGTGCTTATGTATAATCATTTTACTCAATAGGTTGATGCGAGTGTATATTTGTGGAAATGGAACACTCGTATAGTTATCTCAGACGTGGATGGAACAATTACAAAGTAAGGGGATTCTCTTTCTCCATAGTGTGGTAGAATTTTCTTTGATGAATTGTTTCTGGGAAATGATTACAGTTTGAAGCTTCTTTTTATGATTTTCAGTTTTAATGCTTGCATTCTAGTGTTACATTTGGAAATAAGAAGAATGCTAGGTATTTAACTTTAGCTCCGAAAGAAATCATATTGCTTGCATAACTAAATGGTAATGGAAACTAGCTGCCCTTTTGTTTGTAACTTTATTCAATGAATAAACTGAATATTTAATGATTAAATAGTTTTGAGATATTTATCATATCTATCATAACTCGACAATTGCCAATGAGCTCTTGTTCAAATTGCACTTGTTTTCTTGTTCTTTATATGGTAAGACCATTAGTATAAACCTACTCGATGTGTGCGTAACTTACTGATAAAATGTTGCATCCTAATTGATAAATCATATTATGGTCAACGATATGGTGCATCTACCATAAATTATCTCCCTTGTCTTCTCTGCAATGATAACTTACCCCTTTCCCCTCTTATAATCCTAAGAAGCACCAATATGGATACAAAGCATGTATGTGATACGACAGGGACACGACAATTCTAGAAGAAGTAGGATACAGATGACAAAGGCATGTTAGTTAGTGAACAGATAAATATGCCTTTATGTGAATATGAAATGTATTAGTTTGTTATTTTAAAGATAATGAAAAGTACAAAATGCTAAACAAACATATCAAGGAATAGTAGCCGGGAAAGAAACTCATATCTAAAGTATAAAGCCACCATTATTCATGTTTAGCTTTCATACGTATCCAATTGGTGAATAGACAAGATTCGACACATCTGTCTCTGATCTCTAACCCCGTGTTTGACCTGTATTGGTCACTAAAACTTTGGCACTTTCAAAGTATCCTTGTGCTTCCTAGTTACAGCCTTCTTGGATGGTTGAAAAAAGTCAAGTTACTCAATGGGGTGATTAAGACTTCTGAAGTAAACAAGCAAACCCCCCGCCTGCCCAGGCTTCTTTTTTCTTCCTATCTAGTTTTGAGCCTTCAGTAGATGTGTTTTTCTTCTCACAACATAATGCCTTGCATTCTTGCTTTATTTTATAGAACTTGGTTTATTATAACACCCTTTTTCTTTTTTTCTTTTTTCTCTTTTCTCTTTTCTTTACCCCAATCTGCTTCCCCAAGGAATGCCATTGTGCATAGGTTTTCTTCTTTTGCTTCTTATGCAACTAGTTCTGCATCCAGTGAAATTTATCGAGATCACAGCGTGCTACGTTTTATTTTCTTTTAAAGGGGACGTTGGGTGCATAAAAGGGTAGGGAAGCTATGATATATCAAATTTCTTTTCTGTTGTTTTTGAAAAAGGTTGATGCGACACATGATCCAGGCATGGCTGTTGCTTGGGAAAGTTGTGAACTCACCTATTCCTTATGGGGCTGTCCCTTAGCTAAAATGTCAAAGCTAGGAATGCCTTTGTTTATTCCAGCTTACAAAACTTTTACTTTTCTCCATGTACCATTCTTGTTAAGAAAAATTTGGAGAAGTAATTGTATGACTGCATCTGGAATTTGTTTCATCTCTAAAGAAGCTATATTTTGTTCATACATTTAAGGGGTGTGGAGGATGTGAGGCCAAGGAAAGCAAATAATAATCAGGTCTTGTAGTTTGATGGTTTCTGCAGAAGCTGGAGAAGTGTCTACTCCCTAGGGTGGTTCCAGGTTCTTTCGTTTATGCAAAAGTGGGATTATTATATCCTTCATTTGTTGTTTTAAGCAAGATATAGTCCAAGTGTTGAGAAGTGAGACCTGAGAAATTGGTTCAGCATCTTCATAATTAGAGGCATTTTTTTTTCCTGGTCTTTCTTTGGGGCACTGCTTGTGGGAGGCATTAAAATATCTACTCTGGGCGTTTTTTTTTTCACTCCCGTTTTTGGCTGTAGTTGGAGTTCATTGAAAGATCCTTTGTTCATTGTCTAGTAAGTTAAACATGGGTTATTACATATAGTGAGCAACGGCAGTGGTTGGATGAGGTTTGGTTATTTGTTTTAGCTTCAGAAATTGTGGATTATTCTCTTTGTTGTACTAGTATTTGCCTGCTCTCTAAATACGATGGATTGGTGGTTGGATGCAAGGTAGGGTGTTTAGATTTGAGCGTGAAGTTGGCTTACATGTGAAAGTAATGCGAAGGAGAGAAAAATATACAGGAATGGAAGTTGGCTTACATGTGAAAGTAATGCGAACGAGAGAAAAATATACAGGAATGACAAAGGGCGAACGCAAAATTGCCTCCACCCCCAACTTTACTTCCATACTTATGGGCTACATATTTAGGGATGTGGTATTCTATAGTGATGGTCTAGGTTCCAATGTGAGAGTTGGGACAACCATATTTTTTGATTTGTTTAAAATAATCCTAGCCCGGTCCTTATTTTTTCTCTCAAGGAGCCTCTGTTCATTTTAGTTGCTAATTTAAAATGTATATATCTCTATAGCATTAGCTGGTTAATAAATTGACCACTCTTTGTTGAACTTCCTCAGATATGGGTTATATGAATATGATCTACTTTATACTTTCTTTCTCACAACTAGGGGTGTAAACGGGCCGGTCCGGCTGAATTCCTATAGGGACCGGACCGTACCGGTAGTCATCGGTCCGGTCCGGTCCATTCGGTCCGGCCTCTTTTTTTTTTTTTTTTTCACATCAATTAATAAAAAAAATTTATTTACAATACTAAATTAAATTAAGTGACTTATTAATATGGATTATGTAACAAATTCAATAAAAAATATGGTCAATAATAATAAATTAAATGAAAATTACATTATTGATGATGTTAATTATTACTTTATTACTAACTTAAAGTATGTTAATGCATAATGAGCCATATACAACTTTTAACATTTTGTATATGAAGCAATAAGCATAAATAATTTAATTATCCATATATATTACATCCATAATTGAGAAAGATACATACTTAACATATTATTATAAATAAGCATAAAATATTTAATTATACATACTATTATAAATTTATAAATTATACATATATTATAATTTATACTATAACTCTTAATACTTAATAGTATTAATAATACATTAAAGAATATATTAATATATTGATACTAAATATATATAGTTATAGACTTATAGTGATTAGTTATTATGAATCATGATTAGTATAACTATATAATAGTATTAGTATAAAGTATTAGACTATTAGTAATATAGTATAGCTATATATTAATAATATTAGTATAAGTATAACTGTATAACTACAGTCTATACTTAATTATAATATGGTATAATTATATATTAGTTAGTGATAGGATTAGGTTAGATGAAAATTATATAATTAATTATATATATAATTTTTTTTTAGGTTCGGTTCGGTCCGAAAAACACATGGACCGTGGACCGGACCGAATGAACTCGGTCCGGTCCGGTCCATTCGGTCCGTTCGGTCCGGTCGGTCCGTTTACAACCCTACTCACAACCTTCCTTCTTGTTCATAATTCTACTCTTGGCTCACTCTGTACTGGAATCAAATTTGCATGCATGATTCTGTATTGTTGTTTGAAAAGTCTTCCAATAGGTTACTCCTATGACTCAGTTCTGTTGAAGGCTAGGCTTATTCTTGTATTCAATTCATATTGTTTCTTATGGCATTGTTATTACAGATCGGATGTTCTTGGTCAGTTCATGCCTTTGGTTGGGGTTGATTGGTCACAAACAGGCGTTGCACATTTGTTTTCAGCTATCAAGGTTTGTTGCATACAATATTCAAATTATTTACCGGTTGGAGGCAATATTTCACAATACATACATAACTCATTGTGCATGAGGAGAACTCTGGTGGGGTAGGTTCCACAGAAGCAAATTGTGAAGTTCATCCTTAGAATACCAAACTATCGAGTCTTTCTTTTCATCGTCCTGCCAATGCAATTCAAGTTAATTGCTATAATACACTCATACCCACTAAGCTATCCAGTCTACAATCTCACAATCCTACATATACAGTCATGCTACTGGCTGTAAACTGCTGCTTTTTGTTTCATTGCTACTTGTTGGAGTTTATAAATGCATATAGAATCATTTTATTTTGTACATTTTGTGGTGTTTGATTTGTTGTTGTTGGATAATTAAAATTCACAGAATTTCGGTCCGTTAATTAAATGGTTATCATGCTTGGCAACAACATAGTCCTACAGGGAACCAAAATATCCCTTTCTTTTCTGTATTTTGCAGGAAAATGGGTATCAATTGCTTTTTCTTAGTGCACGTGCAATTTCTCAGGCTTATCACACTAGACAATTTCTGTTCAACCTTAAGCAGGTGATGCATACAGAAATTCAGATTTTCTATTTGAGTTGAAACTGTCAAAATCATGAAAGTCTAAACTTTTTGTTTATTTCCTTGTTTTCATGTGTGCAGGATGGGAAGGCTCTACCAGAAGGGCCTGTTGTTATTTCCCCTGATGGACTTTTCCCTTCTCTATATAGAGAAGGTAATTTGTATTTGTATAATTTTGTTATACTTAATTTTTCGTAAAACCTTTACAGGGAAACTTTTATTTGTAAATTGTTTTGTTTATTTTCAAGCATTTTTTTTTGTCCCTTGGTGTGGCTGCACCAATCCTTATAATATAACTTTCTGTGCGAGTTGCCTTAAAAGATAATGTGGGATCAGAATCTTCTCTCTTGAGTAACTCATATATGTGCAAAATATATGGTTCAACTGCCCAAGTAGGATGTCTTTATGGCCTTTGCATAGCAAGTACTCAGTTCCCGACCATGTTTATTCATTCTAACTGTAAAAATAAATTTCTAGTCAACAATTATTGTTTCTAATTTATAATGTTTAATCTGAGGTATTCTGTGTTCTCTCAGTTATCAGGAGGGCTCCTCATGAATTCAAGATCTCATGTTTAGAGGTTAGTTCCCTGCTATTGTGTTTTTTTTTTTTTTTTTTTCACATGGACAAGTACGACTTTTTCATCCTGATCATTCTGTTATGTAATTCATCAGATTTTGAGGTAATCTTTTTGAATGACGTTTGCTCCTTTTGCTGATGCATCACACAGCATCCTTTTAACTTAAAGTTTCTAAATAAACATGATTATGGAATCTGTGTTTCTTTTACTCTTTCCTCTGAATATATTAACCCCACCTTCCAAATAGTATACTTAAAATAATGATAGAATAAACTTGTTTTTTTTTTTCTTTCCTTTCTGGATGATGTTTTGGAAACCTTTCTTTTTCCTTTTTAAACGATGTTTATTCCTTTTGCCAATCCATCTCATGGCATTCTTTTAGCTGACAATTTCTGAAAACATGCTTAGAGAGTCGGTGCTGATAACTTATCTAGTTCCTTTTGAAACCCACATGCACCCTTTACATAGAGGGTTGTAGGCATCCTCTGTTGGATTCTTGATGAATTACCTAGTTCCATTGCAGTTGAAAGAGGAGTTGTTTAACGCATATTTATTGTTCCTATTTTCCAGGTTATCAGGGATTTATTTCCTTCTGATTACAATCCATTCTATGCTGGTTTCGGAAACAGAGATACTGATGAAATCAGCTACCTTAAGATTGGAATCCCCTTAGGAAAAATCTTTATTATTAATCCTAAGGTAATTTAAGGCCATCATAGTTTCTGAGATAGCAAGATAATGGCACTATTATTGTTGTATCAAACTTTCTAATAAATGATGTTTCTAGGGTGAGGTTGCTGTAAACCGCCGTGTTGACACAAGATCATATAGTTCACTTCATGCTCTTGTGAATGGCATGTTTCCACCCATGACCTCGTCTGAGCAGGTTTGGCTCACAACCCTATTCTATTGAGACTTGCAATTATGTAGGTCAGACTTCAACTCCCCCTCTTTTCCACACCTGGAAACTTTTAATTGAGCACTTTGGTTTTAGTTCTTACTTGGTTTTGGAGATTTCCTTTCCCCCTTTTATCGCTATTTTGTCCCTAAATTTACTATCCTTCAAATACGAAGCTTTTAAATTGAGTCTGATGTCACTGTGGCTAACTTTCCATGCGCCACCATTATCTACCCAGCCATCTCGACTAAATTGAGCCTTATTCCAGCTTAAGTGACTTTCATGCCCCATCCTCTCACCACAGAAAAAAAATGTGTAAATTTCAGATGTGGTTAATTTTTGGCACCCTGATTACAGGAGGATTTTAATTCATGGAATTTCTGGAAGTTGCCATCTCCTGCTATCTATGTTTGAAGTTGTCAACATGCACATATTGATTAACCCTCTGGTTGTGGAGATGGAGTGGTGTTGCAAGTGCCTGACTGGAATTATCTGGTAAACTCTGATTCAAGCTTTGCATAATCTATCAAAAACTCTGGATGAAATTTTGGGTTTTCTTCCGAGGATCTACTTTTTCACCGTCACAACTCATTGATCTACTAAAAAATCTCATGAAACTATAACTTCTAATTTTCGTTTATGAAAATTTTACTTAATGATTTGTGAACAAAACAAAATAATCTTTTGGAGAAAGGACTTCATATTTTGTGGGCAAGTCTGATGAGTATACTAATCCAGGGCCTGCTGCAAAGTTATAACACGTGAGGGGGTGTCTTTTCATGATCCAAAGTCACAGTGGTTAAGGTTTTAGGATTTGGGTATCTTGCATTGTAATTGACTATTATTTTGCTGGCAAATCATACAGGTTATATCTTTACCCAGGCTGATGGCAGAAGTTCCACTTTGTTCATATTTTTACTTGGATCGATGATATATTGGCAACCTGAAAGTATCTGTAGAAGATTACAATAGAGGAGTTGGATCTGTCATACCTAGATTTTTTAGGGTTCTTTTGGGAAGAATTGGGTCTGATAAAATCAAAATCAGAAAATTTTCTGTTTCATAGTCTGTTCATATTAATTAGTAACACTTTTATGTAGTTCTCTGTTGAAATCCCATTAGTTAGGCATGCTTGAATACTAGTGTAAAAAGTGTCTTCAAATGCAAAATCATTTCTCTGGTGATAACTTCTTGTTCATTTCCATCCATGCATATGACAGGATGTTCTCTCTCTCCCTCCCCTCTTCCCTTGCATGTCATACTTTTTGTCCTGTGTGTCTTCTGCTGCTGATGTCAGTACGGCTAGTTCAAGTCTTATCAATGTAAAATAGCTCAATTCAGAGAGCCCAAACTCGTGCTTGGACCAACTCTTTCTACCGTACCATTTCACTGGTTCTAGTAAGTTATTCTATTTCAACAACCTTTCTATTTCTCTCTCTCAACAAAAAATAGAACGAAAGGAATTATGTCACTCGTGAGATCGATATGAGAGATCAATGATTATTACATGTATAAGATTACCTATCTGATGCAAAGGCTGCCTCTGTTTTTGGATTCGCATAAACATGGAGATCTTACTAGTTATATAAATGGAGATCTCTTAAAATCTTTTGTTCGAGTCGTCTGTAATTCAGGCAGGGTTTTGTGAGAGAAGGCAAGGGGTGGGCGTGGGTGGGTTGCTCCTACTAGGGCGAGTGTCCGAGGTTACCTATTCGAGGTGCAGGGGGTCACACTTACCTTTCGCACATGACCCTTGTCCGAATTGTCTATAATTTGTGCAAAGAGTTTTATTAGAGGATGTAATCTTTGGTAACAATTTATATATAATAATTGGATAATATTACTGACTTGAAAGTTGGAATTAAGTACTAGAAGTACTAACTTTGTGTAAATTGTTGAAATATATTTTGGCAGATAATTTACAGGGAAAATATAACCTGAAGTTGGATATAGAGATTTTGAGAGCATCATTGTTACTTACAGGGTGGTCCAGAAATTGGAGCTTTTGAGTAGGGAAACATGAATCGTATTCATTTGTGTGGTGTGGAATGAGCCAAGGCGAGGAGAAGATAACACTGAAGGATTCTGAAATTTGGGTCCCAAAGGCATAATTGGATTCTAAAGTATGAAGCCTAGTGGCTCAATTTGGGGGCGCGCGCACACATATATTTGGATTCGAATGTCACATTCTGAGCATAAATGCTACCTGGATGTAGTGTAACTCCAATAAAATAAGGATAGAAAGGGTGATCCGACCACCCTGGATGGTGGTGACCGCATTCAATTGGCCAGGTGGCCGTAAGTGACCACCATCAACTGGAGTGGATATGGTAGCACCGAGGTGGCCAAATGAGGTTGCTGATGGCCACTCCGGTAGTCGGGTGGCCGGCCACTATGTTCTTCAATTTTAAATTTAATTTGGTTTTTGTGTTTTTATCAATTAAATGACAGTCACTTAAAATCTAGCACATAACAAGTGACTAGACGTACATAAAATTAGAGCTACACCTAAGTAGGGAAGCTGCCTCCCGTTGCTCCCTCCTAAGCTTAAAAAAATATCTTCTTACACGTTAGCTAGGAATATATATAGATTTATGTAAATATTCGATCTTTCAGCTCATAAAAATCTTATAGAATAAAGAACACTCCAAGAAAATCCAAAACTCGAGCTCCAAAATTAGGGTTGGAACTGTATATATACAAGTTCTTGCCCTGTATTTTCAATTGTATCATTGTGCAAAAGAGCCTGAAAGCTTTTGTAGACAATTATCCCCTTCGGAAGGATGACTCTTACGGTGTCCAAAGCTTTGCCTCACGAGGAGAAGCTAGTGTCATATTTCAGAACGAAGGATGCCAACCATGATGGTTTTCTGAGCAAGGAAGAGCTGCAGGAAGGCTTCAAGGAACTCAGTTCAAGAATTCCCAAAAGGAGAGCTCAACATGCTCTCAACCAAGCTGATAGGAATGGAGATGGACTGATTAGCGTAGATCAGGAACTGTGGGGAGTTATTGAATATGCTGAGGGAAGAGGATTTTGAGGCATATATAGCTAGGGTTTCGTCAAATTAACCCATCAGAATAAGGCGCACACCTCAATAATAAATCATTGTGATCTAATACTAGCCATTATGATCTCTCCTTCTCTTGTTAGTCTGATCTTTGCAATTGTTGTTTTTTTTTTGGCTTGTCATAGTGCAAGGAAATTAATGAAAAGCCTTTGAATTCCAAAACATCTCAGGTGTAGAAGACCCGATTCCTAATTAACCGCAAAATCTTTGTGAAATGTAATCTGTAACTTCTCCTAGGATTATATATGTCATTCATATGAGTTTTTTTTTTTTTTTTTTTTGAAAACAAATATAAATTTCATTCATTGAGAATCATCATTATAGAATTTCTCCTTTAATACAGAATTCAATATAAAAACAGGACCCTCCTCTATATATCCAGATTTGTTCATTATCCACTTGAAGTCCAACCTTGCTAAGTTGATGAGCAACTGTGTTTCCATCCCTGCGAATAAACTGTATTTTCCATAAAGGCCATTTTTGCAGCATGTCTCTTACTTCCTCTTGAAACTGCCCATAGCTAGTCCAATTTTCTGAGTACTTATAAACATCCCTTACTATTGTCTGTGCATCACCTTCAAATATAGCTACTGAGAAACCCATGTGTTGGCAAATTTTCATTGTCCTCCATAAAGCCATACTTTATGCCGTTAGTGGATTTGTAGAGAATCTCTTATTTGCACTGAGAGATAGTAACAGATCATTAGGGTGGTTTGGACTCAAAACTCACTTCAACTCATCTTATCTCTTCATTACAAATTTTTTAAATTTTCACTCAAAATATAATAGACAATACAACTTTTTCAAATTCCAAAACAATAATAATATTAAAAAATAATATTCTAACAATATTTTATTCTACTATTTACATAGCTGCATCCTTATTCTACCACACCAAGACCTGTTCTCCTAGCATTCTTATCCATAGCTGCATCCTAATTCACTTTAATATAATTTTCAGTTGGCAGCTTTCTCCATATAGTTTCTTTTCCTTTAGCTGTTATATTTTGGTTTGGGACTTTCTTGATTAACTGTTGGGCTTCATAAAACTCTTCTAACTCTGCTTTACCTAACTCTTTGGGCCCTAAGAATTTCTCTTCAAAGATCCACCCATTTCTCCTTAGCCATAGCTTTCTCATTGTCATTGCTACCCATTCCACTTCCTCTTGCTTTAGACAGTTCACACATCTTTCCCATTGATCCATTAAATCAGCCTCGTATGACTTCCATTTCTGAATAGGACTGATCTCCCCTCCCCATACATCACTAGCAGCTGAGCAGTTCCAAAGCACATGTAATATAGATTCCTCATTATGTTTTCAAATAGGACACATTGGATATTCAATGGCCTTTTTTTGATATAGGTTTTTTCTTGTTGGCAGTATCTTATTACATGCTTTCCAAAGAAAAATCTTTACCACACCTGGAGCATTTAAGTCCCATATTGATTTCCATACTCTTTCTTTATGTTAGCAGAAGATGTTTCCTGCTTTATAGCTTTTATCCTATTCATTTATGCATGTTAGGCACTTTTGACATTAAATCTTTCATTCTTTGAAAACTCCCATATCAATCTATTTGCAACTCCAAAGTTACTATTAGGGATACTACAAATCTGAGCAGCTTCCTCAATTGAGAAATTCTCGACTATTAGATCTTCTTTCTAACCCTTTTCAGCCTCATCTATTAAATCTACAACTAATGAATTTGGAGCTAGGGTTGTTGTTTGGGGTTGGGTGCATACAAATGATAGGTTTGGCAGCCATTTTTCTCCCCATATTTTTATCTTCTTCTCATTTCCCACCCTCCATTTTAGTCATGCTTTAAACAAATCAAGAGAATTATGAATACTTTTCCACACCAGTGAGGGTCCTTGGCCAAGTTTCTACCCTAAAAAATCCCCATCTCTGTAGTATTTCTGCTTCATGATTCTTGCAGCTAGGGAGTTTTGGTTCATCATTAGCCTCCAAGATTGTTTTGCTAACAGTGACTTGTTAAAAGCTTCCATGTCTCCAAATCTCATACCACCCTTCTCTTTTGATTTCCCCATTCTTCTCTAACATGACCACTGAATCTTTTTATCATTCTGTTTATGGGCCCACTAAAATCTTTGCATCATTTGCGTGATTTCCTTGTAGAGCTTTTTTGGCATCTTGCAAACACTCATTGAATAGGTTGTGACTACTGTAGAATGACCTTGATAAGAACCTCCTTCCCAGCTTGAGATAGGAACATATTTGACTAATTATTCAGTTTCTGCCGGATTCATGCATCTAAAAGTTTTATACTTTGATTTACCTACAATAGTAGGCAAACCTAAGTACTTTTCATATCTTCCTTCTGCTACTGAGCCAGTTACTTGTAGAATCTGAGCTTTATCTGCTGCATCCGTGTTTGAACTAAAAAATAGGAAATTTTTTTTTTGTTGATTTACCAATTGACCTAAAGCTTTCCCATATGAAGCCAACACTTGTTGTTGTACTTTTGACCACTTAGGCCTTTTTGATTTGCAAAAAATAATGCAGTCATTTGCAAACAAAAGATGACTTATTTTTGTACCTCCCCTTGCAGTAGCGCAGTAGCTACTCCTTTTAATTCTCCCTTACATTTAGCTTGGTTGATTTGAGAAGTTAAGCCCTCTGCACACATAATAAATAGATAAGGGGATAGAGGATCCCCTTGTCTCAAGCTTCTTGATGGTAGTATTTTTTGTCCTGGTTTTCCATTCACTAGTACTGCATATGAAATAGTCTTTAAAGACTATTATTAAATTTATCCATTTCTCCCCAAATCCCATCTTCCTCATAATAGCTTCAAGATAAGGCCATTATACCTTATCATAAGCCTTTGACGTGTCTAACTTTTGGCCTTGCTTTCATTTCTCCCTTTGAGCCTTGTCTTCATAGTATGTAACACCTCATAGGCTATCATTATATTATCCATCATCAACCTGCGTGGAGTGAAGGCACTCTGATTAGTTAATATTACTGCTGGTAGAACCTGTTTCAACCTATTTGCTAGGAGTTTTGAAATAATTTTGTACATTACATTACATAGGCTTATAGGCCTATACTCACTAGCAGATTTAGGATTATTGTTCTTTGAAATCAATACAATATGAGTAAAATTCAGATTTACACTAAATTTCCTTATTGAAAAAACTCAAAACTACATTACATACCTCATCCCCCACCATGTCCCAATAGGTTTGGTAGAAACTAGTTCCAAATCCATCGGGTCCAGGAGGTTTGAGAGGTGCCATACTTTTGACAACAGCTTCTATTTCTTCCCTGGTCACTTCTTTTTGGAGTTTCTCATTTATCTATGGAGTTACTTGTGATTTGATTCCCTTTAAACGGTTTTCAATGTTTTCCTTGGAAGGGCCTTCAGATTTGAATATCTTTCAAAATTGATTATGATAAACGCTTTCATCTTCACTCTCTTCCCACTTCCTACCTTTTGAGTTAGTAATCCTTCTAATCTTGTTCTTTCTCTTTCTTTGTGTAGCACAATCATGGAAGTACTTGGTATTTATGTCCGCTGATTGATACTAGGTTCTTTTTACCCTTTGTTTCCACTTTACATCCTCTTGTTCAAAGAGAATTCCCAACTCAGCTCTAATTCTCTTTATTTCTTCAATATGATGTGGACCCTCTTCACCTTGAAGCCTTGCCAAATTTTCACATTTTTCCTTGAATAGCTTTCCACTATCTTTGAACTTTCCATTACTCCATCTGCTTAGGTTTTTCCCTCACTTACTCAACATATTCTACACTTTTTCTGGTGGACGTTGACCTTAGCATCCTCTTTCCATGAAAATTCTATTATTTTGCCACATTCCCCATCTAATTCACACGTTGCTTCATATCTAAATCTTCTTTTCAGTATTGCATTCCCCTTTTGAGGTTCCCTAATAGTCAAAACAAGAAGTTTATGGTCAGAGTTTCTTGCTGTCTCACATTCAACCCTTGCATTTGGATAGGCTTCAAACCATTCTAAGTTGGCTATAGCCCTATCTAATCTTTATTTTTACAAAAAAATTCATCCTAATGCGAATTACTCCATGTAAACTTCTCTCCCTTCCATCCTAGATCATGTAATTGATTGTCTTCCAAGGCTTCACGAAAAGTATTCGTCTGAGATTTTGATCTTTGTCTGCCCCCCATCTTTTCATCTTGGGACAACACCTCATTGAAATCATCTGTCACACACTAAGCACATTGATTTATAGGCTTTATGGCAGCCAAAAGATCCCATGAGTCTTTTCTTCTACTTGACTCTAACTTACCATAAAATCCAATTAGAAGCCAGCTTATTTTAATGTCGTCATTCCTTACATATTCACTAATATGATTCTATGTATAGTTCACTATCTCCACATCCATTTTATCGGTCTATAACATTGCCAATCCTCCAATTTTTCTAATAGGTTCCACAATAAAACACCCATAAAAACCAAATCTTTTTTTTCACTTTCTCGAATTTTCCTTATATCAACTTTGTCTCCATTAAGAAGACTATTTTGGGCTTTTTTTCCCTCACCATGAAGAAGAGAGGTCTTGAACTGTCCAAAGGTTCTAACATATAAATTAACAAATTAACGTGTAAACAAAACATTTTATGTGGGATCCATTACATAAATTCTAAATATATAAACAAATTTTATGGTGGTTAATGCAAACAGTTTCCATGTAATTAGTATTGCGTTGAGTGTATCGATAAAAACACTTGCAAATAGATTTTTTCCATTGATATGCATATAAGAACTAATGAACAAGGAAAATAGTGAATTTTGAAAGGACGAGCAAAGAGTTATTTTCCCTAAATCAACTGGCTAGTGAGAAGTTAGACCTTCTCTATCTAGGAAGTGAAAAATACATTCTGCACTTATTGTTGCTACTTTTCTAGTCTTCTATCTTACCTTTCGAAGGAGTTCTTATCTCATCTTCATCCAGCTATATCAACTTGCTACTTCTTTTGTCTCTGCTTCTAAGGCTTTTCAACAATGGATATGGATGCTTTGATTCTTCAGACTAAGGCGTTATCATGGCATGATCTTCATCTCCAACCTGCCCCAGAGAAAGCCAAAGCCATTTCAGATAAAATCTTGGTAGGAAGGTTAGTTGCAGATCGTCCCTTGAACAAGTATGCTATACATTCCAGTATTAAAGCCTCTTGGAACTTTATCCATAATTTTCTTATTGAAGATATGGATATAAATAAGTTTATCTTCACCTTTCGAACACCTCAAGATAAATTAAGAGTGCTTAACCAAGCTCCATGGAATATTAAAGGACATTTACTAATTCTGAAGCCATGGTCTCCGGGAGCTACCCTCCAAGAAATCAGCTTAAATCATGCAGTTTTTAATGTACAAATTCATGGTCTACCCTTAGATCATATTACTCTTGATAATGCAATAGATATTGGGAACGCTCTTGGTAATTTGATCAAAGTGGAGGAAGATCCTTTTTATGGTTTAGCATTCCGAAAGTATATCAGGCTTAAAGTTGAGATTGATGTCACTAAACCTCTTCAGCAAGGATTCAAAATGCCGAGACTTGGCAACCATGAAATTTGGATTGCTATAAAATATGAAAAATTGGCTGACTTTTGTTATGCATGTGGACGCTTTGGTCATTCCCAAATCTTTTGTGGGTTCTTAAGTTCAATTCCAACAAGATTATCATTCGGCCCATGGATAAGAGCAGAATTTCAAAGTAGTTTTGAGTCTACTCAGAATTTCCATCAAACAAGTGTTGGGCAAAATGCTGAAGTTGCCCCATTTGCTCATTCCCCTCATTCGGTTTCAACTAAAGGCAAAGGAATACAAAGTTCAATGGTAAGCAAGCAGCCAGATATCCCATTACTCAGTACCGACAATCTTACCAAGCATTGTTTTGAAACACTTCCATCAACGGATCCGGCATGGCTGCCCTTGATCTCTCCTTCTTCGAGCTCTGTAAATCTGGGAGATATTTTCACGCCAGCCAGCTCAGCTACTCTACACAGCTACAGTGGCTCTAGCTCATTACTTTCCTCACCAAGAAACTTAAATTTATTCACTGTTCAGCCAGCTCCAGAATCCAGCAGCCATACCATGCATCAGAGCAAAATATCCCTTTTGTCTTCAAATCAAGCAGTGCAGGTGGCAGCTGAAGGGAGCGTTCAGGTGCAGGAACCGGGTTCAATTCTCTCCACTGTTAAATCAGCACAGCAGCGAGCTTCATGGAATACCAACTGGAAACAAATTTATACAGCTGTGCAAGGTTATAAGAGTCCGACGGATAGAAGTGGACTGGGCTTAGGTATTGGGCTTGGGCTTGGACTTGGGCTTAGCTCTATTACTTCCAAGGAATCAAGGCCTCTATTCATGGACTCACCACCGATCCACTCTAAAAGGCCTCAATCTGCTTTCAACATCTCACCGATTATCAGTCCCTTACTTGATCCTCAGCGCAGCAACTCGTCTTCAAGTACTCTAGCTGGATTCCAAGCCTTTTCTTCTACACATGCAGATTCGGGATCAGAGATGGCTATATCGACTCCTCATCTGAATATTCAATTGCTAGAAGATTCACAAATTAACTCTGGAACTACTCCGATGCAGATAGAGATGGCAGCTAATTTATCATTTGATCATATCCAAAGTGCAAAATTAGAAAGTAATATTGTCAGTGTTCATAAAGCATCTCGTGTTATCACTTCTTCCAAAAGGAAATATCCAGTTGAATCTTTTGAAGCTCCAAAGAGGAAATCACAGCGTCTTATTAAGTTGGAAAAAATAGACTCTATTGAATGTCCTCCAAAACCACAAACAGATGAAGATTCGATGGCTAGTATTTTGTTGGATTTGCATTCAGGTTCTATTGGGAAGGAGAAAAAATTAAAAGGGAAGGAAAAAGTTCATCCTTACAGTCGACCACCAACATACCCATCAGGAAAATCCAAAGTAGCTAGCGAGGCAAGCTTAAAAATGCCTCCCCCTGATAAGTGAAGACACTAGTATGGAATTGCAGGGGATTAGCCCGTCCCAAAGCAATCAGAACCTTAAGGGCTAATATTAGGAAATATAACCCGGATATAATCTTTTTGTCGGAAACTTTGGTGTTGGCTGATCGCACCTTATCTATTGTACATAGTTTAGGTTTCCAAAATTTTGTTCACTATCCAGCAGATTGTAAAAAAGGGGGACTGCTACTGTTATGGAGACTGGGTGTTGAAATAGAACCTGTAAATATTAATATGAATGCAATTTCTGTTTTAGTTTACTCTGATCCTGCACATCATCCTTGGTTGATTACCTATGTATATGCACCAGCCCAATGGAATAACAAAGCTAGCTTCTGGAGTCATTTAGATTCATTATATCAATCTTTTCCTGGGCCTTGGATTTGTTTGGGTGACTTTAATGATCTCATTGATCAATCTGAAAAATTTGGAGGAAGATCTATCTCTTATAATCCTAATAGGGGTCTTAAAGCACTTATGGATAGGAATGGTCTAATTGATATTGGATATATGGGCCCTAAGTTTACATGGACAAATAATAGACAAGGTCAAGCCCTTATAAGAGAAAGATTAGATCGAGCTCTTGCAAATCAAGAATGGCGACTGCTTTTTTCTGATGCTACATTGCAACATCTTGCGTCATCAGCATCTGATCATCATCCCATCATGTTACAAACTACGGCTAATGTTCGTCAAGCGCCTTCCTTCAAGTTTGAAGAATTCTGGATCCGTGAGCCATTAAGTCACCAAATTATTAGTGAAGCTTGGAATAAATCCCATGTGGGTAATCCGTCTTATATTCTTTGTAAGAAGATCAAATATACTAAAGAAGCTCTTAAAGTCTGGAACAAAGATCATTTTGGGAAAATAAACCACAATATTCATCAGCTTGAAAGTGATCTGCTCAAGGTACAAGAAGATGTCATGACTCCCTGCAATCAAGAACTGGAAAGGTTTCTGCAAAATAAACTTCACAAGCAAAGAGAATATGAAGAAATCTTATGGAAGCAAAAATCAAGACTCACGTGGCTTACTTCAACGGATCTTAATACCAAATTTTATCATTTGACAACAACTATCCGGAGAAGAAGGAATGCTATTGACTCTATCAAACTGGCTCCAGGTATTTGGTCAATGGACCCCACTGTCATAGAGGATTCTTTTATTAATCATTTTAGAACAATATATTCCTCTTCAAATCCAATTATTCCGGATCAACTGGATAATCTCTTCGATAAGCAAATTTCGGAAATAGAGAATGAATCTCTAGTTGCAATACCAGAAGAACAGGAAATATTGGAAGCTCTAAAGCAGATTCCCAGTAATAAAGCTCCAGGGCCAGATGGAATGACCGCACTATTCTATAAGCATTATTGGAGTATTATAAAAAAAGATGTTATATTGGCAGTTCAGAATTTCTTTAGCAGTGGACAGCTTCTAAAGCAGATCAATCATACCAATATTGCTCTGATTCCAAAGACGACTTCTCCAAATAATCCTGGTCAATATCGCCCTATTAGCCTCACAAATGTCAGCTACAAGCTAATCACAAAGATCATGGCTAACCGTCTTAAAATCCTTCTCCCAAAAATAATTTCTCCTCTCCAGACAGCATTTGTTCCAGGTCGGAATATCAAGGAAAATACCATTATTGCTCATGAGCTTTTTCATCATCTCAAAAAACAAACAGGCAAAACAGGCTCGCTGGCACTTAAGCTAGATATGGAGAAGGCTTTTGATCAGGTGGAGTGGGACTTTCTCTTTATAGTAATGCAAAATCTGGGTTTCAATCATAAGTGGATACATCTGATAAAGGAGTGTATAACAACAGTGTCTTTCTCTGTTCTTATTAATGGTTCACCAAGAGGCTTCTTTAAATCTCAACGAGGTATTAGACAAGGTGACCCACTTTCACCCTTTCTCTTTATACTGGTCACAGAAGCTCTTTCTAGAATATTATTGAAGGCTGAAGCACAACAGAAGCTGGAAGGGATTCGAATTAGTAGAAACAGTCCAATGGTGTCACATCTTTTATTTGCAGATGATACAATCATTTTTGCTAAGGCCACGGAAAAAAATGCCCGAACTATTTCAGAGTGCCTTGCAACATATCAAATTTGGTCAGGACAAAAAGTCAATTTGTGCAAATCTTCAATGTTTATCACTAGAAATACTAGCCAGGCAACAAAAGCATCTATCTCCCAATGGCTACCTTACAAATCGACCTCAGCTAGAATGAAATATCTGGGTTTATTCACTTCTTTTAGCAGAAGCAAGAAAGAGAATTACAATGAACTATTGAGTAAAGTGGGGAAAAAATTGGAAGGCTGGAAATCAAAGCTACTAGCTCAGGCAGGAAGAACTATGTTAATCAAGTCTGTAGTAAGTACTATTCCTTCTTATCATATGAACACTTTTCAGCTTCCAAAGTCTATCTGTAATACTCTGGATATTGCTTTCAAAAATTTTTGGTGGGGATTCTCGAAAGAAAAAACTCATAATTTGACTCTGAAGTCCTGGAAATCTATTTGTCAACCAAAGAAGGAAGGTGGCCTTGGTATTAGATTGATGGACAAGATGAATCAAGCTATGCTAGCCAAAACAGGATGGGAACTAAGTGGATCTAGAGATGGTTTATGGCGGTCAACTCTGGCTACTAAATATTTCAAGAACACAACTTTTTGGGAAGTATCGCAGAAGGCATCAGATTCAACTATGTGGAAGGGAATACTCAAAACTAGAGATCTGCTAAAAAAAGGTCGATGTTTTCAAATTCATAATGGAGAATCGGTAAATATTTGGCAGGATCCATGGATTCCTTCACTGGTTAATTTCAAGCCACAACCAATCCAAGGTATGGACTTAGAAACTTCTACTCTTAAAGTTTCAAATCTCATCAAGAGCAACCCTCGGATTTGGGATGTTCCAAAAATGCAACATCTTTTTGACTGCCATAGTATATCAGAAATACAAAAAATTCCGATCTCCACACGAGCTTTTGAGCAAGATAAAGAGGTTTGGATTTTAAATCATAGTGGGGAATATTCAGTTAAAACTGCATATCATGCTACAATAAATGATCAAGTCTCAACAAGGCATCATCCATCAATGCTTCTCTTCAAGCCTATGTGGAGTCTTAGAATTCATGATCGTCATAAACTACTCATTTGGAAGCTTCTATGGGATATTCTTCCGACTCGAACCAGACTTGGGGAAATTGTCACCAATCAAGAAACTGAAGAATGTGTTTTTTGTAGCTATGAGAAAGAAACTCTGTTGCATTTATTTGTTGAATGTCCTTTCAACAGGATTCTGTGGCAACAAAGCCCTTGGCCTTTAAATCTGGCAAATTTGCCAATTGTTTCTATCTCAGATTGGATCAAAATGGTCATTTATCCGGAAAAGGACTTGAGGCTTCGGAAAGATGAAAGGCATCATTTTCAACTCTTTGCAGTGATAATGTTAGATTTCATTTGGAGAAAGAGAAATGACATTCTTCATAATCATATTTCTCTATCAATTGAAGAAGCAAATATCCAGATCAAGCGTATCTATGAAGCTTATAAAAATGCATGGCAGGACAAAGTTGAACAACAAAGCAAAAAAGAAAAATGGTATCCTCCTTCTCTGGATTATCACAGTTTCTCTTTTGATGCAGCAGTACGTGATCAGTTCTCAGTAATCTCAACAATTCACAGAAATCATCATGGCGCTATTCTGGGACTACGAACGGAAAAGGTGCATACCATTACCCCTTTAATTGCAGAAGCAATGGCAGCGCTGCTAGCAGTCAATATGGCTTCAACTCAAAGTCATGCAAAAATTGAAGGCGATTCCCAATCAGTAATTTCCTCCATTACAAGTTCGGATGCATCTTTTTGGAACATATCAGCTATTATTAAGGACATTCAATACATATCCAATTCTCATAAAGATTGGAAATTTGTGAAGATACATCGATCCCAAAATCGATGTGCGCACTCAGTGGCGCAATGGGCAGCTACCAATCTTGTTTTTGGAAGCATACCCTTAGCTAATATTCCTAGTTGCTTTCTGTATATTGATAGCGGAAAGGATCCGCCTTAAACTTTGTACTTTTTAATTTTATTTTATAATATGCTTATGCTTAAAAAAAAAAAAAAAAAAGAGTTATTTTCCCTAGAACTCAGCAATCAAAGCTCTAGAAGACATGAGTTGAGACTTTGAAAACCTATTAGCTTGGGACGCTTGTTTTAATTCATAAATGTTGAGTTGAAGATGATAACAAATGTGATGTGAAAATAGAGAATGGTGTTCAGTCAAGAGGCTATTGTATCTATATATAGTATTTTGTCATCCACCTTGTGTTTTGACTCAAATTCCCAATTGCATTCAACAATGTGCAAATGTAGAACAAATTAAGAAGATTTTGTGAAAATATTTTTCTCCTTAATAATCTTCAAGACGTTATGTCATTTATTACATGTATAGTTTTCGATTGAACCAATATTCTTTACTTTTGTTGCACCACTTCAATCTTTATCTGAAGTGATTTTATCATTCATTAGCCATTTAAATAATATTCAAGTCTTATAACTATTTTAATATTGGTGCTCATTTTTTTTCTTTATTGAATAATTAGTCATTTTTTTAATTGGTACCAAAACAAAGATTGTTTGGTTTTCACTTCAATTAGTTACCACACAAACTCCCTATCTCTTGCTCTCCTCCTTTCTCTCACATGTCTCAACCCTATTAAGATAGTTTTCTTTTCTATATCATATATAATTTTTGAATTATCACTTTTTCTCTTACATTGATCCATGTACGTTATCCACTTTGTATTAAACAATCACGAATGTGGTTATTTAAGCTGACATAATTTTAAAGGTCGCAAGTTTTCCCCCATTTTCTCCCCTCCCAGTCACCATCCCCATACTCATTGTTGCCAACAGCACCCTTGCAGCTGTGAAGCCAACTTGTTTGCTGAGCTCTGGCCATCACTGTCATCCCTGGCCACCACCCATTTCTACCAACAAAGCTTTAAATCTATCCCACGTGTGAAGCTATTTTCGGTCTATAAATGGAGCTGCAGTGCATATGTCCCTCATACCTCATCTTTGCTAGACTGAGCCTCTTCCCCCATTTTCCCTTCTCTTTTCTCCTTTCCCTTTTATTTTCTCTTAGTTTTATCTCTCAATCCCGAAGCTTAAACCCATTTCGGGTTCAAAATCCCTAACCTCAACCGCACCTCCTCCCTTTAACCACTCTATTGCCATCTCGCTGCGCCCCTCCCCATTTGGCATCATAATGGCGAGTTCCCTTTCTCTTTCTCTGTCTATCTCTCTCTAGCTCCCCCGCTCGTTCAGGCCACTGGCCACGCCTTCTCTCCCCTCCTTTCTCTTCGTTTGAAACCCTCCCTTGTCACTCTAGGCTAGCACACACCAAGACCCACATCTCACTCTCCCAAACTCTCTCATTCTCTCTCTCTCTAAAGTACAAGCACCACTCACAAACTCCAGGAGATCCTTGCACCTCTATCCAATGAGAACAACTGCGAGAAGCATATGACTTGAAGCTCAGAACACTGATGACCATCCAAAAATTCTCCTTTGTTGCACGTTGATAAGTGATATTCGGTACTGGGCTCCAAAAATGTTGCTATTGGGTTGAAAAATTTGTGTGTTGTTGATCATTTATTATGCCTCTGAGTTGTTGATAATCTGATTGATGAACATGTTGCTTACTAACCGTTAATCCCTATGTGTAAATTGTGAAGTTGTCGTGTTGGCCTTTGGTTTGGGTTCTCAGTTGAGTTGTTAGACTTTTAGCTTGCTGTCCAATTGATTACCTGTGGCGCCCCCGACTTCCATGTACGGACCAGCACGGAAATCGAGACACCCTGGATGATGACAACCGGTCATGCATCCCAACGACAAGTGTCAGTGTGTGCAACAAATAAACAGTGCACCAATAAAAACACAGCGGAAGGAAATAAAGTCTACTAGTACCAGAATTTTAATTAATACAGATATCCAAAATACAAAATACCTTAAAAAACAAAGCCAAGTCCCAGAAAAATAAAATACAAGTTTGAAAATAAAGTCTACAGCATGAGTGATCCCAGATCACTCCTCCGGCGGAGCCAGATCCTCAGGCTCGGCATCTGCATCATCAACAAAGTCTGCAGTACCATGAAATGGTACCGCAGGTAAGTTATAACCTAACCAAGTCCAGAGATAAAATCATACCTAAATAATTAACCATGCATGCCCATGATGCAAATGAAATAGTGCAACGCACGCCAAAAATCTCATTGGCTCAAAAATCATTTCCAGTAAAACAATTTCCACCATTTTCCCAGAAAATGACACACAAAAATATTTATTCATCATTTTCCCAGAAAATGATACATAAAAACAACTCACGCTATTTTTCCAGAAAACAGCAATTTCCATTAATCCCATTAAACCATATGCACTATGGCCTCCCCTATGGACCATCCGCACGTCCTGGCTACTTTACGAGAGATGTCCAGTTCCGCACCCGGTGCGTTCGTGGCCAGGTCATCCTCTAGCCCCCGCCAGCAGAAAGGCCACGGAGTCGGCACGTCCAACGTCCGATCCTGTTGTCGCCTGGCGACAACCCAGGAGACGTCACTCAGTATCTTATGCTCTCGAGTGACCAGAGGAGCTCCACCGAGATAATGCCCCATCTCGGCTTGGGATCGTGATACACACGCACCCACAAATCTAATTCTCATGAAAACCCAGTTTTCAAAATAATCACATGAACATGAATGCAATACACGAAAACCCAGTTTTCAATTTACAAACATGATCATGCGTGCAAATGCCATGAACCAAAATAACCTCAATATCACAACCAAACCAGATCACAACATTCACACACAATTCCAACAATTAACCAGATCACAGCCAGAATATCCAATAACCAACTCCAATTCACAACATAATCAAATCCAACCATAAATCCAATCTCCCAAAAATCACACAACAATATACTCCGATCAATCCATCCACCCCCGAACTCCTCGGACTCAGTCCGGAACCAACCAGGATACATATATATAAAATATAGCAGTTAATTGCAAAAATATAATTAAATCTCAAAGAGTTGTTTAGGAAATACTTACAGCGCTTTAAAACAATCTTACGAAGGTTCCCAGGCACTGGAAAACACCAAAGTAGAAAATTCGCACAGTGTAAAAACACTGACCGAAATGCAGTGAAATGGGAATTTTTTACGGTTTCAAATGGAGACTCGAAATTGATAGGGTAGGGCCTATGGAAGGTGGTGAATCTAATGGTGGTGGTGGTGGTTGGCCGAGAATAGCGGCGGAATTGGACGGTTTATGGCCGGAATAGTTGAATCGGGTTGGAAGCTCGCACGGGCGGCTCCGGCGATGGATCGGGGCCGGGTTTGAGTGGAAAAGCTTGGTATTGGGCCGGTGAAGATGTGGTAGAAATTTGGTGGCCAATGGCGGAAGGAGGGAAAACCCACCGCGGGTTCAACCGGTCCGTGGCGGCTAACGGTGGCTCGGGGCGGCCTGAGATTTTAGGGGTGAGGTCGCCGGCGCACGGGGAAGGGAACGGTGCCGGCGGTGTGACACACGGCGGCCGGGAGGCGGCGCGGCGAAGGTAAGTCTATTTCGCACGGTGGAGAGAGGAGAGAGAAGAGAGAGAAGGAAGAGAGGGGTCGCATGCGGGGGAAAACCGGGGGAAAAGAAAAAAAAGAAAGAAGAAAAAGGAAAGAAAAGAAAAAGAAGAGGGGAAAAAGGAAGATCCAGTCTTTCCAGCTAGGTCCCGAAAAATCCAACGAAGATGAAATTAAAACCGGAAACTAATTAAAATATTCCAAACACATTGAAACAATTTAAATGCAACAATAAAAATTAAAAACCCAAAAAAAAATCAATTAAAATTAAAATTCATCTTAAAAGCTAAAACAGTAAATAAAATCTAAAAATCACATAAAATAATTTTCACCACATAAATATTAAGAAATAATATTTTAAAACTCCCAAAATTTAAAACAAGACAAATAATCACAAAATAAATTAAATAAAACATCCATTAAAAATACACTAAAATCCGGGATGTTACAATCTCCCCCCCTTAAATAAAATTTCGTCCTCGAAATTGGTAAGGTCAATCATTAAGACTAAGACAAAGATAAGGTTCAATTAAGAGTAGGCTTAAGAAGCATACCAGGAGAGTCAACCAAACAAATACAGATACTGCTCCCTCATATCGGCCTCACGCTCCCAAGAGAAATCTTGAGCTACAGGATCACCCCATGACACCTTCACCAAAGGTATCGTCTTGGATCTCAGCTTCTGCACTTTCCAATCCACAATCTGAGTCGGAACAACTTCATAAGTAAGATTAGGCTGAAGTTGAATGTGCTCCGGGTCAACAAAACGCGGCTCTTGTTGACCAAAACTCTTCTTCAACGACGAAACATGGAACACATCATGCACATCCCCGAAATAATCCGGCAATGCAACTCTATAAGCAACAAGCCCAACCTTCTCCACAATCTGAAAAGGACCAACATACCTCGGGCTGAGTTTACCTTTCTTACCGAAGCGCTTAACACCCTTCATCGGAGAGACTTTAAGATAAACCCAATCGCCTTCCTCAAAAGATAAGTCTCTTCTCCTCATGTCCGCATAACTTTTCTGGCGACTTTGCGCTTCCGCCGTCTTAGCTCTTATAACTCGAATCTGCCCTTGCATTTCTTCAATCAATTCAGGCCCAACAATTTTCCTCTCGCCAACTTTATCCCAACATAACGGCGATCTACACTTCCTTCCATACAAAACTTCATAAGGAGCCATCTGGATAGAAGCATGAAAACTATTATTATAGGAGAATTCTATGAGCGGCAAATGATTTTCCCAACTTCTTTGAAATTCCATAACACAAGCCCTCAGCATATCTTCCAAAGTCTGAATTGTACGCTCAGATTGGCCATCAGTCTGGGGATGATAAGCTGTACTGAACTTCAAATTAGTGCCTAAAGCTGCCTGCAAACTCCTCCAAAAATGCGACGTAAACTGCGGGTCCCTGTCTGACACAACACTCTTGGGTACACCATGCAGTCTCACAATCTCTTTAACATACAACTGAGCTAACTTACCCAAAAAGTCAGCATTATTCACAGGCAAGAAGTGGGCACTCTTAGTCAAACGATCCACAATCACCCAAACTGAATTCTTTCCACTAGGAGATCTTGGAAGGCCTACTACAAAATCCATAGTGATGTCATCCCATTTCCACTCAGGAATAGGGAGAGGTTGAAGATTACCAGCAGGTCTCTGATGCTCAGCCTTAACTTGACGACAAGTATCACATTTCTCAACAAACGAGGCGATATCCAGCTTCATACCTTCCCACCAAAAATTCTTCTTCAAGTCCCGATACATCTTCGTACTTCCAGGACGAACTGAGTACGGAGCTGTATGAGCTTCTGTCAAGATTCGCTCTTTAAATTCAGAATCTTGAGGTATCACTCTTCGATCCCGAAAACGAAGCACACCATCATTGTCCAAACTATAGTGCACGGGTCCTTTAGACTTCCTGACTCTTTTCCTGATATTTAACAACTTAGGATAATTTCTCTGGAGAGTCTTCAATTCCTCAAAATCCACAACCCGCACATCCAAAACTGAAGAGACCAATTCTTCCTGCTGCAAACTCTCAATAAGCAATCTCCTCATTCCATAAAGGAGAGAGTCCATACCAGACGACTCTACTTCATCCAATAATTGAGATTTCCTACTCAAGGCATCAACAACTAAATTAGCTTTTCCTGGATGATACTTGATCTCACACTGGTAGTCGCTGATTAACTCCAACCAACGCCTCTGTCTCATATTAAGATTCTTCTGAGAAAACAGATGCTTCAAACTCTTATGATCCGTGAAGACTTCACAAACTTCACCATACAGATAATGACGCCAAATCTTGAGAGCAAACACCACAGCAGCCAACTCTAAATCATGGGTAGGATAATTATTCTCATGCTCTTTCAACTGACGAGATGCATAGGCAACAACTCGTCCTTCCTGCATAAGGACACATCCCAACCCAAACTTAGATGCATCACTGAAAACCACAAAAGGCTTATGTGGCTCCGGAAGTGCCAACATAGGAGCTGTCGTCAATCTCTTCTTCAATTCTTGGAAGCTTCTCTCGCAACGATCTGACCACACAAACTCAACATTCTTTCTAGTCAACGCTGTGAGAGGTCCGGATAATCTGGAAAAACCTTCAACAAATCTCCGGTAATATCCGGCAAGTCCTAAGAAATTCCGAATTTCGCGCACAGTAGAAGGACGTGGCCATGTTAAAACAGCTTCTATCTTACTAGGATCAACAGCCACTCCATCTCGGGAGATCACATGACCAAGAAATCTGACTTCCTCCAGCCAAAAGTCACACTTGCTAAGCTTGGCGTATAACTGATGCTCTCTCAATTTACCAAGTACCAAGCGAAGATGATAAGCATGCTCTTCCAAGTCTCGAGAATAGACCATGATATCATCAATGACGACCACCACAAAAGAATCCAGAAAAGGCTGAAAGACTCGGTTCATCAAATCCATAAAAGCTGCAGGAGCGTCGGTCAATCCAAAAGGCATCACCTTAAATTCATAATGACCATACCGAGATCTGAAAGTAGTCTTAGGAATATCTTTATCTCTTATTCTCAGCTGATAATATCCCGACCTCATATCAATCTTGGAGAAAACAGCTGCTCCTTGTAGCTGATCAAACAAATCGTCTATACGGGGAAGCGGGTACTTATTCTTGATGGTCACTTTATTAAGTTCCCGATAATCAATACACATTCTTAGAGTGCCATCCTTCTTCTTAACAAACAACACCGGTGCTCCCCATGGTGATGTGCTAGGTTGAATAAAACCCTTGTCAACTAGCTCTTGCAACCGGATCTTTAATTCCTTCAATTCAGCCGGCACCATACGATAAGGAGCTTTATGCACAGGAGCGGCTCCAGGTTCCAAATCAATTGTAAACTCCAATTCCCTAACTAGAGGCAACCCTGACAAATCATCAACAAAAACATCTGGAAATTCTTCTACAACTGGAATATCCGCTATAGACTTCTTCTCGGACGGCGAAGACACCACTTGAACCAAAAATGCATCGGCTCCACAAGCTATATCTTTCTTTGCTTGAACTGCAGATATAACTATAGGCTTCGCCTTCAACTTACTCCCCACATATTCCAAATAATCACCTTCTGCAAGCTGGAATCCAATAACTCGACTTCTACAATTAATGCACGCCGAATACCGGTATAGCCAGTCCATTCCAAGAATAATATCAAATCCAAGCAACTTGAATACAATTAAATCCGCATCTAGTGTCCTCCCACTAAAATCCAAAGGACACCCCATCGCGACTTTAGAACACCACACCATCTCTCCATTGGGAAGACTTACCACTAATGGTTGTGATAAGGCTTCCGTGACCAAGTTGCACATCCATGCAAAAGTGGTAGACACAAAAGATTTGGACGCTCCGGAATCAAACAAGGTGCAAGCATAAAAATCATACAAACGGACTCTCCCTGAACCAAACACACACACCAATGAAATCCAAAAGAAACATCAAACTACACCAAACATCAAATCCAAATAATTAAACACTTACCAGTAATCACTCCAGCATCCTGGGTCTCTAGCGTGTCATAGTCGATGTCTCCAGGAGTCACCGCATACACTCGAGTCTGCGTGACTTGTCTCTGATTATTCCTTCCTCCACGACGACCTCCACGACTTGCTTGAGGCTGATTGGGACAATCTCGAGCAAAGTGCCCCGTCTGACCACATCTAAAGCAATGAGTGACCCCACTCTGACGACACTCACCCTCGTGAGCTCTATTACATCGACTACAAACTGGGGCTCGACCTCCAATGCGCACTCCAGACGATGCTTGTGGACTGGCTCCAATCCTTTGCACAAATTTCTGAGGCGACCCAGAACTACTGCCTTCACCAGCAAAACTTCTTCTTTTCTGACCTGGAGGGGATCCTACTGCCAAACTGTTTTCCCTTTCAACCATGGTAGCCAAATCAATTAACTCACTGAGAGAGGAAACCCTATGGCATATTACGAATCTGCGTATCTCAGGACGCAGACCCTCCCTGAAACGCTCCACCTGAAGATCCTCAGTAGCAATAAGATGGGGCGCAAAACGCCCAAGCTCCATGAAAGCACGGGAGTACTGCTCCACAGTCATACCACCCTGAACCAGGTTACTAAATTCTCGAGCCTTCTACCTCCTCACAGCAGGTGGGAAGAATCTGTCATCAAACTCCTTCTTGAAACGATGCCACGACACGGCAGCTAGAGTTCCAAACTCCCTTTCCAAAAGATTCCTCTTCATCCTCCACCAATTGGCTACTTCACCCTGCAGCAAATAGCTAGCATACAGCACTTGTTGCTCTTCTGTACAGCCACAAATCTCAAAAGTCCTCTCTATTCCATTGATCCACCCTTCAGCTTGAAGTGGATCCTCAACTCCAAAGAATATCGGGGTCCGGTATTTAAGAAATCTCTCGTAGGAACACCCCACTTGAACCACAATATTTTGGTCAACTTGAGGCGGCCTGATATTTTGATGGAAGAGATCAGCCATCCTATTTAATGCCCTAGCAATGGCATTATCCACCTCATTGTTGGAAGATTCTCCCATAGGTTCCTTATCCTGCCTCCTTGGCCTCACCATATTCTGTCAAAACACAATTCTCAACCCCACTTTAGTCCTGAACAAAATTTAATTAAGGGTAATAGCAACATCCAAATAAAATAGAATAAAATAAAATAATATAAAATAAATAAAATAAAATAAAATCAATCAAAACCATCAACAATAAATTAAAACCATTAAAAATAACATATTTCAAACCAAAATAATTTTAAATCACAACTTTTAAAAATTTCTGGTACTGCACCTAAGGGACATGTGGCTTTACCCAGAGCCAAACCGCTCTGATACCACCTGTGGAGCCCCCGACTTCCATTTACGGACCAGCACGGAAATCGAGACACCCGAGATGATGACAACCGGTCACGCATCCCAACGACCAGTGTCAGTGTGTGCAACAAATAAACAGTGCACCAATAAAAATACAGCGGAAGGAAATAAAGTCTACTAGTACCACAATTTTAATTAATACAGATATCCAAAATACAAAATACCTTAAAAAACAAAGCCAAGTCCCAGAAAAATAAAATACAAGTCTGAAAATAAAGTCTACAGCATGAGTGATCCCAGATCACTCCTCCGGTAGAGTCAGATCCTCAGGCTCGGCATCTGCATCATCAACAAAGTCTGCAGTACCATGAAATGGTACCGCAGGTAAGTTATAACCTAACCAAGTTCAGAGATAAAATCATACCTAAACAATTAACCATGCATGCCCATGATGCAAATGAAATAGTGCAACGCATGCCAAAAATCTCATTGGCTCAAAAATCATTTCCAGTAAAACAATTTCCACCATTTTCCCAGAAAATGACACACAAAAATATTTATTCATCATTTTCCCAGAAAATGATACACAAAAACAACTCACGCTATTTTTCCAGAAAACAGCAATTTCCATTAATCCCATTAAACCATATGCACCATGGCCTCCCCTATGGACCATCCGCACGTCCTGGCTACTTTACGAGAGATGCCCAATTCTGCACCCGGTGCGTTCGTGGCCAGGTCATCCTCTAGCCCCCGCCAGCAGAAGAGCCACGGAGTTGGCACGTCCAACGTCCGATCCCGTTGTCGCCCGGCGACAACCCAGGGGACGTCACTCAGTATCTTACGCTCCCGAGTGACCAGAGGAGCTCCACCGAGATAATGTCCCATCTCGGCTTAGGGTCGTGATACACACGCACCCACAAATCCAATTCTCATGAAAACCCAGTTTTCAAAATAATCACATGAACATGAATGCAATACACGAAAACCCAGTTTTCAATTTACAAACATGATCATCCGTGCAAATGCCATGAACCAAAATAACCTCAATATCACAACCAAACCAGATCACAACATTCACACACAATTCCAACAATTAACCAGATCACAGCCAGAATATCCAATAACCAACTCCAATTCATGACATAATCAAATCCAACAATAAATCCAATCTCCCAAAAATCATACAACAATATACTCCGATCAATCCATCCACCCCCGAACTCCTCGGACTCAGTCCGGAACCAACCAGGATACATATATATAAAATATAGCAGTTAATTGTAAAAATATAATTAAATCTCAAAGAGTTGTTTAGGAAATACTTACAGCGCTTTAAAACAATCTTACGAAGGTTTCGAGGCACTGGAAAACACCAAAGCAGCAAATTCACACAGTGTAAAAACACTGACCGAAATGCAGTGAAATGAGAATTTTTCACGGTTTCAAACGGAGACTTGAAATTGATAGGGTAGGGCCTATGGAAGGTGGTGAATCTAATGGTGGTGGTGGTTGGCTGAGAATAGCGGCGGAATTGGACGGTTTATGGCCTGAATAGTCGAATCGGGTTGGAAGCTTGCACGGGCGGCTCCGGCGATCGATCGGGGCCGGGTTTGAGTGGAAAAGCTTGGTATTGGGCCGGTGAAGATGTGGTAGAAATTTGGTGGCCAATGGAGGCCGGACGGCGGCGGAAGGAGGAAAAACCCACCGCGGGTTCAACCGGTCCGTGGCGGCTAACGGTGGCTCGGGGCGGCCTGAGATTTTAGGGGTGAGGTCGCCGGCGTATGGGGAAGGGAACGGTGCCGGCGGTGTGGCACACGGCGGCCGGGAGGCGGCGCGGCGAAGGTAAGTCTATTTCGCACGGTGGAGAGAAAAGAGAGAAGGGAGAGAGGGGTCGCACGCGGGGGAAAACCGGGGGAAAAGAAAAAAAAGAAAGAAGAAAAAGGAAAGAAAAGAAAAAGAAGAGGGGAAAAAGGAAGATCCAGTCTTTCCAGCTGGGTCCCGAAAAATCTAACGAAGATGAAATTAAAACCAGAAACTAATTAAAATATTCCAAACACAGTGAAACAATTTAAATGCAACAATAATAATTAAAAACCCAAAAACAAATCAATTAAAATTAAAATTCATCTTAAAAGCTAAAACAGTAAATAAAATCTAAAAATCACATAAAATAATTTTCACCACATAAATATTAAGAAATAATATTTTAAAACTCCCAAAATTTAAAACAAGACAAATAATCACAAAATAAATTAAATAAAACATCCATTAAAAATACACTAAAATCCGGGATGTTACATTACCCACGCATGTTCAATCGGTGGAGCTCTTGTAGTCACTTGGGAGCTCATAATATTGAGTGATGTCCCTTGGATTGTCTTGGGGAGACAACGAGTTTGGTCGAGATGGTAATGCTCTTGGGTTGAAGCTGTGGCCTCTCTATAGTGGAGGCTAGAGGATTTTGTTGTCAAGGACAGAGCGCAAAGCCAGGTGTTGCTTAGAATGAAGTCACATGCATGGTTGTTACTTGTGGTGTGGCGAAAGGAGTAAGGGTGTGTGGATGGTTCATTAGGAGAGACCATGATGTACACAGTAATAAATTGGATGTTTTAAAAAACAAGATTTTGGGTATGTTTCAACTTGTGTGAAAATTGTGTTGATAGTTGAGTTTTGTTATAGGTAAACTTTTGGATTAAGTGGATTGTTGCTTGGTTATGTCTAATTTTGTTAAATGTGTAATGTCAATTGCAATATTTCTGCATCAATCACTCGAATATTCTCATTTCCATTGGCATGCAATTTTAAGTGTTGGTCTTAGTTTCACTTACTGAGATTTCTTTGAAATCTCACACTGGTAGTCTCACTACTGTATCACTCCTTAAAGCTATAGATTTTGATATAGATGGAGACTTTGGTGGTAGTTACGGACATGGAAATCCAACGTAGTCAGAAGATTGAGGATAAGGGCTTTACCCCACTTTGTTAAGTTGTTATATTTAGTTTTTCTTGACCAAATGGACGTCTGTAAAAATTTATCTAGCTTATGGTTTGGAGACATGTGGCTTATGGAAATTGTAATTGTGATGTATTTAATTTTCTCTGAGTTTCCTAGATGACTAACACAAGAGGGGGAGGGGGTGAATTGAGTTGTTTTATAAAAATTAAAAATTATAAACATAATATAAAATGTGAATAAAATACCAAGTAACATTAAATATAAAGAGTAAGAGTAAGAGAGAAATAAACTTAGTATTTTAACGAGGTTCAGCCGTACTGTCTACGTTCTCGGCTCAAGCTACCCATTGAGGATTTCTAAATTCACTATTCAATTGGGTTCAACACTATGGTGGTATTAATTGGAATTAATTATGACCTTATTTTTATTTTTCTGCTATGAATAAATTGTACACTCTTATTTGAGTACATGAGCACAAACACCTTAACTAACATCCCGACGTCATGACTCTTGTCAAATCGCAAGTGGGACCCGAGGGCATCACAAACTTGGTGGTATTAGAGGTTTTACGACTATGGGTAAATCCATAAGTCACATAGGTATAGTACATGAGCCTTAGCCTTTAATCTTAGCATGCTAGGCTTGAGTTATGGGGGTATGGGAATTTTTTGAAGTGATGAGTTTGGACATTTTGGTAGGAAGGACAGAATGGTGTGACCTAGTGACTCGTTCGAAAATGAGCAGCCAAAAGGCTATCCCAAGTGCAGGAGCGTGTCGCGTAGTAATTAGGAATAAATTCCTAGATCGTCTCCACAGGGAAAGTGCTAAAAATAAACTCGTGTAAAATAATGGAAATATTTACAATGAGAAAATAAAAATAAAAAGTGATGATATTTACAATGGATGAAAGAGTGCAATGAAAAAGAAAATTTACTGGTCGTGAACCAGATTCATTTTTGTTGGCTTTGAGCGTTTTGGATGCAGTGATTAAAAGTAAAGAAATTAACGTGCAAGACAGTGAATTAAAATTGCCAGGAATTTAAATGACTGAAATTTAAAAGAACAAGAAAATTAAATGACATAAAAATAAATTGCAGAAAATAAAAGTGCAGAAAAATAAATGACAGAAATTTAAATGACAATAAATTAAAGTGCAGAAAAATAAATGACATAAATTTAAAGTGCAGAAATTAAAAGTGCGGAAAAATAAATGACAGAAATTTAAAGTGCATAAATTTAAAGTGCGTAAAATTAAATGACTTAAATTGAAATAAAAAAAATAAAAATAAAGTGGAGACTACAGATAAAGGAGAGGACAGCTCGATAACACAGTTGGTCCATTAGGCTCTCAACTGTATCACCGAACTCCCTCACTTCATCTGCATTGTCTCCTAAACTGAAAAACTACAACTACTCTATTCTACAGCTACTGGGCGTCTAACATCTGCCACCATTCTTCGTCTGCTTACAAGCCTTTATATAGGCTTCAAACTGCACTGTGTTGCGTGCGTCCGTGCTTCCTTGTCTCCCACTTGAAATTGCGCTGTGTTTAGCTCATGTGTTGTTCCCCACATGCTGCTTTTCCATCCCGTGACCGAGTGGTTTTATTTCCTTGCCTTTTTTTTTTCTTTCTTTTTGCTTTCCCAGCCTTGCTCCGAACTGAGTAGACTTGTTTATTTTTTTCTTTCTTCCTTAGCTTTCCTTGCACCTGCTTTACAACTGAACTCCACTGCCGAATGATCTTTTCTTTTATTCTTCCTTTGCTTCCACTGCTTTCCAGCTTATCACATGCATTCATTTCTTTTCATTTCTTTCTTTTTTCTGCTCTGTATGAACTGCTGCCCGTGGATCCTGCTGCATGCACCGAAACCACATATTTCTTTCTTTCACTGCTGCATGCACCGAAATGCAAGTGCATTATTTTCTTTTGCACCGAACTGCTATCACCGAACATATGCACTGCACCGAACCTATTCTTCTTTGTTTCGGTTTCTTTTTCTTTCTTTCATTCTATCTCTTCCAACTCTTGTTCTTGCTGCACCGAACTCCAGCCGACTTGTCTATTTATTTATTTTCTTTTTCTTTTTCCGTGCGTCGTTGTGCAGCGTCCGATGAAAACAGAAGCCTTTCATCTTTTTTTTTTCTTTCTCTTTCGTGCGTCTGGCATGGCTGGGCAGTGTGGTGGCTTCGGGTGAGGCTGGCGACGTACGTGGCTGAGGAGGCAGCGGGTGGAAGAGCTGGAAACTTGCTCTGTTTTTCAGTGTCAAAACAGGGGACTGGTTTCGGTTGAGCTGTGCATGTGGGCTGCGGCTGTGCATGCGCCGAATGCATGCATGGAGGCTGGCGGAGGTGGTGCTGGCTTCGGACGGTGGTACTGTGCAGCGTGGTTGGCTGAGGAGGCAGCAGGTGGAAGCCGTGGGTGCTTTCGACGTGCAGGCCGTGCATGGTGCATGCATGAAGTGGTACTGAGCCGAGGGTGGCTGGGCCGTGCATGGTGGTGGAGAACTGATCGCGCAGGTGCTGCGGTGGTGGAGAGGCGGAGGGTCGCGGCTGCGCAAGCTCGGAACGCATGCATGGAGATTGCATGCGTTCGGTCGAGAGGTTGAAGACGAAGCCAAACGACGTGCAGCTTATCCCAGACGACAGGTTGTTTGGCTTGGACGGCTGAATCAGAGCTTGTAGAAAACGACATGTCGTTTAGCCTGCGCAGTAAATAAAAAAAATAAAAATAAAAATAAAATAAAATAAAATAAAATAAAATAGAATAAAATAAAATAAAATAAAGTAAAATAAAACAAACAGAATAATAATAAAAAAAAGTAAAATTAGAAAAAGAAAATAATTAATTAATTAAAAATTAAACAACAACTAAACTAGAATATTAAAAATGTGTTGTGCATGTGAGACAATAAAATCAAATTAAATTACAAGTTATAAAATATAAGCATAAACTATGCTTTTAATCAATTTAATTCATAACTTGAATTTATTGCCTCTTGATCATTTTTCCATCTAAAATCAATGATAATATGATGAAACAATTAAAATTACATTGATTTTAACTATATAAATTATGCAATAATGCAGCTCAATCACCTAGACTACCCAGGGATGAGCCTTACGCCAAAGCATAACATTTGTCACCACGTGGTGACGAAAGTTATGCTATGGTGCAAGCCATATACCACATGATTGAAATGCTTGGACAACAACCTGAGTTTTACCAGTAGCAACTCCAACAACATCAGACTCAACAATTGTGGGTTGAGCAGAGGCTACCCATACAAGCTGTTTTTGGGCTATAGATACCCCAAAGTTTTTGGAATTGAAACTCCTATGAAATTAGAAACATGGATCATGGATCTCAAAAGGACCTTCAAGCTTTGTGGCTATATTGAGGACTAAAAGGTACTATATGCGGGCTATCTGCTTCAAAAGTAGGCTGGGATATAGTGGGATATGAAGAGACGACTTCTGATCGGGGAGCTAGGGTGAATAGTTTCCATGACCTGGTAGCAGTTTAAGAAAGAGTTTGACGATCGATTCTTCCCAAGCATGGTGAGATAGCAAAAGGAAAGAGAATTTGCCAGCCTGACCCAAAGCGATATGGCTATTGAACAATATGATGCCAAATTTATGGAACTGAGAAAGCTTTCCCTGCATCTTATATCCACTGAAGAGATGTGAGTTGAATGTTTCCAGGAACGGTTACAACTGCATATATGTACTCAAGTAGCCTGCTTGGAGATAAAGAATTTCAGAGGCTAGTGGAAGTTGCCTTTGTAGTTGAACATGAGCACTGCAACCAGGTGGCCGTGGCAACTGGTCAAAAGAGGAGGGAGGAATTATACTAGGGAAGGAAGCAGCACAAGGTCACCTCAGAAAGTTCGTGTCAAGATCTGGGGTGTGGCCACAAGCAACTACGAGAGTTTGCATGGGGCAGAGCACATATTTGTAGTCAACATAATAGATCCCATGAAGTAGATTGCCATTCGGGCAACAACAACTGTTGCAGATATAGCTAGATGGGGCATTTCACCAAGGAATACCCAATGTAGCTGAAGGTAGTCAAGTTGGCCCAGGTGGAGAAAGGTCTTGCTAGAGACAATCTATGCAGGCGCAAGTGTATGCTCTAATGCCTATAGAAGTTAATGAGGAGGCTTCAGAGATTTAGGAAGTGGAAGTCATCATAGGTACAAACTTGCTTTAATTTTTGGAGCTTATTGTATTTTATAAACCATGTAATTAAGATTAAGAGGAGTTTTTATTTTTATTTTTTTATTCATAGCCTTACCAAAGGCGGAGGAACACCTTCCTTACAGCAGCACGAACAAACAAATCCACAAAAACCATAAACAATACAACGCATAAAACAATAAAAACAAAAAAACCAAACAAAGAAATTAAGGTCTAAGGTATGGCAAGCCTATTTTATCCAGTCGAATTATCTCCAAGATAATGCCAAACCTTTATTTTATCCAGTCAAATTATCTCCAAGATAATGCCAAACCTGAAAAGGTTGAACATTATTAGGTATGTTTCCATCACTCTTTCTCCCAAGTCTATAGGGCAAACTAAGGCAACCCTTGAACATACTACAACTTCTCCAATTAACAGAGCCATTACCACAATTTGATACAGGAACTCTGTTTGTAAACTACATAGTTCCAACGCTATGCCAGTATCAATTGATGGAGTCAGGTAGCCAGTTTCTAACTACCTAGAGAATAAAGTATGAAATTTGTGGGAAGTAGGCTTACGACGATGCCCACGATGATATCAACGATTCAAGCTAAGAAAGATTTGGCCGGTGGAGCAGAAGTGTATCTAGTTTAGGTGGTGTGGAAAAGAAATCGGCAATGGGGATTCCAGTCATCAAGGAGCTTCCAGAAGTTTTCACCAACGATCTCCTGGGTTGCCCCCTAATCAAGAAATTGAGTTTGCAATCGACTTGGAACTGAGAGTAGCTCCTATCCATAAGATCCTATCGAAAAATGAGATTAATTTTCAAAACAAGGATGAGATTCTTTAATCAGGTGATAATAAAGAATAAGTACCCCTTGCCTAGGATCGACGAGCAATTAGATCCACTACAAGGACTAGTAGTATATTACAAGATTGACCTTAGGTCGGGGTATTACTGTAACATCCTGGATTTTAGTGTATTTTTAATGAAGGTTTATTTTAATTATTTATTGTGTAATTCTCTTGTTTTAATATTTTAGAGGTTTTATTTTATTATTTTATTGGACTTTCCTATTTTTATTAATTATTATTTTTGGAGTTTTAGAATATTATTTTAGAATATTTTAAATTGTGAAAAATTATTTTTACTGGGCTTTCTTATTGTTAATTATTGTGGTGAATTTAAATTGATTTTTAATTTAAATTGGGTTGTTTATGTGTTTTAAAATTATTATTGTTTATTAAAGCATTTCACTGCATTTGATTAATTTTAGTTAGTGATCTGCAATTTAATTCCTCTTTATTTTAAAGGATGTTTTTGTCAGAGTTTAATATTTTATGTTAGTTAATTTTGAGTTAAATTGATTTATTTATTTTAACTGTTTTAAAAATAGTTATTGTTTTATTTGAATATTTCACTGTGTTTGGATTATTTTATTTAGCTTTCGGTTTTAATTTCATCTCCGTTGGATTTTTTCGGGACCCAGGTTGAAAGACTGGATCTTCCCTTTTTCCCTCTTCTTTTCTCTTTTTTTTTTTTCTTTCTTTCTTTTTCCCCGATTTTCCCCCCCGAGCCCGAGCCCCTCTCCCTTCTCTCTCTTCTCTCTCCTCTCTCCACCGTTGATTTCGGTTCACCTTCGCTACGCCGCCTCCGGACCGCCGTGCGCGACACCGCCTGCAGCATCGGCTCCCCCGTGCGCCGGCGACCTTCCACCATCAATATCCGGCCGGCTAACGCCGCCGTTAGCCTCCACTAGCCAATCGAACTTGCGGTGGTTCTTCCTCCATTCCGCTACCGTCCGGCCACCATTTCTTCACCGGCCCAATACCAAACTTTTCCACCCAACCCCGGCTCCGATCCGTTGCCGGAGCCGCCCCAACGAGCACCAAACCCGAACCAACTTTTCCGGCCTTCCACCGCTGTCTCGGCCGCCACCCACGGCCAACCATCACCACCATTAGATTCTCCACCTCCTATAGGCCCTACCCTACCGTTCCCAAGTCTTCGTTTGAACCCGTGTGAAATTCAAAATTCACTGTGAATTTCGGTCACAGTGTTTTTGCACTGTGACAGTTGCTGTTTTGGTGCTTCCGGTTCCTCCGTGATCCTCCATAAATTATTTTAAAGCACTGTAAGTATTTCTCCAAAAGACTTTTAGGATTTAAATATATTTTTGCAATGACCTGTTTTATAAGTTGTAAATTGGTATCTGTTTAGACTGTTGGTTATTTGGAAATTACTGTGAAAAGTTGGTTGTTGGTAATTGGTCATTTTCATGGCATTGTGCACGCATGCGTGTGTGTGTAATTTTGAAAAGGCTTTTCGAGTGTGTGCGTATCGCCCCCAAACCGAGATGGGTTATTATCTCGGTGGAGCTCCTCTGGGCACTCGGGAGCGGAATATACTGAGTGTCGTCCCCTGGATCTGTTGCTCGGGACTTGGACGGGATGGTAGCGCTCTCGATCCGACTCCGTGATCTCTCGGGCTAGCGGAGATCAGAGGATGCTTGGCTATGTACGCGGTGGGCGCGAAACTAGGCATCTCTCATGTTTATTTCTCGCACGACCGTTACCCGTGGAGTGAATAAAGAAGCCAGGATATGTGTATGGTCCCTAGGGGAGGCCATGGTACATACGGATTAAAATTTGAATTAAAGTATTTATTCCTGTGTTTTTAAATTGTGCCAAATGGTGATTTTGACGTGTGTGGAAAACTGTGATGTTCGAGAAATGATGTTTTTTCTCGGGTTTGGTGTTTTGGTCATCATGTGCATGCATAGTGGCAGTTGTATTTATATATTTGTTATCTTGGAGTATTTTTGGGTTTTACTTACCTGTGGTACCATTTATTGGTACTGCAGATTTTGATGCAGGTTTTGAGGAGGTTGAGCCTGAGGATGCGGCTCCGCCTGAGGATTAGGGACATTTAGCTATGTTTTATTTGATATTTGTATTTTATTTGATGCCGTTTTATGAACAAAAAAATTGTATTATGTTGACTTGTGGATTTCAGTACTATTTTTGTATTGTATTAAATTCTGGTACTTAGTTATCTGACTTAACCTTTCCGCTGCGTATCAATTGTTGTACACGTGTTGCATTTCACACACTCGGCACGTGTCGTTGGGGTGCGTGACCGTGTTGTCATCATCCCGGGTGTCTCTATTTTCGTGCTTGTCCGTACATGGAAGTTGGGGGCGCCACAGGTGGTATCAAAGCAGTTCGGCTCTAGGTAAAGCCACATGTCCCTTAGGTGCAGTACCAGAAAGTTTTAAAGTTGTGATTTAAAATTATTTTAGTTTGAAGTATGTTATTTCAATGGTTTTGATTTATTATTTATTGTTATTTTTATTGGTTTCATCTATTTTGTTGAATGTTATTTTGTTTTAATTGTTTTATTTTGTGGTCGGTTATTTTATTTGTTTTAATTATTTATTATGTACTTCTTCATTGATTTATTCATTTATCGTATGTCATTTTATTTATGAAATTTTATTTTAATTGTGAGATTTTGTTTTGTTTTGGTTTATGTTGTTCGAGGTATGTTACTTTAATGTTTTAATTTATTGTATGTTATTATTTTTGGTTGGTTTTATTCTATTTTATTTCATGGTATTTTGTTGTATTTTAATTTAATTTGCCATAATTAGATTTTAATCTGTTTGAGTTGGAAAATTGGGTTAAGGGCTACGCTATGACAGGAAGATGGTACGACTGTGAATGCACTGTTAGGCTTGATCATTTAGTGTAGTAGGCCTGAACTCTTAGCGATTGGTATGTTTTATTATCGAGACTCGAATGGAGCGGCATGGTCTAAGTGAACTCTGTGGAGTAGGAACTCGAGTTGCAGCTAAGGTGGGAATAGCTTTAGTTCGCCTAGGATACTTGAGGTCTGACTCGTTCGAAAATGAGTAGCCCAAAGGCTATCCCAAGTGCAGGAGCGTGTCGCGTAGTAATTAGGAATAAATTCCTAGATCGTCTCCACAGGGAAAGTGCTTAAAAATCAAACTCGTGTAAAATGGTGGAAATAGTTACAATGAGAGAATAAAAATAAAAATGATGATATGTGCAATGAATGTGGGAATGTAATAGAAATGAAAATTTACTAGTCATGGACTAGATTCATGTTTGTTGATTTTGAGTGGATGATGAAAAGTGAAAAAATTAAAATACAAGACAGAAAATTAAAATTGCTGAAAATTAAATAACTGAAATGTAAATGGACAATAAAATTTAAATGACATAAAAGTAAATTGCAAAAAATTAAAGGTGCTAAAAAATTAAATGACAGTAATTAAAATTGCAGGAAATTAAAAGTGCGAGGAAATTAAATGACGGTAATTTAAATTGCAAGAAATTAAAATTGCGAGAAAAATAAATGACAGTAATTTAAATTGCAGGAAATTAAAATTGCGAGAAAATTAAATGACAATAATTTAAATTGCAAGAAATTAAAATTGCGAGGAATGTAAATGACAGTAATTTAAATTGCAGGAAATTAAAATTGCGAGGAATGTAAATGACAGTAATTTAAATTGCAGGAAATTAAAAGTGCGAGAAAATTAAATGACATAATTCGAAATTAAATAAAAAAACAAAAATTGTACGGAATAAACTCGATATTTGGAAATGGAGACTGTGTTCTCCAACCCAAAAATCTGAACTTTCAATTAATGTAACCTCTCAAAAATAAAATGGACTCTCAACATTTATAAAAAAGGACTAAAATTTTACTCACTAAATAAATTCAAAACTGAAAATAAAGACTTACAAAAATAAAATTAACTGAGCCATACATTAAAACTAACTGATGAATAAATCACATGAAACTAAAAATTGAACTCAAAAGAAAATAAAAACTGACTGCAAAAATTCACTCACTTTTTTTTTCTGAATTTTAACTCTAAATTCACACTAAAAATATTACATCTGACAACTTACTGACACTCTAACTCTAGACTCACTGACACTCTAACTCTCTAACTATAACTTCAGACTCACACTCTCTAACCACCCCTCCTTCTTCGTTTGACAAGCCTTTATATAGGCTTCAAAACCACTGTATTTAGTTTAATCCGTGACTTCCCATTGCACCTGCTTTACAGCCGAACAAAACTGCACATGCACTGCTTGTTCTTTGTTCCTTGGCCGAACTGCACCGAGCTTGCATCGCCCCCACATGCGCATGTTTATTTCTTTTTTTTTTATTCACCTTTCGGCCGAACCACATGCATGTTTTTCTTCTTTCCTTTTTCGTCTTTTCTTTGCTGCACCGAACTGCACTGCATGTTCTTTCTTCTTATTTTTTTTCTTTGCTGCGCCGAGTGACACGCACTGCTTTCATCTTCTTTTTATTTTCTTTTGGTTTCTTTTTGCACCGAGGCTAACCTCTCTTCTTCTTCTTCTCTTTTTTTTTTCTTTGTTTTCTTTCTGCACCGAGGCTAACCTCTCTTCTTCTTCTTCTTCTTTTTTTTTTCTTTTCCATCCATTTGGTCTTCGGACTGCTGGCATGTTCTAGTGGCACTGTTGTGCATGGCGCTGCTAGCTGGGCTGCGCAAGAGACGGCTACGGCGTGCGTGATGGCTTGAGGTGGTATGCAGGTGGTGGATGTTGCAGCGTGCATGGCTACGAGGCTGCCGTGTGCATGGTTGCTCTGTTTTCGAACAGAGACCTCTCGGTGAATGCAGTGGCGCTGTGGGATGGTTGGAGTGGTGCTGTATGGCGTCGGAGCTGATCACCGGCGTCGTCTGGCGTTGCTAGTGGTCGACGGAAGTGCTGCTGTGCACGACGGTTTCATAAATGGAGGTTGGTGTTGCCGTATGCATGCGGTGATGCTTCGTGGAGTTGGACGTCTATTTGGCCGTGCATGGTGGTGGAGAACTGATCGCCGGCGTCGTCTGGAGCTGCTGGTGGCTTCAGGCGGGCGGAGGACGGCTCACGGTGGCAGCTCGAAGCTGCTGTGCACGGTGGCACTGTAGCTCGAGACGCAGTGCGGGAGGTAGGAGATGAAGGAAAACGGCGTCGTTTGGCTCGCAGAGGAAACGGCGTCGTTTGGCTCAGACGACAGCCGGCTCCTCGAGTCAAACGACATGTCGTTTGGCTCAGACGACAGCCGGCTCCTCGAGTCAAACGACATGTCGTTTGGCTTACAGGCCAAACGACATGTCGTTTAGCCTGCGCAGTAAATAAAAAAAATAAAAATAAAATAAAATAAAATAAAATAAACTAGAACAAATGGAATAATAAAATAAAATAAAATTAGAAAAAGAAAATAATTAATTAATTAAAAATTAAACAAAAACTAAACTAGAATATTAAAAATGTGTTGTGCATGTGAGACAATAAAATCAAATTAAATCACAAGTTATCAAATATAAGCATAAACTATGCTTTTAATCAATTTAATTTATAACTTGGATTTATTGCCTCTTGATCATTTTTTCATTTAAAATCAACGATAAAATAATAAAATAATTAAGAATACATTGATTTTAAATGTATAAAATATGCAATAATGCAGCTCAATCACACCCCCCAACTAACCTTTTGCTAGTCTCTGAGCAAAATAGTGAAAATTAATTGAGATGAATATTGCATAAAGCTCGAAATCCAAACAAAAGCAATCAAACACAACAACGAATTCTCACAAAATGCGACACGTGACTATCAACTCCCAGGGGCTATATTCACAAAGACTGTCTCAACAATCTTTCATTAAGAGTTGGGAAAAAATCTCAAAATTCATATGTGTGTGTAGCTAAATTGTTCTTCATTACTAACCATGATTCGTCATAAGATTTTTCAACCTTAAGATTAATCATTTCTGATTCTGACTACCTCAAAGCCTAAGGGACTAGCAGTTTTCACGCAAACTCTGTTTAAAAGTTGAACACTCAACCCCCAAAGTTTGGGTAACTGTTTCTAGCCCTTTTCTTAGGAAAGCTCACTGCTTCATCCTTTAATTTTTTTTTTTTTTTCAAACGGATTCGATCAGTGGGGAATCGAACTCAGGACCGTGCGCCTAATCCACACATTCCCAAGTTCGCCCTTACCGCTGAGACAGATCCATGCTTATTCTCTTTTTTTTTTTTTTTTTCGAAAGGCTCGGTAGTCCTGCAGTTTACTTCTCCAGTGTTAAATCAACGAATAGTAATGAAGAACACTACAAGTGTAAGCATGTGTAGACCGTTATTCAAGATTTTCCCTTCATTATATAAATCATGCCAAGTCTATCTCAATGAATATAGCATCCTGGTGTTTCAAGTCATACATCAAGCAAAATATGATGCATCAGGAATCATGTTCTATGCTCAGGGTTGAAAATAAATCTTCATAAAATGATTCCGCTCAACTACACCACCAAGGCGCTCAAATTTCACAAAATAATAGAATAGAGTATGTGTCAATCATGTGTATCTCAGTGCATATTGCATTAAGGCAAAAATTGTATAATCCAATGCACACATACTAACAAAGAAAAAATGAGCAATAAAAGAAAAATTAACACAGAAAATAAAGAAAGAGAAACAATCAACAAACAACAACTTAGAAAATAAGCAATTATGTAATCCATCATACACACGTAAAATTAAACAAACAACATAGAACAACAAAAAAAAAGGCACAAAATAAACAACAAGATGCAATAACAGAAACAGTATTTAAGTAAGTATGAGAGTAGAGAAAACTCCCTCGATCAGTGGGAAATGCTTTGGGGTGAAAACTTTTCTTGCAAAAAATTCTTCATTCACTCCATTCCAGTGTTTAAATATTCTTAGCAATGAAACACTCGAGTTGGATCAAGTTTGAAACAAAGATGATCTGCCAACTGAGTCAAATGAGTGTTCATCCAATTGTAGTAAACTTGGAATTTAACAAGTGTCATAAATCCCGAGATCTGACAGTTGCCATGAGTCACGGAGCCTTGGATCTCGTGCAATGGAACCGTTATGACAAACACTTTAAGCCTCAAGCTCCGTCCTGGGTCCATATCGTGCTGTAAATTGCAAACGGACAATTGCTTTATGGCCTCGAGTTGTGCTCCGGGTTCTGCCTGAATCAATCTTTGCTGAGCCTTTGAATGCTTCGGGCCTCTATATAAAGGACCATCTCCACCCTCTTGAAACACATAACAATCTCTGCATCTCTCGTATTTTTTTTTCTTTCTTTTTTTTTTCTCATACCTCTCACAGCTTCTCTCATTTTCTTCAAATGGCTGAGCAGCATTCTGTCAATAATATCCCTGATTTGAATCAGGTACCAATTACGCCTCAACAATTGCACTTTTGTCCTGATGCCGTCAACACCATGGTTGAGGCAGAGGTATATTTCTCTACCCGGTCCGATGCCGAAGTTGTTTCAGGATCGAGAATGCTCGGTGCCCAATATGCTGCTTCTATTACAACCATATCCCGGAGGTTACTGTTACGAGTGAGTGAAACTGATCAACTTAAATCTCAAATTTCTAAATTGTAGCAAAAAATTGTTAATAAACGCAGAAAAAATAAAATATTAAGACAAGAAAATAAGCAATTAAAAAAATGTGCGGACTGGTATGCTCAAAACCTGCAACCACGAATAACGGAGCTGGAACAAGAGAAGGAACAAATACTCAGCCAACATCAGCAATTAACAGCAGAGGTCCAGCGTTTAAAAGAAACAGGGAGTCAGTCTGCTGTTTAATCTTTGCTTGCTTATTATAGAGCTTGTTTTGTTCTTTATTTCCAACTCTATAAAATTAGTCTTGAGCATTAAGGTCCTTTTTTTTTTTTTTTTTTAATTTTATATGAAACAAAATCAGAAAAAGAAAAGACTCATTCAAAACGGGTTTTCTAAGACTCAATATCCCTAAAGAAATACCGTCAAACAAATGGGATAACTGGCAAGATAACTACTCTGCCAAAGCGGACACTTGCGATCATTGTGCTATCGCGTGTCGGTATCACTTCATCATGCCAGGAAATCCTGAACGCTGACATGGTATTTTTTATTTTTAGAATGCAATTTCCTCCCCCCAACTGAACAATGCAGTGTCCTCACTGTTTAATGAAAAAGAAAATCAATGCAAAGAGAAAATAATGCAAAACGGAAGAGAGAAATGAATAATTAAACAATCATGCAACACAAGAAATAAACATAAATAAATAAATAAACAAATAAAAAGCACTAAAAAATCACAAGGTGTCTGTACAAGAAGAGTTTCACCTGGATCATGAGGAAAATGATTTTTCCTACTGGCTGCATTGGGTTTTCTATGATCAATGCACATTCTCCAGCCAGGGACCGTTTTAGTTGGAATCAACTCATTTTTCTCATTTTTGACAACGGTTAAACCAGATTTTTTTGGACTTACCAGTGCTTCGCTGTCTGAGATGGGATAGATGATACCTACTGTCAGTAGCTTGAGCACTTCCTCTTTGACAACTTCCTCTATGATAGGATTGAACCTACGTTGAGCATCACAAACCGATCTAACATCAGAGAAGGGAAAAGTCGAGCAAATAAATTCTGTAGGTGTCAGATCCTCTACAGCATTCAAATCACTTGTGTTATCAAAATGTGCTGGCATCTTGCAAGCATTAAAAACATTCAATTCAAGTGCCATGTTCCCAAAAGTAAGCTTTAGAACTCCACTTCTGCAATTTATCAAAGCATTTGACGTAGCTAGAAATGGTCTTCCGAGGATGACAGGAGCTTGGTAAATAGTGGACGCCGGCTGCTGCATATCAAGAACTACAAAATCCACTGGGTAGTAAAATTTTTCCACCTGGACTAGCACATCCTCAACAATACCCCTTGGCACCTTGATTGATCTATCAGCCAACTGTAATATGATGGATGTCTTTTTCAGGTCTCCCAGTCCCAACTGCTCATATAATGAAGACGGAAGCAAGTTCACACTGCTCCCTAAGTCAAGTAGAGCTCTCCCAATGCGTGACTCACCGATCATAATGGAAATATTGGGAGAGCCGGGATCACCGTACTTTTGAGGAGTCTCGTTCATTATCAATGCACTGACTTGTTGTGTTAGGAAGGCTTTCTTTTTAACATTCAGTTTTCTCTTCACTGTGCATAAGTCCTTCAAAAATTTTGCATATGACGGGACCTGTTGTATAGCATCCAAGAATGGAATATTAATCTTCACTTGCTTGAAGATTTCATAGATCTCAGTGTGGTATTTGTTCTTTTGGCCAGATGATAATCTTTGAGGATAGGGAACCACAGGTTGGTACCCTTTATTTGATTCAGCCTCTGTACTCACAAGCTCTTTTGACTCCGGTCTCTCCACCTCTGATTCTTTTTCAGCTTCTTCAGGCTCCATCATATCTTCAAGTGTAGGGGCAACTTCCGGTTTATCCATAGTTATCTCCGGTTGGGGGACTTCCTTTCCACTTCTCAAAGTAAGAACAACATTTACTGTCTCAACAGCATCTTCTGAGATATTATGTACCTGTTGTAGTTGTTGCCGGTACACTTGAGGATTGGGTTGAGGCTGTGCTGGGAACTTCCCTTTCTCCAGAGTGCTCAGTGTTATGTTCATCTTATTCATGGTACCTCGCAATTCATTTATGGCCTGAGTGTTTTGATTGTTTGTGGTGGCCTGGATCTGCATGAATTGCTGAAGTGTATTGGCCATCTGTGCCATACTTTCATCTAAAGACTTTTTTGCAGGTGGTTGTGGCTGAGAACTTTGTGCGGCTACATGAGGCTGAGATCCTGGAAGTGCTGCAAAAGGATAACTCTGAGGATTCTGATATGGTGGCTGTAGGGGCTGGGAAACAATTTGATGAAATGGCTGCTGGGGTTGAGGAACAATCTGATGAAATGGTTGGTGAGGAGAGGGAGGGGATCGGCTAGGCTGATCATTTCTCCATGAGAAATTTGGATGATTCCTCCACCCAGGATTATATGTATTTGAGAAAGGTTGATTTTGTGCGCTGTTGACCCAGTTAGCTGATTGCATTTGTTCAGGCTCATTCTCTTGAATTACGGGCATGATTGGGCAGTCTTGAGTCTTGTGGTTTGAATCAGCGCACAAAGAGCACGCCTCTACAGCTTTTACGGCCTTCACTTTTTCTGTCTCCATGACCTCCAATCTTCTGGTTAATGCAGCTATTCGGGCTTGAACATCAATGTCCTCTTTTATCTCATATTTGCCTCCACCAATAATGGTTCTTAGTGGTTGTGGTGTCAATGAAACTCGATCAGTCCGAGTGTTCCATTGTAGGGCACTCTCAGCAAGATAGTCAAAAAATGATAGTGCTTCGTCAGGTTCTTTGCTAAAGAACTCTCCGTTGCACATGGTTTGGACAAATTGCTTGCATTCTGGAGAGAGACCGGTGTAAAAGTAATTCACCAGTCTCCAGGATTCAAAACCATGATGTGGGCAGATGTTCATCAAATCTTTAAACCTTTCCCAGCTGATATGGAAAGTTTCGTCAGGCTTTTGGTTGAACTGACTGATTTTCTCTTGTAATGATTGAGTTCTTTGAAAAGGGAAAAATTTCTTTAAAAATTCACGTTGCATATCAGACCAGCTGGAAATAGAATTAGGCCTCAAAGAGTTAAACCAAATTTTTGCTTTGTCCTTTAGAGAGAAAGGAAACAATCGAAGCCTAATGTATTCATCAGTATTGGTCCTGTTGATGAACGTGGTGCAAGCCAACTCAAAATCTGTCAGATGTTGATAGGGACTTTCAGAATCCATCCCGTGGAACTGAGGTATTACTGACATCATGCCATGCTTTATGGAAAAATTAGGTGCATCATTAGGTAACACAATGCATGAAGGTGTAGTGGTGCGAGTGGGTTGCAAATACTCCTTAAGAGTACGTGGTGCAGGCGCAGCCATGGCTTGTTCGGTTTCAGAATTGTCGCTTGTAGAGGAGACAAAAATGGTGTCTGTCTCTAAGCAGTGTGAACTACTATTGATGCTTGATGCAACTCTACACAATCTATTTGAACTGTCTCTCACCCAATACATGAAACATCAGTCCAAAATAGAAAAGAGAAGATCCAAGCAACTTTATAGTAGGTGAATTTTTTTTTTTTATTAAATTGTTTTAGAAAAAAAAAGAAGAAAAATAATAATAAATAAAAATAAAGATGAAAATCACGAATTTAAATTTACGACAAGCATCTTTCCCCGGCAACGGCGCCAACAACTTGACTCGTTAGAAAATGAGCAACCCAAAGGCTATCCCAAGTGCAGGAGCGTGTCGCGTAGTAATTAGGAATAAATTCCTAGATCGTCTCCACAGGGAAAGTGCTTAAAAATCAAACTCGTGTAAAATGGTGGAAATAGTTACAATGAGAGAATAAAAATAAAAATGATGATATGTGCAATGAATGTGGGAATGTAATAGAAATGAAAATTTACTAGTCATGGACTAGATTCATGTTTGTTGATTTTGAGTGGATGATGAAAAGTGAAAAAATTAAAATACAAGACAGAAAATTAAAATTGCTGGAAATTAAATAACTGAAATGTAAATGGACAATAAAATTTAAATGACATAAAAGTAAATTGCAAAAAATTAAAGGTGCTAAAAAATTAAATGACAGTAATTAAAATTGCAGGAAATTAAAAGTGCGAGGAAATTAAATGACGGTAATTTAAATTGCAAGAAATTTAAATTGCGAGAAAAATAAATGACAGTAATTTAAATTGCAGGAAATTAAAATTGCGAGAAAATTAAATGACAATAATTTAAATTGCAAGAAATTAAAATTGCGAGGAATGTAAATGACAGTAATTTAAATTGCAGGAAATTAAAATTGCGAGAAAATTAAATGACATAATTCGAAATTAAATAAAAAAACAAAAATTGTACGAAATAAACTCGATATTTGGAAATGGAGACTGTGTTCTCCAACCCAAAAATCTGAACTTCCAATTAATGTAACCTCTCAAAAATAAAATGGACTCTCAACATTTATAAAAAAGGACTAAAATTTTACTCACTAAATAAATTCAAAACTGAAAATAAAGACTTACAAAAATAAAATTAACTGAGCCATACATTAAAACCAACTGATGAATAAATCACATGAAACTAAAAATTGAACTCAGAAGAAAATAAAAACTGACTGCAAAAATTCACTCACTTTTTTTTTTCTGAATTTTAACTCTAAATTCAAACTAAAAATATTACATCTGACAACTTACTGACACTCTAACTCTAGACTCACTGACACTCTAACTCTCTAACTATAACTTCAGACTCACACTCTCTAACCACCCCTCCTTCTTCGTTTGACAAGCCTTTATATAGGCTTCAAAACCACTGTATTTAGTTTAATCCGTGACTTCCCATTGCACCTGCTTTACAGCCGAACAAAACTGCACATGCACTGCTTGTTCTTTGTTCCTTGGCCGAACTGCACCGAGCTTGCATCGCCCCCACATGCGCATGTTTATTTCTTTTTTTTTATTCACCTTTCGGCCGAACCACATGCATGTTTTTCTTCTTTCCTTTTTCGTCTTTTCTTTGCTGCACCGAACTGCATTGCATGTTCTTTCTTCTTATTTTTTTTCTTTGCTGCGCCGAGTGACACGCACTGCTTTCATCTTCTTTTTATTTTCTTTTGGTTTCTTTTTGCACCGAGGCTAACCTCTCTTCTTCTTCTTCTTCTTTTTTTTTTCTTTTCCATCCACTCGGTCTTCGGACTGCTGGCATGTTCTAGTGGCACTGTTGTGCATGGCGCTGCTAGCTGGGCTGCGCAAGAGACGGCTACAGCATGCGTGTTGGCTTGAGGTGGTATGCAGGTGGTGGATGTTGCAGCGTGCATGGCTACGAGGCTGCCGTGTGCATGGTTGCTCTGTTTTCGAACAAAGACCTCTCGGTGAATGCAGTGGCGCTGTGGGATGGTTGGAGTTGTGCTGTATGGCGTCGGAGCTGATCACCGGCGTCGTCTGGCGTTGCTAGTGGTCGACGGAAGTGCTGCTGTACACGACGGTTTCATAAATGGAGGTTGGTGTTGCCGTATGCATGCAGTGATGCTTCGTGGAGTTGGACGTCTATTTGGCCGTGCATGGTGGTGGAGAACTGGTTGCCGGCGTCGTTTGGAGCTGCTGGTGGCTTCAGGCGGGCGGAGGACGGCTCACGGTGGCAGCTCGAAGCTGCTGTGCACGGTGGCACTGTAGCTCGAGACGCAGTGCGGGAGGTAGGAGATGAAGGAAAACGGCGTCGTTTGGCTCGCAGAGGAAACGACGTCGTTTGGCTCAGACGACAGCCGGCTCCTCGAGTCAAACGACATGTCGTTTGGCTTACAGGCCAAACGACATGTCTTTAGCCTGCGCAGTAAATAAAAAAAATAAAAATAAAAATAAAATAAAATAAAATAAAATAAAATAAAATAAAATAAACTAGAACAAATAGAATAATAAAATAAAATAAAATTAGAAAAAGAAAATAATTAATTAATTAAAAATTAAACAAAAACTAAACTAGAATATTAAAAATGTGTTGTGCATGTGAGACAATAAAATCAAATTAAATCACAAGTTATCAAATATAAGCATAAACTATGCTTTTAATCAATTTAATTTATAACTTGGATTTATTGCCTCTTGATCATTTTTTCATTTAAAATCAACGATAAAATAATAAAATAATTAAGAATACATTGATTTTAAATGTATAAAATATGCAATAATGCAGCTCAATCAAGGTCTTAAGTTCCATAGGATTAATTGTTGAGTTTAGGAAGTAAGAGGTCATAAGTTCAACGAACTTCGAGGGTAGACTTATGAGAAGTTATCTAAGGTTTGAGGCCCTATAGTTTTCAGGAAATAAGTTTATAAGGTCTAAGGTGGTAGGTTCAACAAGCACTTGAGGGATTAATTAAATTAGAAGTTTTAGATTTTTGCCGACTCTGTTAAGCGCTTTGGTATTATTTGGGGTTTTAGAATTTTGCAAGGTTTGTAAGGTGAGTGCTTTAGATTTAAGGTCATCGAATTTGAGGATTTCAGGAAGTGATTCTTTTTGGTTTAAGGTTTTAGATTTTTAGATTTGAAGGATTGATTTGTAATAATATTTAAGTTTTTAATTTCTCGAGCTTGGTGTGCTAGTTTGATTTATTTTGAAGATTGATTAGTCGGTGACCATTAAAATGAGGTTGATCAGAGTTCAGTTATTAATATAGGAATTTTTTAATGAGAATATTTCTTTGGAGATGGAAGGTAATGATCTAGCTTGAGTATTTTCTGAGGATTGTAGATTTGGATTGAATTTGGGAAAATGATTGTTTTTAGCTTGAGGTTACAATAGTAGGTTTAAAATTTGATCCATATCAATTTTAAGGATAAAGATGGTGTTGATTTAAGAAATGATTCTTGTTGATTTCGAGGATATAGGTCCAGATGATGGAAATAGTAGTGATAGATCACTTGCACATTGGAGGAATATTGATTCTAGCTAAGGATGCACGAGATCGACGTGTAACAGTTGTGAGTTGTAGGGATTTCGGAGAGTACATGTTCTAGTCTCATTTTTTGACTTGGAAGAAGTAGTTTTGGTAGGTGCTGTAAAGGAGTCGTTACGACAGTATTAAGTTCAAGAGTTTTGTCAGTAAATAAAACATTAGGATCCTTGGATGTTGTACAATAGTTTTTGGTGGATTGAAGATTTGAGCAGTAGGGCGTGCCTTGAGATTTATTAGTGAGGTGCTATTGAAGGACCTAGTCATGCAAAAATTAGCTTATAGGAGTAGAAATAGGTGGGCAAGTTATATAGGTTTCTGTAATGTTTTAGTGAGGTCATTGGTGGTTCGTAGTGAGTTTAGTCACTGCTAGATTAGATGATATTTAGAATTTAGTTGTTAACTTTCGGGTTTAGTTTGTCGGGTAGAATTTATAGATGCTCTTTCTGGTTGGCTGGAAGGGACTTGAGCCTTTTAAGATAAGGTCTTATCTAAGATGAGCGGGTGTTTTATGGGGTGATGTTACTTGTTTCCAATTTGGGATGCTGAGGTTGATTAATATTGATGTTGTTTAAGATAGTGAGAATTAATTTTGGAATGTGTGATAATTCATGATTTTGGAAGATGGTATTTTCTACCAATTGTGGTAAGAGTTTCTTGGTTAGTAGGTATGGCGCTATCTCGTACTCAATGGTGTTGTTTTATGAGGACATGAATTTTCAGTATGTGGCGAATATCAGAGTGCGCAGTCGGAGTGTGATACTTTAGTTGTAATTAGGAATTCAAATTTTGTGTTGAGTTTGAGGAATTGGTGATGACTTGGAATTTTTGAAGAATACCTGTAATTGGAGATTAATTTTTGTGTATGTAATTTCGTCATTGATGGTTAATTTTTGGAAGTGGCCACTAGGTTACTAAAGTGTATTATTCAGCGAAGGTTTAGAAGTTTTTACTATAGGAGTTAATAGAGGTTAGTTCAGAGTATCAGTTGGAGCTAGTAATCATTGGAATTCCTTGGGTGTTGTGTCAAGGTTTTGTGGATATTGAGATCTTGGTTTACCTGGCCGCTCTAGAAGTGATAATCATGATGTGCCTTTGGGAGAAAGTGCAGACCGCCTTTGTTTTGGGATGAAATTGGTGAGAGTATATTAATTGGGCCAAGTTAATAAAAGAGATGTTAGATCAAGTTCGGGTGATAAGCGATGTTATGGCGGAAGAGTAAGGTTGTTAGAAAAGTTATGCGGAATCAAGGAGAAGAGACTTGTCTTTTGAGGAAGGTGATTGAGTTTACCTTGAAGTCCCTCCTATGAAAGGCGTTAAGTGTTTTGGTAAAAGAGGAAAACTTAACCCAAGAGTTGTAGGACCTTTTCAGATTTTAGAGATGAATGGGGCTGTTACTTACAGGGTTACCTTGCCAGGGTATTTTTGGAAAAGTTCTTAAGGTGTTCCATGTGTCCTCGTTGAAGAAAAGTTTTGGTCAGCAAGAGGTACGCTTTGTCGACCCAAGACGCATCGAACATTAACCTGACCTTACTTAGGAGGTTGCCCTAATGCAGATTGTAAATTGGTAGGAGTAAAGGTTAAGATCTAAGTCGATACATTTGGAGAAGGTAGCTTGGGGTGATCTACTGGCTTAAGATTTCTCTTGGAAAAGATAAGCAGATATGATGGAATAATATCAGCAATCGTTCGATTGATCGGCGGTATGTCTTTTAAGATTACTTTTAGTCGTATCTCATGCCTGTCTTTAGCATTGATATTTGACCCTTCAATTTCGAGCACGAAATTTATTTTAAGGGGGGGAGATTGTAACATCCCGGATTTTAGTATATTTTTAATGAAGGTTTATTTTAATTATTTATTGTGTAATTCTCTTGTTTTAATATTTTAGAGGTTTTATTTTATTATTTTATTGGACTTTCCTATTTTTATTAATTATTATTTTTGGAGTTTTGGAATATTATTTTAGAATATTTTAAATTGTGAAAAATTATTTTTACTGGGTTTTCTTATTGTTAATTATTGTGGTGAATTTAAATTGATTTTTAATTTAAATTGGGTTGTTTATGTGTTTTAAAATTATTATTGTTTATTAAAGCATTTCACTGCGTTTGATTAATTTTAATTAGTGATCTGTAATTTAATTCCTCTTTATTTTAAAGGATGTTTTTGTCAGAGTTTAATATTTTATGTTAGTTAATTTTGAGTTAGATTGATTTATTTATTTTAACTATTTTAAAAATAGTTATTGTTTTATTTGAATATTTCACTGTGTTTGGATTATTTTATTTAACTTTCGGTTTTAATTTCATCTCCGTTAGATTTTTGGGGGACCCAGGTTGAAAGACTGGATCTTCCCTTTTTCCCTCTTCTTTTCTTTTCTTTCTTTTTTCTTTTTCTTTTTTTCTTTCTTTTTCCTCGATTTTCCCCCCCGAGCCCGAGCCCCTCTCCCTTCTCTCTTCTCTCTCCTCTCTCCACCGTTGATTTTGGTTCACCTTCGCTGCGCCGCCTCTAGACCGCCATGTGGGACACCGCCGGCACCATCGGCTCCCCTGTGCGCCGGCGACCTTCCACCATCAATATCCGGCCGGCTAATGCCGCCGTTAGCCGCCACGAGCCGATCGAACCCGTAGTGGTTCTTCCTCCATTCCGCCGCCGTCCGGCCACCATTTCTTCACCACATCTTCACCGGCCCAATACCAAACTTTTCCACCCAACCCCGGCTCCGATCCGTCGCCGGAGCCGCCCCAACGAGCACCAAACCCGAACCAACTTTTTCGGCCTTCCATCGCCGTCTATCACCCACGGCCAACCATCACCACCATTAGATTCCCCACCTCCTATAGGCCCTACCCTACTGTTCCCAAGTCTTCGTTTGAACCCGTGTGAAATTTGAAATTCACTGTGAATTTCGGTCACAGTGTTTTTGCACTGTGACAGTTGCTGTTTTGGTGCTTCCGGTTCCTCCATGATACTCCATAAATTATTTTAAAGCACTGTAAGTATTTCTCCAAAAGACTTTTAAGATTTAAATATATTTTTGCAATGACCTGTTTTATAAGCTGTAAATTAGTATCTGTTTAGACTGTTGGTTATTTGGAAATTACTGTGAAATGTTGGTTGTTGGTAATTGGTCATTTTCATGGCATTGTGCACGCATGCGTGGGTGTGTAATTTTGAAAAGGCTTTTCGGGTGTGTGCGTATCATCCCCAAGCCGAGATGGGTTATTATCTCAGTGGAGCTCCTCTGGGCACTCAGGAGCGGAATATACTGAGTGTCGTCCCCTGGAGCTGTTGCTTAGGACTTGGACGGGATGGTAGCGCTCTCGATCCGTCTCCGTGATCTCTCAGGCTGGCGGAGATCAGAGGATGCTTGGCTATGTAAGCGGTGGGCGCGGAACTGGGCATCTCTCATGTTTATTACTCGCATGGCCGTTACCCGTGGAGTGAATAAAGAAGCCAGGGTATGTGGATGGTCCCTAGGGGAGGCCATGGTACATACGGATTAAAATTGGAATTAATGTATTTTTTTCTGTGTTTTTAAATTGTGCCGAATGGTGATTTTGGCGTGCGTGGAAAACTGTGATTTTCGAGAAATGGTTTTTTTTTCTCAGGTTTGGTGTTTTGGTCATCATGTGCATGCATAGTGGCGGTTGTATTTATATATTTGTTATCTTGGAGTATTTTTGGGTTTTACTTACCTGTGGTACCATTTATTGGTACTGCAGATTTTGATGCAGGTTTTGAGGATGTTGAGCCCGAGGATGCGGCTCCGCTTGAGGATTAGGGACATTTGGCTATGTTTTATTTGATATTTGTATTTTATTTGATGTCGTTTTATGAACAACAAAATTGTATTATGTTAACTTGTGGATTTCAGTACTATTTTTGTATTGTATTAAATTCTGGTACTTAGTTATCTGACTTAACCTTTCCGCTGCGTATCAATTGTTGTACACGTGTTGCATTTCACACACTCGGCACGTGTCGTTGGGGTGCATGACCGTGTTTTCATCATCCCGGGTGTCTCGATTTCCGTGCTTGTCCGTACATGGAAGTTGGGGGCGCCACAATTACCAATTGAGAATTAGGGAGAAAGATGTGCCCAAGATTGCATTTAGACCTAGATACGGGCCCTATGAGTTCAAGGTAATGCCTTTCAGATTGGCCAATGCACCAATGATGGTCATGGATATTATGAACTTGGTGTTTATTCCCGTCTTGGATTCATTCGTGGTGGTCGACAACATTCTAGTCTACTCACAAGATCTAGAGAGCCACATGAACCACCTTTGAATGGTATTGGGGAAATTGCGGGAGCATCAATTGTACGCAAACCTCAGCAAGTGCGAGTTTTGGTTGAGTGAAGTTAAATTCCTTAGTAATGTAATCTCTAAGGATGGAGTGGTGGTGGACCCCAGGAAGATTGAAGTAGTGATAGCTTGGCCATGTCCCATGATTGTGCACGAGTACAAATTTTTTTGGGACTTGAATTTTATTACAAGAGATTTGTAGAAGGTTTGTCCAAACTCTCAAGTCCGCACACAACCTTGACTAAAAAGAATGCCAAGTTCATTTGCACCGAGAAGTGTGAGAAGAACTTCCAAGAACTAGAGAGGAAGCTGACCATAATACTTGTGTTGGCCATACCTATGCCACACAAGGCAATGGTGGTTTTCAACAATGCATCCAAATTTGGTCTCTAGTGCATCTTGATGCAAGAAGGTTGAGTTGTGGCATACACATCATGCGAACTGAAAGATCATGAAAATAATTATCTCATGCATGATCTGGAGTTAATAGCAATGGTCTTCGCCTTAAAAATCTGGTGACACTATCTCTACGATGTAGCTTGTGAGATCTACATAGACCACAAGAGTTTGAAGCTTCTATTCTCTGAGAAGAATCTTAACATAAGACAAATGAGGTGGTTGGAGATAATTTGCAACTATTAGTGCCAGTTCATGTACCACCCCTGGGAGGGCTAACTTGGTTGTTGATACACTAAGTCGGAAGTCTCGAATCAAGGATGGGGAGATTGTTGTGGATAGTTCTCAATAAGAAGAGGTAATTGCCTCAATGAAGGAAGCTAGGGTCGTAGAGTTTGAAGGGTTGTAGAGTTTGAAGAGTAGAAGACTCAATAGAGAAGGGACCCAAAATTACTGTATATTCGTTGAAGAGTTCGGAAGTTGAGAGGGCTATGCATTATAGTCTCAGTAGGGATGGTACTGTACTCTAAAAGAACCAAAGAATGATCCCCACAGATCTTGATGTCAAGGAAGGTATACTCATAGAGGCCCATGCTACACCCTACTCGGTACATCTAGGAAGTATGAAAATGTACTGGGATATAAAGACTTCTAGTGGGAAGGAATGACCTAACACAAAATGTACCCTATACCCCCTTCCTCCTACTAGGGTTATCTTGCCTGTCTGCTTCACCACTGGTATAGGCAAGGAGCATCAACGAAAAAGCACATGTTAAGCAGAATGACCTAATATAAAACAGTTTCGAGATTTCTCCCTACCCCAATTGTACTGTCTAGAAACCAATGTCGAGTATAGGCATAGGAATGAAGGGGGCTTTTACTTGTAGGGTCACCACTCCTCGTCCAAAGATATAGCAATGTATGTCAAAAGGTACCATACTTGTTGACAAGTAAAAGTGGAGCATTAGAGAGACCTACTAGGAAACTGCATCCTTTACTGATCCCTGAATGGAAATGGGACAATATAGCCATGGACTTCTTGGTAGTTGGCTTCTCGAGAACTACAAGCAGAAAGAATTAAATTTGAGTGATTATAGATCGATTGACCAAGAGTGCCCATTTTCTATTGGTCACTAACACAGACACCTTGGAAAAGTTGACCCAGCTATAAGTGAAGCAAATAGTTAGATTGCACAGAGTGCCCAAGAATATTATATCAAATCAAGACCCAAGGTTTACTTCACATTTTTGGAAGAGCTTACATGCTGCAATGGGCACAAAGCTAATATTCAGTAATGTGTATCACTCATAGATAGACAATCCGGATGGTTCAAACCTTGAAACATATGTTGAGAGCTTACACCCTTGGAATTAAAAGGTCGCTGGGAGAATCACCTACCCCTCATAGAGTTTACCTATAATAATAGTTTTCAAGTGATTATTCGGATGAAACTTTTTGAGGAAATGTACAAGAGAAAGTGTAGGCCACCTTTGTACTGGGACGAAGATGGTGAAAACAAGCTCATTGGACCAGAGCTAATTTAGGAGATGAAGGCACAAGACAAAATCACATGAGACAAGATGATAACTCAGAGTTGGCAGAAGAGTTAAGTTGACACAAGGAGAAGGGACTTGTCATTTGAGGAAGACGATTTGATAAACCTCAAAGTGTTGCTTATGAAGGATGTTAAGCACTTTAGGAAGAAAGGGAAGCTTAGTCAGAGGTATGTTGGGCCTTTCCAAGTGGTGGAGAAGATCGGCCTAGTGGTTAATAGGGTTGCACTATCGAAGGATTATAGAGATCTGCATGATGTATTCCATGTCTCCTTTCTGAGGAAAAGCTTCTAGCAACAAGAACCCTGAATGGTTGACCTCAATAGTGTCCAACTTCAACCCAACCTTATGTATGAGAAAGCTCCAATGCAGATCTTGGATTAGAAGGAGCATAAACTAAGGTCCAAGGCAATACCTTTAGTGAAAGTTTTGTGGGGAGATATAGTAGTTCATGATATTACCTCGAAAAAGGAATAAGACATGAGAGAACAATATCCATAATTGTTTGGATATTTGTAATTGGATATATTGTGCTTGTACATGCATTTAGGCTTTTTCTATGATGGAACGATTGAATCTTTTGAGTGAGTGAAGACTTTCCATTTCTAGGATGAAAGTTTTATAATGGACGAGGATGTGAGGCGTAGCCCATACCGTCCATCAGCCCTTTGAAAGCCCAGATCTAGCCTAAAATCTCTTTAAACCCTAAGACTACTTTTACCCACATTGTCTTCCCTCCCTGTCATCTTCGCCACCCTTCCTATTGACAACAACATTGTTGCAGCTATGTAGACAACCCGTTGGCTGAGCTCCGACCATCAATGTCGTCGTTAGCCACCACCCATTTCCACCAACAAGAGCTCTAAATCTCTTCCACCTCCACCCATGAAGGCCATTTGCGGTCTATAAATGGAGCCACAATGCATATGTCCCCCACGCCTCTTTTCTATGGCCACCTCCCCTTTTTTCCCTTCTCTATTTTATTTTTCCTTTTATTTTCTCTTGGTTTCCTCTCTCAATCCCGAAGCTCAAACCCACTTTGGTATTGCAAAGGTGAATTCTCTCTCTCTATCTCTCTGTCTGTCTATATGTCTTTCTCTCTATTTCCTCCTTTGTCTCCATCACTCTCTACCTTTCTCTAACTCGCATTCTCGCTTAGGCTGCCACCCATAAGCCAACATGGAGTATTATCTCGGTGGAGCTCCTTTAGTCACTCGGGAGTGCATAGTACTGAGTGAGGTCCCCTAAGTTGTTGCTAGGTGACTATAGGCTTGGGAAAAATGATAATGTTCTCAAGTTGAAGCTGTGACCTCTCTAATGGCAGACTAGACAACATTGTGGTCAAGAACAGGGTGCAAAACTAGGCATCACTCGGAACAAAATCACACACACGGTTATTACCCGTGGTGTGGCGAAGGGAACCAGGATGTGTGGATGGTTCATTTAGAGACTGTGATGCAGACATTAAAAAACTAGATGTTTTAAGAAATGAGATTTTGGATGTGTTTCGACTTGTGTGGAAATTGTGTTGAGAGTTGAGTTTTGTAACATGTTAAACTTCTGGATGAATTTGACTGGCTCTCGATTGTATATGTCTAATTTGCTTAAATGTATAATGTCAATTATAATTTTTCCTTGCATCAATTGCTTCGCATATGAAACCCAACATATAGGTACAACATTGATATATAAGCCTTAGATGCCCTAGAATCCTTTAACTGGAAATGCATGATCCATATCTAAAGGTCGGTTAAAGGGAATAAAAAATGTTTGGACCACGTCCATTGCATGCAGATGCTCCAATTTTATTTTGGACAATAAAATGCATTTTAGAGTTAGGTTTTATCCGGTCGTTTTGCACTTTGAATGTGGATTTTTATTTTCCATTGGCATTCAGCAAATATATTTGGGTCCGCCAATATATGTTGGATCTGTATATATATAATGAGCCAAGACACGAGAAAAAGATAACACTTCCTCATGCATGTTTGGGTCCAAGTAATATTTGGATTCTAAAGTATGAATAAGACATCAAGCTAGTGGGTCAGTTGATACTAACAATATCACATTTACACGCAGCATTTATAAACGCCATTACAGGTGCGCATTGATTCCTTCGACTGTTTACGTACTTTATTGTTGAATAAGGAGGTTAGAATTGGATCCCAACCATATAAAGGAAAGAAAAGATAACTATGATGATCATGATGCTTTAAAGTTTCAAAAGGCGCTATAATATCCAAGCATGCAAGTACAAGCAATATTCCCACTCCAAAAGAATATATATATCATGATCATATGCTCGTGAGCATCACATATAGTGCTTTTCTTTGAACGATTCCAGCTTAGTTTCCTCTTTTTGTTTCAGTCCCACTTATCTTTATAGGAATAGAACCTTTCCTTTTAGAAAATAGCTAGATTCATCCTGATCTTTTGGTGTGGATGACAATGCATGCTTACGTACTCCTTATGATGGGAAAAAACGGCATGCAGATTATAAATTACTCTAAAAAAACAAGATGTTCTGCCTCAGATAATTTATTACTCTCACCATCTTTCATGCTTTACATACTGTTGGCAGTTTTATAGGCTTGAATTTTATGATCGAAGAGATGAGGAAAAGGCCGCAGAGAGTGGGCAGAGGAAGAGATCATGCATGAAAGGTATTGGTGAAGGATTTAAAATCTATAATGCTAAGTTTAGTGTTACGGGGAATTTGAGCTTCCCCTTAACAACGGAGAGCGTTGTTGCATGCATGGACATAGCATTTACAGGAGACAGTTTCACGTTATCCTTCAACAAAATGCAAGAAGTACTTATAAGTACTGTGTGAAATATTGAATTATATTTCGGCAGATAATTTACGCCTAAAATATAACCTGATATTAAATATTTGATAGCATCTTTGTTACGTACAAGGTAGTCCAGAAATTGGAGCTTTTGAGTAGGGAAACTGAATCGTATTCAATTATGTGCAGGTGCATGTGGACTGAGCCAAGGCGCGCCGAGGTGTACGATATAGATAACACTACCGTTGGATATTTCTGAAGTTTGGGGCAAGGAATAATTGGATTCTAAAGTGTGAAGCCTAGCTAGCTAGTGGCTCAATTTGGGGGCCTATATATATTCGGATGTAGTGTAACTCCAATAAAATTACATGGATAGAAAGGGATTTTATGATTTTCTAAATATACTCGTTTACATCGAATTATTTTTAAGATATATGCAAAACAATAAAAAAACAAATCAGAACCGACCAAAGGATATTGATCCAACCAGTAGGTGGTGGTGATCACATTCAATTCGTGGAGTGGCAGGTGACCACCTTCAACTAGCACCGAAGTGGCGGCCAAATGAGGTTGCTAGTCGCCACTCCGGTAGTGGCATGGGGTGCCGGCCAGCCATCACTATGTTCTTCAATTTAATCCATTATGGGTGTGTTCTTCGTATTACCGTTAGTGGGGTGGCCCTCCTACCCTTCTTACTAAGCTTAAAAAAAAAATTATCATCTTACATGCATGCACGTGAGCTAGCTAGGAATATAATTAGAGTTATAAAAATATTCTTTCCACCCATAAAATCGTATAGAATAAAGAACACCTAAAAAAAAAAAACACGAGCTCCAAAATTAGGGTTGGAACGGTATATATACAAGTCCTTGCTCTGTACTTACATTTGTATCATTGTGCCAAATTAGAGCCTAAAAGCTTTTGTAGCCAAGCCCTTTTGAAAACATGACTCATCAAGTGCCCAAAGCATTGCCTCAAGAGGAAATTTGCCTCATGACCAGAAGCGCCTAATGTCATATTTCAAAACGAAAGATGCCAACAAAGATCGTTTCCTGAGTAAGGAAGAGCTCATGCAGGCAGGCTTCAAGGAACTCGGTTCAATAATTCCCACAAAAAGAGCTAAACATGCTCTCAACCACGCTGATAGGAATGGAGATAGACTCATTAGCGTAGATGATCATGATCAGGAACTGCGTGGAGTTGTTGAATATGCTTTGGGAAGAGGGTTTTGAGGCATATATAGCTAGCTAGGTCAAAATTAACCCATCATGAGAATAAGGCGCATATATACACTACGATCACGAGTAGTGTGTGATCATGTGTGTACATGATGTTTGCATGGTCTTTCAATTCTCAGCTCCTGTTTGTCATGTGGTTAATTATGAACTTTTACGTACGTACCTCAATATAATAGTCCTTGACTAATACTAGTCATTATTTATCGTTCTCTTGTTAGTCTCTTCGCATTTATTGGTGATTTTTTTTTTTTTTTAAGTTTTATGGCTTTTCATGGCTATAAAATTGAAATTAATAATAAGCCTTCAAATTCCAAAAATTCTCAGGTGTTAATTATTAATGTTGTTTTTCTTCAAACCAAACTGAATGGGTTTTTTTTTATGAAGAGTCCGTAGGGGAAGTGATGGGCTTAGCTCCAAACATGTTGACTAGTTGAGAATATTGAGAATATATAGAGATCTGTTGTGGCGAATTAATAAAAAATAAATTACCATTGGATATTGAAATATTGCTTGTACAACGGAGGAAACTAGCTACCTAGCTAGTGTACTGGATCATCGAAGACCCAATTAACGGCAAAATCTTTGTGAAAGCTTATCTGTAACTTCTATTAAGAATGTCATTAATATGAATTTTGCTACTTACAAGTTAGTGTATTAACTCAACAAATTTGATATATATATATAGGGCCCACTATAGTTTTAAATATGTCAAGAAACTTTATGTATGTGACACCCCGACTCCCACATACAAAAATGCAGAAATCGTGACGATGGGATGATAACAACACGGGTCACACATCCTTTAGCCCTTGCTAGCAAGAGCGGCCACGGAGTCGGCACTAGAGCGTTACCGTCCCATCCGATCCCGTTGTTGCCCAGTGATAACCTAGGGGATGTCACTCAGTATATTCTACTCCCAAGTGACCAGAGGAGCTCCACTGAGATAATGTTCTATCTCAACTTGGGGTCGTGATACACACACACCCAAAAACCATTTCTCACATGGAAACCCAGTTTCTAAATATACACATGAACATGTATGCAATTATGCCAAAACCCAGTTTTCCTTTACAAACATGAACATGCGTGCAATTATGCAATGTACATGACACGACACAAATATCCAATAACCAACAAATCTCCGCATAATCCAGTCACCCAACAACTCCGTCCTCCAATCCAATCGACCCCCTTACTCATTGGACTCTGTCTAGCACAACCAACCAATTCACAATAAATACGAGTTAGTGCAAAAATACATTTAAATCTCAAAATTTTTTTGAGAAAATACTTACAGCGCTATAATATAATTTTTGAAGGATCATGGAGATGCTAGAAGTGATAGCACATCAACGAAACAGTGCAAAATGAACTATGGTCGTGGGTCTCAAAAACCCAACTTTTGAATAGGAACAAACGAAAACTAGGGATGGCTAGGGAATGACTTAGAGGTGTTGATAAAGCTAATGGCGGTGTGGGAGGTAGTTTGAAGCCAAAACACTCAAATTGGAAATGGAGATGGAGGAGCTTCACTGGTGGTGGATCGGGGCTAAGGATGGGTGGGTTAGATTGCTGGGAGGTTGCCGATGAGGTGGTGAAAATTTGGTGGCCCATGGTGGTGTGATAGCATGCTGGAGCTCAAAGATCGTGCGGCTTGAAGCCGTGCTTGAGGAAAAAGGGCAGTGAGAGAGAAGATGAAAATGGAGGGGTGAGGTCGCCGGGTGGAGGGGAAGAGAATAGGAGGGGTGGTGTCGGTAATGGGCAGCACATGGTGGCACTAGAGGCTGACGAAGAATAGGACGAAGGAGAGAAGGGTGGAGCTCGTGCACGCAGGAGGGGAAAAAGAAAAGAAAGAAAAGAAAAAGAGGAAAAAAAGAAAAACAGGAAAGAGAAAAGTGAGGAAAAGAAATGAGATACAGTCCTCACAACTTGGGTTACCAAAAGTGATCCAACGAAAATGATTTTAAAACAATAATTGAAATAAAACTAATTTAAACACAGGAGTAAGTAAAATAAAATAATAAAAATTCAACAACACAATAATTTTAAAGTCCATATTAAGAATAATTAATATGGACTTTAAATAGCAATTTAAATGCAAAACAATAATTAATATTAAGAAAGCATATCAAAATAAATTTCACAACTTAAAAAATCATAAAAATAACCAATGAGAAACCCGATAAATTTAAAATAAGAGAACCAATATTTAAATTAATTAAAATACCTATTCAATTAAAATACACTAAAATACGGGGTGTCACAATGTATATAAGAATGAAGTTTACATGTGAAAATCTATTCATGTGTTAATGTGAAAAGTTTCTATTGCGTTGGGTATGCCGATAAAAAGACTTGCAAATAGATTTTTTCTAGCAATATGTATATAAGAATGATCAAGGAAAATACTGAATTCTAAAAGGATGAACATGGAGTTATTTCTCCTAGAAGTCAAGCAATCTAAGTTCCAGAAGACATGCATGCACGATGAGTTGAGGCTTTGAAAACCAAGTTTGTGGCGCATGTTTTAATTCATAAATGGCACGTTGAAGATGATCACAAACGTGATGTGAAAAAACAACTTGCATGGCCACCATTCACACCTTTGGGCACTCCATAGTAAGGGTGTGCATCCGGACTGGATTTTTTCAGATCTATTTAAAAGTCCAAAAATCTGGATGATCTGGGCGGATATCCGCTCGGATTGATTACGGATCCGATATTTAACTGGTATAATATTCATAACCGGCTTTTACAAAAGGCTGAAGCCGTAAATTGGTAACTCAAAAAGCAAAAGTTAGTAACCCATAGGTTACCTCTTCCCCAAAACAAAAGTAAAAAGGTAACTTTTTCATTTCCTCTCTCTCAGTCTCACTTCTCGATTTCCTCTCTCTCTCTCTCTCTCATTTTGCTTTGTTTCCTTTCTTTTAACTATCTTGAAATTGCAGCACACACAATCCTCTCTCTTAGGGTTTGTACATGCTTCATCTAAAGCCCATCTACATCTATTTCTTCGTGAGCTCTCTTTCTCTCTCTCTCTCTCTAAGTTTGTGGGTTTGGTTTGATTTTGTTTTTGTTTTTTTTCCTAATCTCTAGTCTATTTTCGATTTTTTCTTGCTATTCATCTCTCTAGATGCTACGATTGTGTTCATTAAACTTTTTTGTTTTGGGTATGGGTATGGGGTTTTTTTGTTTCAGTTTTTTTCATGCTATTCATTTCTTTGGATGTTGTATATCAAGAATATGAAGTTCTCTATTTCTCCACTGTGTTCATTAAGCTTTTTTATCCTTCTTTTTGGTTTGGAACTGGTTTTGGTTTGGTTTTGTTCTTTTATCTAATCTCTAGTTTGTTTTTTATTTTTTCTTCCTATTAATCTCTCTGGATGTTGTGACTGAAGCCATTGTTCTAACCTTTCATTCCTTATTGACACACTCCATATCATTCTCTATATATGAATACCATTTGGGATATGATTTTTTACTAATTTCTTGATTTTCATTTCTTTGTTTCCCGCAGCTCACAATGAAGATGATAAAGGGGCTTGACTTCAAATGTTCTTCCACAGTTCTTTGCTGTTGTTTTTGAATTTTTCACTATTTGTTCTTTGTAAAGTTAATGACTTGCAATACGATGTAAACAATAATATAAAGTTTGTAGTGTATCGTGTACGTTGATGTCTATTATTATTTTTTGTTTTATAAAAATGTGAATAGGCAATAAAAAAGTTCAAAAAATGCCTGTAAAAATATTCATTATATAAAAAAATCCTATAAAAATGACAAATATAAAAGCCTACAAAAAAAGCCACTTAAAAAGTGTTAAAAAGTTTTTTTTTTTTTAAATTCATTTTAAAAGTGGTAAAAACTAAAAACATAATTTTTTTGAAAAAAAAGTCCAGATATCCGGTTTCGAACCGAATATCCACCTGGGTTTCAATCTGGTTTATCCGGGCGGATATCCGCCCACTTTTAAAAAGTCAGATCCGGATCCTCCCGGATATCCAAATCCGGATCCGGATGCACAGCCTTGCTCCATAGTACTATGTCATCCACCTTGTGATATGACTCAAATTCCGACTTGCATTTGACAATGTGCAAATGTAGATCACATTAAGAAGATTTTGTGAAAATATTTTTTATCTCCTTAATTAATAATCTCCAAGATGTCATCTATTACATATATAGTTTTCCAAGGAATCTTTTTTACTTTTGTTGTGCGACTTCAATAGTTATCTGAGTTGAATTTATTAGATATCCATTTAAATAATATTGAAGTCGTATAACTATTTTATTATTGGTCATTTTGTTTTTCACTTGATTGAAAATAGTTTTCTTTTTTCTATATAATATATAATTTTTGAATTATCACTTTGTCTCCTATATATATTGATCCATGTTATCTCCTATATATAATATTCACATAATAAAAAACAGAATCAGAATATCATGCCAAATGTTTTTTAGATGCCACATCATATCAAAATAAAGTACGGAACATGCTCATATCTTTTTCACATAATCAAAGGAGATTCAGAGCATCTTCATATTTGCTCATATAACTTGTATCAAAATGGATTTAGAATATCCTCATATAACTTGTACAAATTTTCTGATTTCATATTTGCTCTTTTTGTACTGTTTAGAAACAAAATGCTAAAGTATTGCTAATATCTACACCAGTCATGATAGAAAATACTCTTTTTTTATACAAATTTCATAAGTAATGCAAAACACATAACTGAGATTGTTTTCACATTTCATATTATCTCTTATATAACTCTTTATCTTTCTTTTTCTATATCACATGCAGATTTATTTCAATTAATAATCAAGTATTTTCCCGCATATATGGAGGAGGAGGGTGTGAGTATTCTACAGCTTGGTTCAAATGAGGCTGAGGTTAGCCGTTGTTGACAGAAGTAGCTTCAATACACTACAACAAAAAAGACTTTTTGGGATGATTTTATTTTGGAACGAAATGAAAATCGTCCCAATAAGTGAGCTTCAGGGACGAATTTCATATTTTGTACCAACAAAACAATAGAAGATGCAAACTGTTTGAATGCATTCTAGCGGTATAGTTAGGGACAATATATTTTGTCCCTAATAATGAAACTGTTCAAACAACGCTGATTCATAATTTGAACGTGTAAATTTAACCTTACGAACGTACATTTTGGAGCATTAAGTAAAATAATTATAGCGGAAAATTGCTCTACTGTTCAAACGTTCCAATTTCACCTTTCAAATGATGAATCAACACTATTCGAACGTAAGTCGTAAGGTTTGAACGATGATCATATGGTTTTTTTTAGATAATTATATTTATATTAACTAGTAATTATAAAAAATTTATCAATTAAATAATATAAATCAATAATTAGTTTAGGAAATATAAAATAATACTAATTCATAATTAAATACTAAATTTACAAAACACTAAATATTGTCCATTCTAAAAATAAAAATAAAAATAAAAGATAGAATGTACTAAGAGTCCAACTCTTTGCACACTTCCTCGACTGCAGCTAAGCGTTTCTCTATCTGTATCAGTCGAGTATTGATGGTAACCTGAGTCGCAGAAATGGCATCAAGCTCCGTACATAACTCAGAGATGCTAGTAGTAATCTTTGTACGAAACTCAGAGATGCCAGCAGTAATCTCTGTATGAAACTTAGACATAGTAGAACGAACCTCCATACGCACTGCATCGATCACTGCTGATGTCTGTCTACTGATCGCTGCACGCACGATCTCGTCCATGTGCTCACGGGTAGCGCTATGTACTGATGCCTCAGCCTGTGTGGATGTCTCGGCGGCCGATACTCCATGATCTCCCAGCTGTGCATCTCGTTGAGGATCAATCGGGTCTGGAACATGTCCACGGAGATGCAGTCTCGAGTGTCCCATGTTTTGTGAGAGGGTGGTGCTGCGACCGTTTATGCTCTGTAACATCAGGCATGACATCGGCAAATAGCAGAAATCGGGTGATCAGGATCTCGAACGACAGTATATCTGTCAAAAAGTACCGGGACTTTTGTCGAATCATATCAAATATATATCTTACCAGGTCGATAGGAATGCCACGAGCGACCTGTATCATAAATTTCGTCCGATCAAGGCCAACCTGTATCTTGTGCTGCCGATGGTCAATATTGTTGGCGATTATCAAATTCAGGATCTTTTAGAAAGAAGATAGATCTGCCTGCTTGATGCTCTTCGTCCCGTCAGACAGGGGAGCATCTGGACCAACAACCAAATCCCTCACCTCATGATCAACAAGGGCATCGACCACATCTGTATAAACTGGTGCCTCCTCCTCAGCTGTCTCCACCTCAACTGAAAGATCAAACTCTCTAGGCACCACATTCGGATATACATCTAGAGCCTAGGAATACCGAGATGCTCAACGAGTCGGTCCCATGAAAATACAACTGGAACTCCTCAGACAGAGATCCAATATGCCCCTCTATCATCTGAGCTGGCACCACCGATGGTAGGGAATGACCCTCCTAGACAAGACTCTAGAAGTCAGAAAGCTTTACTTGTCGTTCTAGTGAAACAGTCCTTTCCTTGCCTGGACTGATACTACTCTCAGCTGGATTGCGTTGCTTACGTCCCGCCCTAGAAGAAGACATTATATTCAACCTGAAATTTACAATTAAAGAGCTTATCAATACAATATTAATAATAAAAATATTTAACAAAATGTGATAAAATTTTATATTAATTTAATTATAATATAATATATATTCTCGTTAAGATTTAATAGAACTACAATATGGAATAAAAATAACAATTCACTGATATTACTAAATTTAATTATACCGTTCAAATGCCTAAATTAGTGTTCGAACGGTATGCAAACCTGTTTAGCTCATACAGTTCGAACATATAAAACAACGTTCGAACTGGTAGCTCAGTAAATAACAATTCACTGATATTGCTAGTACCATTCGAACGCCCTACCCAGCGTTCAAACAGTATGTGAATTGAACTCAGTGACGACGTTGAGTCGACTCAACCATTAAAATCCATGGAATCCTTCAATTCCATGGATTTTTCAACAATGTAATATAAAGAGACTTAAATAAACCCTCCTACAATGGATTTAAGCAAATCTATGGTGAGTATTGATGGATAAATTGTTTTATCTTAATTTAAACAAATAATCCATCAAAAACCTAAATTTAAACGCTAAAATGATTCGAAAAATAGCATACCGGTGCGTAGAGGAAAAGGCTTCGACTGGGTACTATACATGGCGGCGACGACATCTTTAAATGGCGGAGATGGATGACTTTAAAGGAGAAAATGTCGTTCAAGAGTAGTTCGGCGTCCGTGAAAATGACCGTCCGCGTCAACTTATATATGCAATACCATTCGAACGGTTAGTTAATACGTTTGAACGATTTACTAATATATGTTATTATATATATAACATACTATATATATTATTATATATAATATAACATATATATAGTTATTATATATATTACAATATATATAATATACTATACGTTATATGTAGTATAATATAGAATATAATATATTATATACTAGTATATATTATATAACATATATAAATATTTTGGTGAACATATATATATAATTAGTATATATATATGATACTATAATTAATATCTATAATTAGTATATATTAACGGTATATTAATATCTATATAGTACTATATTTTCTAGTAATACTTATATGATATGTATAGTTACATTCATTTTTGTTTGTTGATGCACACGTGACTGTTTGTAATGAAGATAGTCGGCATTGATAAGAGTTGGATACGAGTTAGCGATTGCTTGGGTTAGAATTACAATGTATATAAATATTTTGTTGAACATATATATATATATATAATTAGTATACTATAATAAATATGATATAATAGTCTAATATCAATGATACTATATATGATAGTATATATATGTTATATATAGTCTAATATATGAACATATTAAATTTTAGTTATAGTCCAATTAGATGACACTCTATATGATACTATATATATGTTATATATAGTCTAATATATTAACATATTATCTTTTAGTTATATAGTCCAATTAGATAACACTATATATGATACTATATATATGTTATCCATAGTTGAATATATTAACATAATATATACATTGTTATGGTCCAATTAGATGACACTATATATGCTAGTACTATAGATGAGACAATATGTTGATACTATATATATGTTACTTATAATTTAATTAGTATGATATTATATATTTATATATACTTTACTATAATATAATATATAATATGCTCGATTATATATTATAATATGATATTACTATGATACTAAACTAAAGTATCATCTAATATGTCTATATATATTAATGTTGTTCTTTTATTTAAAGGTATAGTGTAAAAAAAAAAAATATTAAACATTAACCAAACTGTTAATAATAAGCGTACGAACATTTATGAACCAGAGTGGAAAGCATACATTCACGTTCGAATGTAATATTTATCCGTTCGAACGTGAACCTTTAGGAGGGAAATTTTGCCGTGTCATATTTTCACTTTCGAACGGTTAGTAAATAACTGTTCGAATGGGAAATTGTTTGCAAATACATGACAGAACCTCATAATCTCACTCTCCTCTCGCCACTCTCATCTCTCGCGAATTAGAGCTCCTTTGTAACTCTCCCTCAATCCAGCCCCCCAATACTACTATTTTTCATCTCACTCAAATATTCTCGGATTAGTGGGGTATTTTTACTGCTTTTTGGGTGGCAAATACGCATTGGGTACACGGCATTAGTGGGGCATTTTTCTTGCTTTTCATCTCTCAAAATGAACGGTATGCTTTTTATATTCTAATTTTGGTTTGAATATGATATTTTGCAATGTTGGAAATTTGTTTATTCTTGATATTGTTGTTTGCGTTTCTTGTTTGTTCTTGATATTGTTGTTTGTGTTTCTATGTGTTCGTGATAAATGACGTTTTCTGATATTGAAGATGACTGGAATCTAGAATGAACCCGTTCAAACGGTACCGGCTTACCGTTCGAACGAGAATACCTTCTATTCGAAAATAGTTTAACATCATTCGAACGAAAACTTATACATCAATGTATTTATGATTAGAAATCAAAATATATGAGGATGGTTGTCCATAATGATTATTCAAAAATAGTTTAAAAATACTTAAACTAAATAAAAATACAAATACTTAATACTAAATCTTTAATTTAAAATACAAATAGTTAACATTTAATAATACTTAAATAGTTAATTCTAAATTAATAAAATGAAGTATTTTAATTAAAAAACTAATAAATCTTTAAATTCAAATATTTAAAACAAAAGATTTAATAATACTTAAAATAGTTAATTCTAAATTAATAAAATGAAGTATTTTAATTAAAATACTAATAAATCTTTAAATTCAAATACTTAATACAAAAGATTTAATAATACTTAAATAGTCAATTCTAAATTAATAAAATAAAGTATTTTAATTAAAATACTAATAAATATTTAAATGAAATATTTTAATTAAAATGCTACTAAATCTTTAAATTGAAATACAAATACAAAAGATTTAATAATACTTAAATAGTTAATTCTAAATTAACAAAATGACGTATTTTAATTGAAATACTACTAAATCTTTAAATTCAAATACTTAGTTAATACGTTTTTGTTGTATTTTTGTATAAATAATATGTTGTTATTGTTTGACATATGTTAGCATATCTTGCATTAGTTTGTTCATCAAAATAAAACTTAGACCCGTTCGAGAGTTATCAATCCGGATGAATGCTTGATTGATAACTCTTGAATTGTCCAGAGTGGATAGTTTGGGATTGTAAGATCATTCTCGCAAACTATTGAACTATATCTGTTATTGTCCAACATTATGATTTTGGTAGATTCATCTCTTGGTCTTTGGATATGTAGTTTCGGTGATGGTGCAACGACGTGTTAATCGTTAGTACACACAACCAAACGAGCATATTTGGAGAACTATGGGGAGATGCTGCCAAAATTTTGTTGGACGTGATAGATAATAGATCATAGGTTGGTGACTATGATCTTACAATCCCGAACGGGATAGGACCAACTACCCGGTGAAAGGTGGCATACTCCTTGATTGATATATGATATATGCTTGTTTGTTTGTTGATGCACACGTGACTATTTGAAATGAAGATAGTTGGCATGGATAAGAGTTAGATGCGAGTTAGCGATCGATGGGTCAGAATTATAATGTATATGCTGACGGTGTTAAGAAATTCTTGGAGTTCACATTGGGTACATGTGATAGTGATGGACGTATTAGATGCCCATGCAGAGAATGCATGAATTTGCGTTCTCATAAGATAGACTTGGTGAGAGAGCATCTGTTTGTCAAAGGTATTGACAAGGGTTATACTGATTGGGTCTTACATGGTGAGCCATATCCAACTTCATTTGAGGCTCCACATAAAGAAGAAGAGATCGATGAAGATGTACAAACAGAGGTTGTTGGAGATGAATACGATGAGGATAAGGAGCAAATGTTAGGTGACATCGGTGCGAGAATGTTTATGGATGAAGGTGACACGGACACATCAAGTTCAAATGATAGGGGCCATAACACTTTTGCACGATTGTGGAATGAATCATAGAGTAAGCTATATCCAAGATGTGGAAGACACAGTAAGTTGTCATTTATTGTGAGACTGCTTCAGATAAAATCAATGTGTTGATTATCTATTAAGGCTGTCAATATGTTACTTGAGCTGTTTAAAGATGCATTGCCTGTAACATCCCGGATTTTAGTGTATTTTTAAAGAAGGTTTATTTTAAATATTAATTGTGTAATTCTCTTGTTTTAATATTTTAGAGGTTTTATTTTATTATTTTATTGGACTTTTCTATTTTTATTGATTATTATTTTTGGAGTTTTAGAATATTATATTAGAATATTTTAAATTGTAAAAATTATTTTTATTGGGCTTTCTTATTGTTAATTATTGTTTTAGATTTAAATTGATCTTTAATTTAAATTGGTTTGTTTGTAGGTTTTAAAATTACTATTTTTTTATTAAAGCATTTCACTGCGTGTGATTAATTTTAATTAGTGATCTGCAATTTAATCCTTCTTCATTTTAAAGGATGTTTTTGTCAGAGTTTAATATTTTACTGTAGTTAATTTTAAGTTAAATTGATTTATTTCTTTTAACTGTTTTAAAAATAGTTATTGTTTTATTTAAATGGGCCTGTTTTTGGATTTTAATATTTTTACTGTTTTAATTGAGCATTTCATTGAGTTTGAATTATTTTATTTATCTAGTAGTTTTAAAATCGTTTTCGTTGGATCACTTCCGAAACCGAAGTTGAAAAAGGCTGGATCTCCTTTTTCTTCCTTCTCTTTTTTTCTTTTTTTCTTTTTTCTTCTTTTTCCTTCTTCTCTTTTGGTTCCAGCCAGCCCGACTACACCCCTCCTTCTTTCTCTCTCCTCACCCATGCTCACTTGGTCTTACCGTTGCTGAGCCGCCGCCGGCCGGCGGTGGTCGACACCGCCGGTACCACCGGCTTCCTCGTGCGCCGGCGAGCCTCCCCTCCAAATCCCAGCCCCGGCCGCGCCGCCGTTAGCCTACGGAAGCCTTGCGAAGCCGCGGCGTTCATTCACCCGTTTCGCCGCCGTCCGGCCACCATCTCTCTACCATATCACCACCGGTCCTCAAGCAACCCTTTGGACCCAACCCCGGCTTCGATCCGTCGCCGGAGCCGCCCCATCGAACCCCCTCTCTGATCCGAGTTTCTTGGCTTTCCACCGCTGTTTCAGCCGCCACCCACGGCCAACCATCACCACCATTAGATTCCCCACCTCCTATAGGCCCTACCCTACCGTTCCCAAGTCTTCGTTTGACCCCGGGTGAAATTTGAGTTTCACTGCGTTTCGGCCACAATGTTTTTACACTGTGACAGTTGCTGTTTTGGTGCTTCCAGTTCCTCCGTGATCCTCCATAATTATTTTAAAGTGCTGTAAGTATTTCTCCAAAAGACTTTTAAGATTTAAATATATTGTTGCAATAACCTGTTTTATAAACTGTGAATTGGTTATCTGATAGACTGTGTTGGTTATTGGAAAATTGTTGAGAACTGTTGGTTATTGGTCGTTTTCATGGCATTGTGCACGCATGCGTGGGTGTGTAAATTGAAAAGGCTTTTCGGGTGTGTGTGTATCACCCCCAAGCCGAGATGGGTTATTATCTCGGTGGAGCTCCTCTGGGCACTCGGGAGCGGAATATACTGAGTGTCATCCCCTGGAGCTGTTGCTCGGGACTTGGACGAGATGGTATTGCTCTCGATCCGACTCCGTGATCTCTCGTGCTGGCGGAGATCAGAGGATTCTTGGCTATGTACGCGGTGGGCGCGGAACTGGGCATCACTCGTGTTGTATCACTCGCATGGTCGCTACCTGTGGGGTGACGAAGGGAGCCAAGGTATGTGGATGGTCCCTAGGGGAGGCCATGGTGCATACGGGATAAAATTGGAATTAAAGTAACTATTCCTGGTTATTAATTGTGCCAAATGGTGATTTTTGGCGTGCGTGGAAAAAACTTGTGATTTTTTAGAAATGGTGTTTTTCTCGAGTTTTACACTTGGGTCATCATGTGCATGCATAGTAGTTGTTGTATTCTTATATTTGTTATCTTGGAGTATTTTTGGGTTTTACTTACCTGTGGTACCATTTATTGGTACTGCAGATTTTGATGCAGGTTTTGAGGAGGCTGAGCCCGAGGATGCGGCTCCGCCTGAGAAGTAGGGACATTTGGTTATATTTCATGTGTATTTTATTTAGTGTTGATTTGCGAATAAGAAAATTGTATTATGCTTACTTGTGTATTTCTATATTATTTTGTATTGTATTAAATTCTGGTACTTAGTTATCTGACCAAACCTTTCCGCTGCATTTTCTTTTGTACACGTGTTGCATTTCACACACTCGGCACGTGTCGTTGGGGTGCGTGACCATGTTGTCATCATCTCGGGTGTCTCGATTTCCGTGCTTGTCCGTACATGGAAGTTGGGGGTGCCACAGGTGGTATCAAAGCGGTTTGGCTCTGGGTAAAGCCACATGTCCCTTAGGTGAAGTACCAGAAATTTTAAAAGTTGTGATTTAAAATTGTTTGGTTTGAAGTATGTTATTTTTAATAGTTTTAATTTTTTTATTTGTTGTTATTTTATTGGTTTCATCTATTTTGTTGAATGTTATTTTATTTTAATTTTTTTATTCTGTGGTCGGTTATTTTATTTGTTTTAATTATTTATTGTGTATTTCTTCATTGTTTTATTCATTTATCGCATGTCATTTTGTTTATGGAATTTTATTTTATTTGTGAGATTTTGTTTTGTTTTAATTTTATGTTGTTTGAGGTATGTTACTTTAATTGTTTTAACTTATTGTATATTGTTACACTTGGTTGGTTGATATTCTATTTTATTTAATGGCATTCTGTCGTGTTTTAATTTATTTTTCCATAATTAGATTTTACTATGTTTGAGTTGAAAAATGGGTTGAGGGCTACGCTATGACAGGAAGATGGTATGACCGAGAAGGTCATGATTAGGTATTAATATTTAGTGTAGTAGGCCTGAACTCTTAGCGATTGGTAGGTTTTAATATCAAGACTCGAAGGGAACGACATGGTCTAAGTGAACTCTATGGAGTAGGAACTCAAGTTGCAGCTAAGGTGGGAATAGTTTTAGTTCGCCTAGGATACTTGAGGTCTTAAGTTCCGTAGAATTAAGTGTTGAGTCTTTAGAGTAGGAGGTCATAAGTTCAACGAACTTCGAGGATAGATTTATGAGAAGTTATCTAAGGTTTGAGGCTCTATAGTTTTAGGAAATAAGTTTATAGGATCTAAGGTGGTAGGTTCAACAAACACTTGAGGGATTAAATAAATTAGAAATTTTAGATTTTTGCCTACTCAGTTAAGCACTTTGATATTATTTCGGGTTTAGAATTTTGCAAGGTTTGTAAGGTGAGTGTTTTAGCTTTAAGGTCATCGAATTTGAGGATTTCAGGAAATGATTCTTTTTGGTTTAAGGTTTTAGAATTATAAGATTGAAGGATTTATTTGTAATAGTATTTAAGTTTTTAATTTCCCGAGCTTGGTGTGCTAGTTTAATTTATTTTGGAGACTGATTAGTCTGTGATCATTATAATGAGGTTGATCAGAGTTCAGTTATTAATATAAGAATTTTTTAATGAGAATATTTCTTTGGAGATGGAAGGTAATGATCTAGCTTGAGTATTTTCTTGAGGATTGTAGATTTGGATTGAATTCAGGAAAATGATTGTTTTTAGCTTGAGGTTACAATAGTAGATTTAAGATTTGATCCATATCAATTTTAAGGATTAAGAAGGTGTTGATTTAAGAAATGATTCTTGTTGATTTCGAGGATATAGGTCCAGATGATGGAAATGGTAGTGTTAGATAACTTGCACGTTGGAGGAATATTGATTCTAGCTAAGGATGCACGAGATCGATGTGTAGCAGTTGTGAGTTTGTAGGGATTTCGGAGAGTACATGTTCTAGTCTCATTTTTGACTTGGAAGAAGTAGTTTTGGTAGGTGCTGTAAAGGAGTCGTTACGACAGTATTAAGTTCAAGTGTTTTTGTGAGTTGATCGAAGAGTACAGTCGAAGCAGGTTACTCGATGGAATGATGATTGTCAATAATTTTTGTGATTACCTAAAGGAATTAATTGTGACTTGAGGTCACATAGGAATTTAAATTTTTGAGACTATACTTTCCTTTGGATATGGAGCGTCAAGCTAGGTGAGTTAAGGACATTGTTATTTGGCTTAAAGTAAGATTGTTGGGTCTTCTTGTATGGTGTATGATGAATCTTGGAAGTTGAACCTAGGCATCAACGGTGGATATCATAATCAAGTATGAGAGTTAATAAAGCATTAGGATCCTTGGATGTTGTGCAATAGTTTTTGGTGGATTGAAGGGTTGAGCAATATGACTTTCCTTGAGGTTTATTAGTGCTGTCCTAGTGAATGAGCTAGTTGTGCTAGTACTAGTTTATGGGAGTAGAAGTAGGTGGGCGAGTTACCAAGAAGGTTTCGGCGATGTTTTGGTGAAGTCAAGGGTAGTTCTTGATGAGTTAGTCACCGCTAGATTAGGTGATATTTAGAACTTAGTTGTTGAACTTTCGGTTTTAGTTTGTCGGGTAGAATTTATAGATGCTCTTACTGGTTGGCTGGTAGGGATTTGAGCCTTTTAAGATAAGTTCTTATCGAAGTTGAGCGGGTGTAATTGGGATTCTGAGGTTGATTAATATAGATTTTGGAAGAGGGTATTTTCTACCAATTGTGGTAAGAGTTTTCTTGGTTAGTAGGTATGGAGCTATCTTGCACCCAATGGTGTTTTATGAGGACATGAATTTTCGATATGTAGTGTTATTAGAGTGCGCAGCAGGAACATGATACTTTGGTTATAATTAGGAGTTTAAAATTTTTGGGTTAATTTTGAGGAATTTGAGAAGATACCTGTAATTGGAGATTGATTATTGTGTATGCAATTTCGTTATTGATGGTTAATTTTTGGAAGTGGCCACTAGGTTACTAAGGTTTAGTATTCAACGAAGGTTTGGAAGTTTTACCATAGGAACCAATAGAGGTTAGTTCAGATTATCAATTGGAGCTAGTAATCATTGGAATTCCTTGGGCGTTGTGTCAAGGTTTTGTGGATATTGAGATCTTGGTTTACCTGGCCGTTCTAGGAGTGATAATTGTGATGTGCCTTTGGGAGAATGTGCAGACCGCCTTTGTGTTGAGATGAAATTGGTGAGAGTATATTAATTAGGCCAAGTTAATAAAAGAGATGTTAGATCAAGTTCGGGTGATAAGAGATGTTATGGCGGAAGCGTAAGGTTGTCAGAAAAGTTATGCGGAATCAAGGAGAAGAGACTTGTCTTTTGAGGAAGGTGATTGAGTTTACCTTAAAGTCCCTCCTATGAAAGGCATTAAGCGTTTTGGTAAAAGAGGAAAATTTAGCTCAAGATTTGTTGGACCTTTTCAGATTTTGGAGATGAATGGGGCTGTTGCTTACAGGACTGCTTTGCTAGAGTATTTTGTAAAGGTTCTTGATGTGTTTCATGTGCTCTCAAGAAAAGTTTTGGTCAGCAAGAGGTGCGCTTTGTCGACCCAAGACGCATCGAACATCAACCTGACCTTACTTAGGAGGTTGCCCTAATGCAGATTGTAAATTGGAAGGAGTAAAGGTTAAGATCTAAGTCGATACATTTGGAGAAGGTAGCTTGGGGTGACCTACTCGCTTAAGATTTCTCTTGGAAAAGAGAAGCAGATATGATAGAACAATATTAGCAATCGTTTGATTGATCGGCGGTGTGTCTTTTAAGACTACTTTTAGTCGCATCTCATGCCTGTCTTTAGCATTGATATTTGACCCTTCAATTTCGAGGACGAAATTTATTTTAAGGGGGGAGATTGTGATATCCCGGATTTTAGTGTATTTTTAAAGAAGGTTTATTTTAAATATTTATTGTGTAATTCTTTTGTTTTAATATTTTAGAGGTTTTATTTTATTATTTTATTGGACTTTTCTATTTTTATTGATTATTATTTTTGGAGTTTTAGAATATTATATTAGAATATTTTAAATTGTAAAAATTATTTTTATTGGGCTTTCTTATTGTTAATTATTGTTTTAGATTTAAATTGATCTTTAATTCAAATTGGTTTGTTTGTAGGTTTTAAAATTACTATTGTTTTATTAAAGAATTTCACTGCGTGTGATTAATTTTAATTAGTGATCTGCAATTTAATCCTTCTTCATTTTAAAGGACGTTTTTGTCAGAGTTTAATATTTTACTGTAGTTAATTTTAAGTTAAATTGATTTATTTCTTTTAACTGTTTTAAAAATAGTTATTGTTTTATTTAAATGGGCCTGTTTTTGGATTTTAATATTTTTACTGTTTTAATTGAGCATTTCATTGAGTTTGTATTATGTTATTTATCTAGTAGTTTTAAAATCGTTTTCGTTAGATCACTTCCGAAACCCAAGTTGAAAAAGGCTGGATCTCCTTTTTCTTCCTTCTCTTTTTTTCTTTTTCTTTTTTCTCTTTTTCTTTTTTCTTCTTTTTCCTTCTTCTCTTTCGGATCCAGCCAGCCTGACTACACCCCTCCCTCTTTCTCTCTCCTCACCCATGCTCACTTGGTCTTACCGTTGCTGAGCCGCCGCCGGCCGGCGGTGGTCGACACCGCAGGTACCACCGGCTTCCTCGTGCGCTGGCGAGCCTCCCCTCCAAATCCCAGCCCCAGCCGTGCCGCCGTTAGCCTACGGAAGCCGTGCAAAGCCGCGGCGTTCATTCACCCGTTTCGCCGCCGTCCGGCCACCTCTGGCCACCATCTCTCTACCACATCACCACCAGTCCTCAAGCAACCATTTGGACCCAACCCCGGCTCTGATCCGTCGCCGGAGCCGCCCCATCGAACCCCCTCTCCGGTCTGAGTTTCTTGGATTTCCACCGCTGTTTCAGCCGCCGCCCACGGCCAAGCATCACCACCATTAGATTCCCCACCTCCTATAGGCCCTACCCTACCGTTCCCAAGTCTTCGTTTGACCCCGGGTGAAATTTGAGTTTCACTGCGTTTCGGCCACAATGTTTTTACACTGTGACAGTTGCTGTTTTGGTGCTTCCAGTTCCTCCGTGATCCTCCATAATTATTTTAAAGCGCTGTAAGTATTTCTCCAAAAGACTTTTAAGATTTAAATAAACTGTGAATTGGTTATCTGATAGACTATATTGGTTATTGGAAAATTGTTGAGAACTATTGGTTATTGGTCGTTTTCATGGTATTGTGCACGCATGCGTGGGTGTGTAAATTGAAAAGGCTTTTCGGGTGTGTGTGTATCACTCCCAAGCCGAGATGGGTTATTATCTCGGTGGAGCTCCTCTGGGCACTCGGGAGCGGAATATACTGAGTGTCGTCCCCTGGAGCTGTTGCTCGGGACTTGGATCAGATGGTAGCGCTCTCGATCCGACTCCGTGATCTCTCATGCTGGCGGAGATCAAAGGATGCTTGGCTATGTACGCGGTGGGCGCGGAACTGGGCATCACTCGTGTTGTATCACTCGCATGGTCGCTACCTGTGGGGTGACGAAGGGAGCCAGGGTATGTGGATGGTCCCTAGGGGAGGCCATGGTGCATACGGGATAAAATTGGAATTAAAGTAACTATTCCTGGTTATTAATTGTGTCAAATGGTGATTTTTGGCGTGCGTGGGAAAAACTTGTGATTTTTGAGAAATGGTGTTTTTCTCGAGTTTTGCACTTGGATCATCATGTGCATGCATAGTAGTTGTTGTATTCTTATATTTGTTATCTTGGAGTATTTTTGGGTTTTACTTACCTGTGGTACCATTTATCGGTACTGCAGATTTTGATGCAGGCTTTGAGGAGGCTGAGCCCGAGGATGCGGCTCCGCCTAAGAAGTAGGGACATTTGGTTATATTTCATGTGTATTTTATTTAGTGTTGATTTGCGAACAAGAAAATTGTATTATGTTTACTTGTGTATTTCTATATTATTTTGTATTGTATTAAATTATGGTACTTAGTTATCTGACCAAACATTTCCGCTGCATTTTCTTTTGTACACGTGTTGCATTTCACACACTCGGCACCTGTCATTGGGGTGCGTGACCGTGTTGTCATCATCCCGGGTGTCTCGATTTTCGTGCTTGTCCGTACATGGAAGTTGGGGGCACCACACTGCCGACAAACAATACTTTACCTTGTAACTTCTATGAAGCAAATAAGTTGAAACGAGGACTCAGGTTTGATTACAATGTAATACATGCATGTAAGAATGACTACATATTCTTTTGGCGAGAGAATGATTAGTTAAACCAATGTCCCATATGCCATGAATCAAGATGGACATCGGACAAGCAAAATGTGCCGCTTTCAATTGATACTTAGATTACAACAATTATTTATGTCATGCACAACTGCTGTAGACATGACATGGCACTCATCAGAGAGAGTAAGGAATGATGATATTTTGTCACATCCTGCTGACTCCCAGGTGTGGAAGGAATTTGATCAGGAACACCCATGGTTTGCTGAAGAATCGCGTAATGTGTGACTTGGGTTGGCAACAGATGGATTTAATCTATTTGGGAACATGAGTACTAGTCATAATACTTGGCCAATTGTCCTTATACCGTATAATCTACCACCGTGGAAGTGTATGAAAGATCCGTATTTCATGATAAGTTTGCTCATTCCAGGTTTGAGATCACCGGAAAATGATATAGACATACACTTACAACCATTGATTGCAGAATTGAAAGATTTGTGGGAGAATGGGGTTATAACATTTAATTCATCTACAGATAAGTAGTTTAAGATGCATGCTGCGACGTTATAGACAATAAATGATTTTCCCGCTTATGGAACTTCACATGTTGGAGTACTAAGGGGAAAATGGCATGTCCAATTTGTAACAAACATACCGAATCTGAATGGCTTATGTACGGGAGGAAATTATATTTCATGGGTCATCGTCGATTTTTACCTGGTGACCATAGATGACGTGGAAATTCTAGAATGCTTGATGAAACTGTTGAATGGGGCCAACCTCCACCATATTTGTCTGGCGAAGATGTACTTGCACAATTTATGGATGTTGGTTGTAATGAATTTGGTAAAAAATAACGAAAGAGAAAGCGAGCTACGAATGAGTTGAATTGGACAAAAAATAGTATATTTTTCAAACTCCTATACTGGTTGAAGTTAAAATTGCAGCATAGTCTTGATGTTATGCATATTGAAAAAAATATCTGCGAATCCGTATTGGGAATATTGATGTCAATTGAAGGAAAAATAAATGATACATTAAACACAAGGAAGGATCTGAAGCAGTTGGGAATAAGACCGGAAATGCAATTGCAAGAAAATGGTTCGTCTGTCTACATGCCGATTGGATGGTATACATTGTCAAGGAATAAAATGGCTACATTTTGTGAATGGCTAATGAAGATTAAATTACCGGATAGTTATACCTCAAATCTAACAAGGTGTGTGAGAACAAATGATTGGAAAATAACTGGATTAAAAAGCTATGATTATCATATTTTCTTACATCGTACTTGCCTATTGGTATACGTGGATACTTGACGAGAGACGTGTGCGTGGTTTTGACTGAGTTGGTTGCATTTTTTAAAGACTTATGTGCTAGGACGTTGAATGTAGAAGCTTTGGATCAAATGAAATGAGAAATTGCCATAATATTATGTAAGCTAGAAAGTATTTACCCACTGTCATTCTTCGACGTCATGGTTCACCGAGCGGTTCATTTTTCACGTGAGGCTTGACTTGCAGGACCAGTTCAATATAGATGGATTCTATCCCATTGAACGATTCCTTGGAAAGTTGAAACATACGGTGGGTAACAAGGCCCGCCTAGAAGGATCAATTGCAGAAGCATATATTGACGATGAGTGGCATACCTTCTGTTCCAAATATTTCCACGGAGTTGACACTAGATTTGATTGGCTAGCAAGAAATTTTGACATTGACTGAGCAAGACAACGGAATGTGTTTTCTGTGTTTTCCCAACAAGTATGTCCAATTGGTGCAGTGCGTGGTTATGACTTGTGTGGAAGAGAGTTCGAGAAAGTTCAATGGTATGTGCTGAACAATTGCCCTAAGATTGAGAACCACTTGAAGTAAGTTATAACTTTTTCTTAATTTAAATTCATTCATTTACTTTAAATTTCTAAAACCTCATATCAAATTTCTAAAAAATCTAAAACCTCAATTATCCTACGAAAGAGATTACCCAAACCATAATGTTCCTCACCAACCTCGATAATACCCAAGCAAACCAGATTAAAATTCAAGCCTACCACATTAAATATTAATACCTAATCATGACCTTCTCGATCGTACCATCATCCTGTCATAGCGTAACCCTTAACCCCTCTTAAGTCTCCGGACAAAATTTCAGATAAGAGCAAAAGTAACACCCAAATTCAAATAAAATAACACGACATAAAATAAAATTAAAATGGAATAAAATCAATAAAATATAACAACAAATAATAAGTTAAAACCATTAAAACAACATACTTCAAATCAAATAATTTCAAATCACAACTTTAAAATTTTCTGGTACTCCACCTAAGGGACATGTGGTTTTACCCAGAGCCGAACTGCTCTGATACCACCTGTGACGCCCCGACTCCCACGTGTAAAACAATGCAGGAATCGTGACGTCAGGATGATGACAACACGGTCACGCATCCCAACGACAAGTGTTAAAGTGTGTGCAACAAATAAATAGTGCACAACAAATCGCAGCGGATTAATAATAATATCAGTCTACTAAGTACCAGAATTTTAATTTAATACAAATATTAGGAAATATAGTAAAAATTCAAATACATACACGAGAGATAAATAATTTCCATAATCCTAAACCGCAGCAACCACATGCCATTTATCCACGGAGCCGAACCCGAGACTCAACGTCCTCAACCTCATCTGCACAAAAATCTACGGTACCAAAAAGGGTACCGCAGGTAAGTAATAATCCAAACGATCCCAAAGGTAAAAATACATTTAAGCAACCAACATGCATGCATATGAGAAAATATGCACCAAACCCAAAAATATTTATTGGACACTGTAGGCGGGAATCACAGGCGGGACTCTACCACCATCCCTGCTTACCACCATCCCCACCGCGTGTACCGTAGGCGGGAATCACAGGCGGGACAACACCACCATCCCTGCTTACCACCATCCCTACGCGTACACCGTAGGTGGGAATCGCAGGCGGGACTATACCACCGTCCCTGCTTACCACCATTCCTACAGTTCCTTTCCACACAACACCAAAAACCCGATGGAGCACTGTAGGCGGGAATCGCAGGCGGGACAACACCACCATCCCTGCTTACCACCATCCCTACAGTCTCCTTTTCTTTTTCCCACATATGAAAACCCAGTTTTCATTAACACAAAATATGCGTGCACATGCAATGTACAAATCCAACAATAAATTCCAATAACCAACACGACAGTAAATTCCACAATCCAACCAGATCACAACACAACCAATCACAGACATCATAAACCAGTCAGTGCAAAAATATATTAAAACCTTAAAAGATGTTCGGGAAAATACTTACAACGCTTTAATATAATTTTCGGAGGATCACGAGAGAACTGGAAGTGCCAAATCAGCAACACCACAGTGTAGAAATACACTGTGGCCGAAATACACAGTGAAACCCAAAATCACCCGGGGCCAAACGAAGACTTGGGAACGATAGGGTAGGGCCTATGGGAGGTGGGGAATCTAATGGTGGTGATGGTTGGCCGTGGGTGGCGGTCGAAACGGCGGTGGAAGGCCAAGAAGGTCGAATCGGATAGAGTGCTCGATGGGATGGCTCCGGCGACGGATCGGAGCCGGGGTTGGGTCCAAATGATTGCTTGAGGGCCGGTGGTGGTGTGGTAGAGAGGTGGTGGCCGGAGGTGGCCCGACGGCGGCGGAATGGGTGAAGGAACGACGCGGCTTCGCACGGCTTCCGGAGGCTAACAGCGGCGCGGCGTCGGATGGAATTTGGAGGGGAGGCTCGCCGGCGTACGGGGAAGCCGGTGGTACCGGTGGTGTCGACCACCGCCGGCCGGCGGCGGTGCAGGGGCGAAGAAACCGAAACACGGGGGGGTGGGGGAGAGGAGAGAGAGGGAGGTCGGGCTGGGCTGGGGCGATCCGGGGAGAAGAAGAAAAGAAAAAGAAAAAGAGAAAAAGAAAAAGAGAAGGAAGAAAAAAGAGATCCAGCCTTTTTCAACTTGGGTTTCGAAAGTGATCCAACGAAAAAGATTTTTAAAACTACTAAATAAATAAAATAAATCAAACTCAATGAAAACTCAATTAAAGCAGTATAAATATTAAAATCCAAAAACAAGCCAATTTAAATTAAAGATAAATTTCAAATCCAAAACATTAAATAATATTAAGAAAATCCATTAAAATGATTTTCACAACTTAAAAATATAATAAAAATAAGATTTAAAACCCCCATAAATTCAAAACAAGAGAATAAATTTTTAAACAAATTAAAATAATCCTTCTTTAAAAATACACAAAAATCTGGGATGTTACAAAGAGGAGTTCCTGAGATGGTTTGAAGAATGGGTAATGACATTACATATGCTTTACTCAATAACCAATGAAAAAATATTGATTTAAATTTTGATATAATATATGCTTTACTCAATATCTAGGTTGTACAAATGCATGCGAGTAATCCAAATGATATATTAGATGAACTGTATGCATTGGCGCTTGGCCCATTGAGATGTGCTGCTTGATATTATGCATATATTTCTCGGGAAAGTAGGTATCACACAATGTATCGGCAGACCTACATTGGGGCAGGGGGTGGCCATGGGCCCCCAAAGTTTGAAAAAATAATTATATATATTAACGTTTTATGATTTAATAGGATTATATTAATCTCATCTTGTGTTGACCCCTCTTCTACAAAATTATTTGGATCTTATAAATTATTTTAACATAAAAATAGAACAAAAAATATTTTATTTTAGTTTTAACTTTGCTCGCCCCCCCTACAACACATTTCTGGTTCCGCCACTGACACAATGGACTGAGATTGTTATAGGAAAACCCAAAATAGTGGTGTCCTAGTCGAAGGAAGTCATGATGGAGAAAACATTGATTTCTATGGGGTTATTGTCGATATAATTGGACTAAAATATTTGGGGGAGCTTCCAGTGTATCTATTTAAGTGTGATTGGTAGGATTTAAGCAATCCTTGAACTGGAGTCCATGATGATGAATATTTTTTGAGTGTTAATATATCAAAGAAATGGTATGAAAATGATTCTTTTATTTTGGCTTCTCAGGCATCTCAAGTATTCTACTTAGATGGCTTGGAGTTAGGAAATCAACGGCAAGTAGTACAAAAATATTCTCCAAGAAATATATATGATGTTATCCTCATGCGGAAGGACATGATGAAGAAGAAGATGACTCCTCTACTTAAAAAGCATGCCAAGAGAGTCAACCCGCAATAAATTTTTTGTGGATTTGAGCCAGTATGAGAGATTCCATTAAATAGAGAAGATATTGAGGCTGAAATTGTTGAGGCAACAATTGAGAAAAATGTTGAATCATCTGACGTATATATAGATGGTGAGAGCGAATTGTTAAATGAAACTGATACAGATTATGATTGACCAATTATGTGTTAACATTACACTTGATGACAAATATTTTACTTATTGAATGTATCAGTGGTTTGAAATTATGCCACCAAAGAGGAAGGAAGTTCGCAACCTATCTCCACCTGTTCCTTGCTCTCCTTCAGACTCACCATTAGAGATTAACTCTACAGAACAAGGTAAAAATCTAATACTCATAAAAGTTATTAATTAAGGTCATATAATAGACATATAATACAGATTGATTACAATGTTATATTTTATAGAGTCCACAGTACAATCTCGTCAAGTGATTGAGCTGCATTATTGCATAATTTATATAATTAAAATCAATGTAATTTTAATTGTTTCATCATATTATCATTGATTTTAGATGGAAAAATGATCAAGAGGCAATAAATTCAAGTTATGAATTAAATTGATTAAAAGCATAGTTTATGCTTATATTTTATAACTTGTAATTTAATTTGATTTTATTGTCTCACATGCACAACACATTTTTAATATTCTAGTTTAGTTGTTGTTTAATTTTTAATTAATTAATTATTTTCTTTTTCTAATTTTCTTTTTTTTTATTATTATTCTGTTTGTTTTATTTTACTTTATTTTATTTTATTTTATTTTATTTTATTTTATTTTTTTATTTACTGCGCAGGCTAAACGACATGTCGTTTGGCCTGTAAGCTAAACGACATGTCGTTTTCTACAAGCTCTGATTCAGCCGCCCAAGCCAAACGACCTGTCGTCTGGGATAAGCTGCACGTCGTTTGGCTTCGTCTTCAACCTCTCGACCGAACGCATGCAATCTCCATGCATGCGTTCCGAGCTTGCGCAGCGGCGGCCCTTCGCCTCTCCACCACCGCAGCACCTGCGCGATCAGTTCTCCACCACCATGCACGGCCCAGCCACCCTCGGCTCAGCACCACTTCATGCATGCACCATGCACGGCCTGCACGTCGAAAGCACCCACGGCTTCCACCTGCTGCCTCCTCAGCCAACCACGCTGCACAGTACCACCGTCCGAAGCCAGCACCACCTCCGCCAGCCTCCATGCATGCGTTCGGCGCATGCACAGCCGCAGCCCACATGCACAGCTCAACCGAAACCAGTCCCCTGTTTTGACACTGAAAAACAGAGCAAGTTTCCAGCTCTTCCACCCGCTGCCTCCTCAGCCACGTACGTCGCCAGCCTCACCCGAAGCCACCACACTGCCCAGCCATGCCAGACGCACGAAAGAGAAAGAAAAAAAAAGATGAAAGGCTTCTATTTTCATCGGACGTTGCACAACGACGCACGGAAAAAGAAAAAGAAAATAAATAAATAGACAAGTCGGCTGGAGTTCGGTGCAGCAAGAACAAGAGTTGGAAGAGATAGAATGAAAGAAAGAAAAAGAAACCGAAACAAAGAAGAATAGGTTCGGTGCAGTGCATATGTTCGGTGATAGCAGTTCGGTGCAAAAGAAAATAATGCACTTGCATTTCGGTGCATGCAGCAGTGAAAGAAAGAAATATGTGGTTTCGGTGCATGCAGCAGGATCCACGGGCAGCAGTTCATACAGAGCAGAAAAAAGAAAGAAAAGAAAAGAAATGAATGCATGTGATAAGCTGGAAAGCAGTGGAAGCAAAGGAAGAATAAAAGAAAAGATCATTCGGCAGTGGAGTTCAGCTGTAAAGCAGGTGCAAGGAAAGCCAAGGAAGAAAGAAAAAAATAAACAAGTCTACTCAGTTCGGCGCAAGGCTGGGAAAGCAAAAAGAAAGAAAAAAAAAGGCAAGGAAATAAAACCACTCGGTCACGGGATGGAAAAGCAGCATGTGGGGAACAACACATGAGCTAAACACAGCGCAATTTCAAGTGGGAGACAAGGAAGCACGGACGCACGCAACACAGTGCAGTTTGAAGCCTATATAAAGGCTTGTAAGCAGACGAAGAATGGGGGCAGATGTTAGACGCCCAGTAGCTGTAGAATAGAGTAGTTGTAGTTTTTCAGTTTAGGAGACAACGCAGATGAAGTGAGGGAGTTCGGTGATACAGTTGAGAGCCTAATGGACCAACTGTGTTATCGAGCTGTCCTCTCCTTTATCTGTAGTCTCCACTTTATTTTTATTTTTTTTATTTCAATTTAAGTCATTTAATTTTACGCACTTTAAATTTACGCACTTTAAATTTCTGTCATTTATTTTTTCGCACTTTTAATTTCTGCACTTTAAATTTATGTCATTTATTTTTCTGCACTTTAATTTATTGTCATTTAAATTTCTGTCATTTATTTTTCTGCACTTTTATTTTCTGCAATTTATTTTTATGCCATTTAATTTTCTTGTTCTTTTAAATTTCAGTCATTTAAATTCCTGGCAATTTTAATTCACTGTCTTGCACGTTAATTTCTTTACTTTTAATCACTGCATCCAAAACGCTCAAAGCCAACAAAAATGAATCTGGTTCACGACCAGTAAATTTTCTTTTTCATTGCACTCTTTCATCCATTGTAAATATCATCACTTTTTATTTTTATTTTCTCATTGTAAATATTTTCATTATTTTACACGAGTTTATTTTTAGCACTTTCCCTGTGGAGACGATCTAGGAATTTATTCATAATTACTACGCGACACACTCCTGCACTTGGGACGGCCCTTTTGGGCAGCTCATTTCCGAACGAGTCATCAAGGTCGAGGCATCACTAGAGGCGTGACATTGAAAAAATATCGTAAGGTGGGTAAGATCAAGGTTAACATTCATGATGAACATACCGGAGGTAAAGGACAACCAGCACCTTGGCTTGCATCTCATGTGGGTGCTCTTACACGAACTTCTACGCCTTTGGCAACAACTTCATGGAAGAAAGTCCCCCAAGATGTTAAGAAGTTTATCAAGAAGCGGTTGTTTGGTAATGTTTAAAACATTAATTTAGTAGAATAAATTTCTATATTTTACTTAAATTTAGAATATTATAAATGATAATATATTTGTGACTATTTTTTTCAAGGATGATTTCGAATTAAATTTTGGTTAGAAAGAGGAGCGTAAGACTGTGGAAGAGCTTATGAGTAATGCATTCCACAAATATAAGGTAAGGTGTCATGAGCATTATAATAAGTTTGAGAACAAGGAAGATGCACGCCAATATCCTTTCCAAGATGTCTGACCTTCTGAGTGGGAAAAACTTTGTGACATGTTTGAGGATTCATCATATCAGGTATAATTAAATCAATTATCTTACTTGTCCTATTTGTCATTTCGCATCATAATATTTTCAATTTCTTTGCAGGAGCGAAGTTCTATAAACAAAACAAATAGATCAAAATTGAAGATTAATTATCATGCAGGCTCAAGATCTTTCCATCGTCTCTCTAAGAAATTGGTATCGCTGTTTTATTTATTTATTGGATATAGTTAATTATTTGGATGAATCAGAATGATGTTATGTCTTAACACATTTATTTTAACAAGATTCAGATACCAATTATGATCTGACAAAATCATATACTGTATCGCACACTGATCGTAATAGAGAGTAGACTCATCCTGATGCTCATCAAATTAAGTAAGTATTATAACCTATTTTAATTAAATATATTACAATATTTATGACGATATTAATTCTTTATCTTATATATGTCTAGGATAAAATGGTTGCCATACGTGTTGAATCTGTGTAAGATCAAAATTCCTCAACAAGTGATATTGATATTTTTGCACAAGTTCTGGGTCAATGTTCAGGATATTTGAAGGGTTTGGGTTGCTATGTAAGCCTTCTCCCTCTTCCTCTTCTTCCGGGTTTGCCTCTACGACTTCTATAGCGCTAGAGAATGCAAATTCCAAAATTGAAGAGTTGACTGCAAGGCAACATGAGTTAGAGGCTCAATTGGTGAAACAAGCAGACATGGAGATGTGCTTCAAATAGCATGAAGAACAACAAGAAGAGTTCAGGAGATAGATGCAACTTCAAATGCAGCAGCTTATGCAACAGTATAGGCTTCCATGCAACTGATGGTGTTTTTTACATACAGATTTTGGGATTATCTATTTATGTACGAACAATGCTAGTCTCACGGTTATTTATTTAGTTCGCACTTATTATAAAACTTTTGTGAATATTAAACAGTTTCTAATGTATTTTTTCAAATATTATGAATGCTATTTGGTTTTTTATTATTGAGTTTAAATACCATAGTTATCGTTCGAACGACAAAATAACGTTTGAACTCCATTGATTACATCGTTTGAACAATCACATAACGTTCAAACGGCATTTATTTTCATAGCGTTCAAATATAACTTTTACACCGTTCGAACGATTATACCGTTCAACCCGTCCCTTTAATGTTCGAACAGAAAGTTATATTTATATCGTTCAAACGGGTGTCTAATGTAATTTTGTTCGAACGTTTTTTTCAATCGTTCAAACAAATTATTCAAGTTCGAACATAAAATTGTAACCGTTCGAATGATATTTTGGGACGAATTTCAATTGTGGCAAAAAAAAATTCACCGTTCGAACGGTTTCCTTCAAATTCGTCCCAAAAGATATATTTTATGACAAAATGGTGATTTTTGTTCCAAAATATCTTTTGGGACAATCTTGTTGGGACGAGCTTGGGATGAATTTTTTTCGTCCCAAAAACATTTTTGGGATGAAATAACTATAATTTGGGATGAAAAATTTCGTCCCTAAAAAAATTTTCTGTTGTAGTGATGAATAACTAAGAAGTAACCAAGATATCCAATATCTTTTACAGCTTGGCTCTGGAAAATCGTTTTAACATGATATATATGCACACCCACAAACCCATATATAAATGTATATATATAAATATATATAGATAAATTATAATTAGAAAAGTACAAACAAAAAGGGGATTCGTATTCAGTACTCTTCAACCTTTTGCTAGGTAGCTCCTGATCATCCATGTCTAGAGTCGGTTAAAGTTGAAATAAAAAAGCTTGGACCACATTGCAGATATTGCTCCAATAATTTTATTCCGGCTAATAAATGCTATTTTAGAGTTTGGCTTATCCGGTCGTTTTGCACTTTGGATGTGGATTCGTATTTTCTTGTCGCATACAGCAAATATATAGTTAAGTAACCCAGAAATAACATATCTTGTATTGGTATATATATATATATGCGTGTGTGTGATTGAGAGCCATGACACGAGGAAAAGATAACAATATTCCTCATGCATGTTTGGGTCCTAGCTGGAATAATTGTATTCTAAAGTAACCAAGTGCGTGCATGGGTCAGTTGATATACTAACAATATAATTATCACATGATTTACATGCAGCACGTATAAACACCATTAATGGTGGGCATTAATTCCTTGATCGACTCTTTACGTACTTTCGTATTGATCAATAAGGAAGTAAGAATTGGATCCCAACCACAAAAAAGAAAAGAAAAAGATAATGATCATAAAAAAAAATTCCCAGAATCCAAAATTTAGAATCCTCAGTCAAAAGCTAATAGAAAATTAGTATTGCTCACTAGGTTCTTCGAATCTGATCAAGATCATGACAGGACTAGATCATGATGATCATCATGCACGTGCTGATCACTAGCTTATAATATGCATCGATCGAGGGTCCATTTTCTTTCAAGTTTCAAAAGCATTCCCAATATTATTCCAAAAAGAATAATTTCTCGTGATCATGCACGCGAGAACCACATGCGGTTTAGCTTTCTTTGAACGATTCCAGCTTAATAAATCTTTTTGTTTCAGTCCCATGCACTTATCTTTATAGGAATACTACTTTTCGTTTTAGAAAATAGAATCATCCTCTTTTGGTGTGGATGGCGTCAATGCATGCTTACGAACCCGTTATGATGGGAGATTAGAGAACCTGCAGATTACAAATTACTGGGAAAAAAAGATGGTTCTGCATCAGATAATATATTACTCTCACCATCTGTCATGCTTTACATGATGTTGGGAGTTTTATATGCTTGAATTTTACCAAAGGGATCATGAGGAAAACGCTGAAGAGAGTGGGCAGAGGAAGAGATCAAAGGGTACTACTGTTGATGGCACCAAAATCAGTAGAGATGGAAATGCATTAATTGAGATGGCCAGACATCATCAAGTCTGATTAATTGTACAATCTCTTTATATATATCATGGTAGGACCTGGAACATAATTGATCTAAAGCGTAATTGATCTCTTTCTAAAGCAAAAATCTCATCGATTGTGCATGCAGTTAGAAATATATATATATATATATACACACTATATATAGATTTACACTAATATTCTATCTTTCCGCCCACAAGACACTAGTACAATAAAGAAAGATCCAAAACACGACCTCCGCAACTAGAGCTAGAATTGTATAAATACAAGTCCTTGCTCTGGTACTTCCACTTGTATCATTGCACCAGAGAGTCTTCTACAAATTTTTGTAGACACACCCCTTAAAAAAAATGCCTCTTCAGGTGCCCAAAGCTGCGCGTCTGAGCCTAAACGAAGAGCAGCTGAAGCTGATTTTCAAGCAAAAAGATGTCAACGGTGATGGTGTCCTGGACAAGGAAGAGTTGAAGAAAGCCTTCCAGCAACTCGGTGCATTTATTCCTGTTTGGAGAGTTCACCGTGCTCTATACCACGCTGATGAGAATGGAGATGGAGTCATTAGCGCAGAGGAGCTGGATGAAGTCGTGAAATATGCTCATAAAGTTGGATATAGCGTATAGGTTTCCTAAATCATGACTCAGAATAAGGTTCCAATACCATGAGTATGTGTGTGTGTAGTCTTCCGATTCAAAGCTTAATTCCTTTTCTAGCTGAGTAACATCACCGACGTGCAAGACCTATTTTATGTTTACCAAGACATGATTATTGAGTCCATGTTTGTGTAGACGTACCTCAATATAGGAGTTCTGCTACTTATAGGTCCGTGAATAAACATGACATCACTTGCTAAGTTGAAATGATAGGTTTTTTACATTAGTCGTGTGCTTGGTGTGTCAATAAACAGGCTTGAAAAATAAATTCTTCCTAACCATTGCGGCTAATACTGGTCATTATATTCTCTCGTTCACTTCATGTTAGTCGCCAAGAAATTAATGGTTTCTTTTATGACTTGTCCTCATGTTGCGAAGGAAATTAATAAGCCTACAAAATTATTCCGAATTTCTCTGGTGTAGTTCATGAAACCAACCTGCGTGTGCTAGCAATTATTAGATGAAGAAATAGTGGAACTCATGGGCTTAATTAGCTGATCGATCTCAACATGTAATTGACTCGTTTCAAAATATTGAGAATTTACCTTTGTTGTGACGAAACAAGTACCAATAAATACTGAAATGCTTGTACACCAAAGAACTAGAGGAGCAGATCACCCAAGTCCTTAAAGATAGAATTGAGAATATAATTGAAATTGAAGTGGAAAAGAGATGGAGAATGAGAGAGAGAGAGCTTTGTGGATGCATTTGTATTATTATCAGTGGCTTGAATACAAAACATAAGTTACAATTTATAGGGAATTATACGGAGATAAAACAAGGACGTAACTATCTTGGTCGTTTTAAAAACTAAATATCTTGATAAGATAAATTTGTTCATATTACAAAAACCAATCTCTTGATTACAACATAATAACTGGATTAAATTCTTCATTTGATGTTATCTTTAAGATCCCCACAAACTCAGCAATTGGAAAGCGTTAAAATCTTGAGTTTGAAATAATTGGTCATGTATGAACCTGAGCTGTGAGACCCATCTCCTAGTTCTTATTTGTGCCTCTCTCCCTTAGTTTCTCTCACTATCTTTCCCTCATATCTCTTGGCCACCACTACATGCCAAGTTGCCGTATGTCACTGTCGCCTCTCCCTCATTGTTATGTTACTCTCTTGTTGCTCCATCCCTTGCCGCCATCCACTAGGCCAACCATTGCGCTCCGTGGAAACCTCTTTTTATCTCTATCTGTGATACCCCATATGATATATATGTAAGGGTAAGTGCTGTATGGGATCCCACATTACTTGGGAATGAGAAGTTCTTGCTCTTTATAAGGTTCTAATGTGGCTTTAATTGTATCATTGACTAGTCCTTTTGGAGTATAGGTCATATGGTTTGGGCCTTCCATTAGGACATTACAAATGGTACCAGAGCCTATCTTAACTAGAAATATGGAACTTGAGCCATGCCACCTAAGATGAAATAGCCTGACGAGGATGTTAGGAGTTTAAAGGGGGAGATTTTGACGCCCCATATGATGTGTAAGGGTATGCGGTGTATGAGATCCCACATTGCATGAAAAGGAGAAGTTCTTGTTCTTTATAAGGTTCCAATAGGATTCCAATTGTATTATGGACTAGTCCTTTGGGAGTATAGGCCATATAGTTTGGGCCTTCAATTGGGGCATTACACTATCTCTCTCTAACTTGCATGCTCTCTCTAACCCATCAGCCTCTCCTTTCCATAGATGCTCTCTTTCTCTCTCTTGGTTTTAGGCTGCAACCGATAGAAGCCATTGATGATAATATGTCACTCTTGCCGCCAAGGTATACCTTGGTCTCTTTCTATCACTCTGTATGATTTCTATTTCTTCCGCCATGTGTTACCACATTATTTTGAAACTTGATTTTTAACGTTGTTTCTCTATCAGGGCATCTAAATTGTTCCTAGGCAGTGCCGCCTCACTCTTGAATCCGACGAACCACTGCTATGAGAAATGGGTAAGGTACCCCCAAATGTTAGTCTCGTAATCGCATTGTTATTTCTGGACTTGTACATTTGGTGCCTACTAGGAGTTGGTTTTGTCTCTGTTTGCATGTTAGAACTTGTAGATTCTATGATTTCATGGTTGGTTGATATTTGGCGGGTTTATTTTTTTGTAATGTCATGGATGGAGGAAGGGACAAACTTGAAAATGTGGGCTACCAGAGTGAAGCTTGCAAGCCATTGATGACCATCCATAAATTCTCCTTTATGCATAGTGGTAAGTGATGCTCAACACTTAATTACCTCTGAAATGCCATTGTTCAAACTAATAATTCTGTGTTGATTGAATTCCCTGTTCACTTACTTTTGAGTTGTGAAATTGTTGTTATGTTGGGTTTCTTATTTGGTCCATGTGCCCCTGCAATGAAGTTGTGTATTGTTGTGTCAAGTTTCTGATTTATGCCTTTTGTGTTGGGTGTCCCAATGGTGAAGTTGTGTACTGTTGTGTTGGGTTTCTCATTTGGGATTTGTGCCTGTGGGATGAAGTTGTGGACTGTTGTGGTTGATTCCTGATTTGTGGTCGTGCGCCTCTGTGAGAACTATGGATTGATGTGTTGGTTTTCTATTTTGGCTTTACGCCTTTGTGGTGGGATTGTCGTGGTTGGTTTTGGGATGGTTCTTGTGTGCTCGATTTGTGGAACTTGTTGTCCATTTGTTTCTTTTGTTTCATATGTATTGTTGTGCTTTATTATTTTAAATGCGATTGTTGCTGAGTCAGATTTAAGGGGATTTTTTCCTCATTCACACTATCATTCAGTCATAAGGGGGTGTCAAAATTTGTGTGCATAGGTTTTGTCAAGTCATATTGTTGAAACTTTTGCATTAGTTTACAGCTTGTGAATATATGCTGAAAATTTTAACCCTTACCTTGAATTACAGCTTGTGAGTGCTTGCTGGAAATTTCCCCACGTGCATTATTTTTCATCATGTAATTGTTGATGAATTTTTCTTATCGTTGGGTTCTTTATGATATGTAAATCATTTGCATAATTCTTTGCCTTTAGAATGTGGTTTATACATGTAATTGGGTTATGTAATATTGATAGATTTTGAGTTAAATGGTTTTATGTGGGCATGTGTGTATCATGACTCCAAGCCGAGACTCTTAGTAGAGCAGCTCAGGACACTTGGGAGCGCATAATACTAAGTGACATTATTTAGGTTCTTGATAGGTGACAATGGGATTAAGCGAGACGGTAATACTCTCGGGTCGAAGTCATGGCCTCTCTAATAGAGGAGGCTAGAGGATGTCGTGGTCAAGGCATAAATGCAAAGCTAAGTGTCGCTCATAACAAAGTCATATGCATGGTCATTGCATGTGGTGGGGTGAAGGGAGCTGGGGTATATGGATGGTCCATTTGGGAGAGACCATATTTCACGCATTAATAAAATGTATATTTTGAAAAAAAAATGGAATTTTTGGGTGTGTATCTATGAGGGCCCAAGTTTGTGTGAGTGTGTGTATGTGTTTTCTTTTTTTGTTAAGCCCTAGTGATTGTAGTAAGTGAGTTCCTTTATTTTTGTGTGTGTTGGACTGGTTTTAGTTTGAAGTTAGTGATTTTGGGCCTAACTCATGTGCATGTAAGCTTAGCCCTTTCCCCCACATGAAACAACACTATTTTGAGCCAAAGGGTAAAAACCCTAAGACCCCATTTTCCCCCCAATGCCACATGCCCCTCCCTCTTCTCTTCTCTCTTTCTTTTTTACTTTTCTTTTCTTCTTATTCCTCATTCCTTCTACAACCCATGAGTCCTCGCTGCCCAAGCCGCCGCTACGCTATCGCCATGCGTTCGTCAAGCATTGGCCACTGCCTTCGTTTGCTGCCACCTCCACTTCCACCAACCCGCACGACTCTCTCTCTGTGCAACCCGTGAAGCCTTAGCCATGGCAGCTGCTTGCCTCCATTGCCCACACTAGTCGCAGACCATGCGTGTGATGCTCGTGAAGCCCCCATCGTTCCCCACCACCAATCGCAGCCATGGCTACGATCTCCAACCCTCAACCCAGGCCTATAAATAGAATGAGTCTCTCCATCCCCAAATCATCCCACAAACACCCTCTCCTCCTTAACAACATTGTCTCTTTGCCATTCTCTTCCTCCAATCTTCATTCCATAGCCTTCAAGAATTTTTTTCTCAAAGCTCAGCCACGAGCCACCACTTCCAGTGGTGCCCTGGTGGCCGTTCAACCACCTCTTGACCCTCCCTTTCCCATTCCTGCCTTCCTCCTCCCTTGGCTCCACCCAACCCGTGAGCTAAAGCTCACTTTAGCCATTGCTCTGCCATGCTCAGCCACACTCCGCTGTGATGCCTTCCCATGATTTTTTTGGTTGTGGATCTCCCTACTTTAACCAGATCCGCACTGCCTCAACCACGCCACTATTTTCGCCACCACTTTTGTAAGTCGTGTGACCTTAAATTTTTATTATTTCGCATTAAGTAGTCGTTATTAATTACTGGCAGATATTTTTCCCACTTGCAACGACATTCATGCACATACACTCGGGAGATCCCTTAGACTGCACGCACGATCATCCCAAAATTTTCTTTCCATATAGTAAGTAAAACCCTAGACTGACCCTTGGATTTCTAACGCTAGAAAATTGTGTTTTGTTGTAGCTTGATTATGGTTGGTTAAGTGGCCAAGGGCCTTGTGAAGTGTTAGGTTATAATATCATGGTTGAAAGATTGGCCGAGGGTCAAATGGAGTGTTGGGAATCATGTGTAGTTGTGGAAAACCTAATTCTTTGGAGATTGTAAAATCTGTGATGTTTGTCATATTGTACTATTGCCATGTCATCCAATAACTGTCTGTCATGCATATGCTTTTTTTTTGTTATAATTATTTGGCGTGATATTATAATTGTCCTCTGTTATATGGTTGTGCTGTGAAATCGGTAAAATAGTAGTTTTGGTGTTAAAGAATTAAACTTATATTTTGTGGGTGCGTGCGTATCACGACCCCAACATGGCATTATTTTCTGTGGATCTCCTCTGGTCACTCTAGAACATATAAGACTGAGTGACGTCTACTGAGCTGTCACCTGGCGACAACAAGCTTGACCAAGAAGGTAACACTCTTGGTATGACTCCATGATCCCTTTGCTGGCAGTGGTTAAAGGATGCCTAGTTTTGCATGCGCCAGGCCTGGAGTTGGACATCACTCGTTACGAAGTCACATGCATAGTCGTTACCCATGGTGTGATGAAGGGAGCTAGAGTATATGGATGGTCCCTAGGGGAGACCATGCTGCACACTGTAAAAATTTTAAATGTCACCTGGGTGTGTGTAAACATGATTTTTGGCGTGAGTGGCTCTAATTGAAGAAATTTTAGGGTAAAGGTTACAGACAGGGGTATTTTGGATAATCTCGTATTATTGTTGTCCATGTTTGTTGTATGCATCTATGTTTGGAATTCTTGGTTGTTGATATGTGGTTTTACTTGTTGAGATTGAGAGATCTCATTGTGGTGTTCCCACCTACGGTTCTGTTCATGGGACCGTAGACTTTGATGCAGAGGAAGAATTTGAGCATGATGAACTGACCCCACCTGAGGAGTGATGACTTGGGGATTATTTTCGTTGTAGTTGATGGACTTTAATAATTTTATGGAGGACTTCTTGTTGGATTGTATTTTAATTTTCTAGTACTTAGTTTTTGACTGCCTTATGATTTTTTGCTGCGTTGGTAAATTGTACACATATTGCATATCTGCACACACTTGCACTTGACGATGGGGTGTGTGACTCGAGTGGCAATCACCACGGTGTCGTGACTCCTACCAAACCACACGTAAGGGTAGAGGGCACCATAGTATCAACTTGCGTGGAAATTTTTATTGAATGCTTGTGTTTTGTTACGCAGTAACTTTATGGGTGATGTTGACAGCTTTTGGGTTACGTGTGAAGCCCAACCCACCATAAAAAAGATTCCCTTTTGACCCACACAAACAAAACTATAAATCCTTTTGTCTTCTCTTATGCTTCTCTCTCTCTTTCTCACTTCCAACCTGTCGTTCCCTTCCCCTCCATTGAGTCCTATACTCTCTTGACCCCTATTCACACCAATCACACACAGACGCCACCATTGACCACATCGTCTTTGATTGCTGCCTACCTCCTCCAATTCGAGCCAGCACTCTGACTCCCGTGAAGGGGGCTTCCTGATCTATAAATAGGTCAAGACCCCTCGATCCCCCTTCGACTTATTAAATTGCTAAGTTTGCTAACTTTTACTTTGAGGGACGACTGTAATATTCTTTTGCTTAAAAGCTGAGACATGTAGCTTATGGATATTGTGGTGATGTAATTTAAATATTTTCTAGTATTGTTAATTAGATTTTATGACTACATTTTTCTTATTTTTCTTTGCAAATTAATTGTACACTTGTTACTTAGAATGAGAACACACATACACACTTGTTATCACATTGTGCGAGGGCTGTTTGACCCGACTAGCCAACATCCCGATGTCACAAATTTTGCCAAATCACAAGCAGGGCCAAGGGTATCACATATTCAGTGGTTTCAAAGCTTTTACAACTCTTGGTATATCAAAAAGTCACATGTTGACCGTACCAAAGCCTGAGGCTTTAATCTTGGTGTGATAAGCTTGAGTTGTGGAAGTTTGGGAAATTTTTGGAAGTAATGAGGTTGGACCATTGGTATGTAAGACAGAATGATGTAACCAAGATTACCTCGGGAAGAACCTTATGACCAAGTTCCCAAAGATATCCTACCGCAAAGCGTTGGGAATTATGCCATGGCGCAAGCCCTAAGCACATGGCTAAGATGTTGGGATGTCGACAGGAGTTCTTCGGTAGCACTTCGAACTACAACCGCGGGCCAAAAAAATAGGTTTCTTGTACAAGTGGTTATTGGCCTACAGAACCCTTAAATTTTCTAGAACCGAAGGCCTATTAGGGAAAGTAAATGGATCACGGATTTTGAAAGGACATTTGAGATATGTGACTGTATGGAGGACTAAAATGTTTCATATTCAAGCTATCTATTTCAAGACGAAGTAGCAATATAGTGACAGACGAAGGGACAACTTTTACAACAGAACTAGGGTCAATAACAGTCATGACTAACGATGGTTTAAGCAAAAGTTTGATGACTACTTTTTCCCAAACATAGTGAGATGACAAAAGGCAAGGGATTTTTCTAGCCTAATCCAAGGCGGTATGACGGTGAAGCAGTATGTTGTGAAGTTTATGGAATCGGGAAGGTTTGCCATGCATCTTATATCCATTAAAGAGATTCGAGTACAATGCTTCTAGGAAGGGTTGCCATGCTTAACTTGCTTGTCACTAGATTAAGCATTTACAAAGGTTAGTGGAAGTAGCTTCTATACCTTAATGTTAGCATTGTGCCTGGGGTCCATGGCAATAGGTTAGAACAGGAGGACTTATATTGGGGAAGTAGCTCCGTGTCACCCCAAAAATTCATGTCTAGATTTAGGGCACAACCACAAGCAATAACGAGAGTTCGCATGGGGGTAGAGCACTTGTTTATAGCCAGTGCAATAGGTCCCATGAAAAGATTGTCATCAAGGTTGCAACATTTGTTACAAATGCGGTCAGATGAGGCACTTCTCTAGGGAATGCCCCAATGGGCCCAAGAAGGTTGAATCGGCCCACATGGAGGAAGATCGGGCTAGAGACATCAGTGTTGGTGCGTGTTTAGGCTTTGACGCATGGAGAAGTGGATGAGGAGGCCATAGAGACCAAGGAAGTGGGAGTCAACATAGGTACGAACATATTACTTTAATTTTTGGTAAATTATTGCATTTTATCAAGTATGTTATTAAGATTGAAGGCATTTGACTTTATTAAGAAGAGCCAAATTGTATGAGTTTTATCCTAACCTTATTTGACTCAAGTGCATCCTAGTCATTGATATCTTCTACATTCACTCGAATGTGTAATTTACGAACAAAATCCATACAACAATTTGTGGCAGTGGCTCTACCGAATGGAGAAGTTATAGTATGTTTGATGGTTGCCTTAGTTTGCCCTTTGGACTTTGGAGGAAAAGTGTTAGAAGCAAATTTGATAGTGTTCAAATTTCTTGGGTTTGACATTATCTTGGGAATGAATTGATTGTTCCAACACTATGCCAGTGTCAACTATCGAAGTTGGGTAGTCTGTTTCCCATTACCCAGAGTGGAATGTATGGAGTTTTCAAGTAGTAGACTTAAGACGATGCTCACAGTAATATTAGCGATTCAAACTAAGAGATAGACTTGGTTAGTAGAGTGGAAACATATTTGGTTTACGTGGTGTCAGGCCAACGGAGTGGAGGTTAGTAACGAGGATTCCTTTCGTTGAGGAGATCCAAGAATTTTCGGTGATGATCTCCTAGGGCGACCTCCTGTTTGGGAAATTGAGTTGGCAATTGACTTGGAACTGGGAGCAGCTCCTATATGGAAGGCTCCCTATCGGATGGTGCGACTAGAACTAAAGGAGTTCAAGGCACAACTGAAAGTGCTTATGGACATGGGGTTTATCAAGCCAAGTTCGTCACTGTTGGGATCACTGATATTATTTATTAAGAAGGATAGGACTCTTAGGATATGCATAGATTATCAGGAGCTTAATAATGTGACAATAAAGAATAAGTACCCCTTGCTTGGTATTGATTTGTTTAATCAACTTCAACGAGCATCAGTATTTTCCAAGATCGACCAAAGGTCGGGGGTATTACCGATTGAAAATCAGGGAGAGGGATGTGCCCAAAATTGCATTTAGAATGAGATATGGACATTATGAGTTCAGGGTAATGCCAATAAGATTGGTCAATGCACTTATGATGTTCATGGATATGCTTGGATTCATTTTTAGTGGTTTTCATCAACGACATTGTGGTCTACTCGAAAGATCCAGAGGAGCACATGAACCACCTACGACTGGTACTGAGGAAACTCTAGGAACATCAATTGTATGCAAAACTCATCAAGTATGAGTTTTGGTTGAGTGAGACTTTTTCCAACAGATGATCTATGCATGTAAATTGGATTTTGAGATATTGTTGTGTTTTGGAGCTTTTTTAGTCATTTGGGAGCACATAATACTATGTGACATCCCAGGGATGTCAGGCCACGATGGGCTCGGGTGATATGGTAATGCTCTCGATTGAAGTCGTGGCCTCTCAAATGGCAAAGGTCAGAGGACACTGTGGTTAAGGATGAGGTGTGAAGCCAAGCGTTACTCGAAATAAAGTCACATGCATGGTTATTACCTGTCATGTGGCGAATGGAGCTAGGATATATGGGTGGTCCATTTAGAGGAGATCGTGTTATGCACATTAAAAAATTGGATGTTTTGAAAAATGGGATTTTGGGTATGTTTCAACTTGTGTGAAAACTATGTTGAGAGTTGAGTTTTGTTACGTGGTAAACTTCTAGATGAAGTTGATTGTTACTTTGTTATGTCTAATTTGCTTAAATGTGTAATGTCAATTATAATATTTCCCTGCATCAATCGTTCGTGTATTTTCATTTCCACTTACATGGAATTTTGAACGTTGGTATGTGGTAGTGGATGAGGAACCCATTAGAATGGTATCCCCAACATAAAGGCACAATATTGATATATCTGCCTTAGATGCTCTAAAACGAAGTTTTGGAATAGATATCAGTGGAGGTGGTACTCAATCGGGAATTAGGAATCGGCCTTTTTAATAGAATAAGTAGAAAAGTATTAACAAAAAGGCCGCGATTCGTATTCAGTCTTCAGCATTTTGCTCGTGATCCATATGTAAAGTCGGTTAAAGGAAATAAAAAATGTTTGGACCACGCACATTGCACCCAGATGCTCCCATTTTATTTTGGACAAGAAAATGCATTTTAGAGTTGGGTTTTATCCGGTCGTTTTGCACTTTGAATGTGGATTTTTATCTTCGATTCGCATTCAGCAAATGGACCCAAATATATGTTGGATCGACTGTATACGTGAGCCAAGACACGAGAAAAGGATAACACTTCCTCATGCATGTTTGGGTCCAAGTAATATTTGGATTCTAAAGTATGAATAAGACATCAAGCTAGTGGGTCAGTTGATACTAACAATATCACATTTACACGCAGCATTTACAAACGCCATTACAGGTGCGCATTGATTCCTTCGACTACTGTTTACGTACTTTATTGTTGGATAAGGAAGTTAGAATTGGATCCCAACCATAGAAAGAAAAGAAAAGAAAGCTATAACGATCATGATGCTTTAAAGTTTCAAAAGCTATAATATCTAAGCATGCTGGTGCGACCTGGAACAAGCATTCACAATTCAAAAGAATATTATATATCTCATGATCTTGCTCGCGAGCATCACGTACAGTTTGGTTTTCTTTGAACGATTCCAGCTAGCTAGCTTATTTCCTCTTTTTGTTTCAGTCCCACTTATCTTTATAGGAATACATTAACGTCCTTTCGTTTCAGAAAATAGATTCAGCCTGATCTTTTCGTGTGGGATGACAATGCATGCTTACGTACCCCTTATGATCTGAAAAAATGGCCTGCAGATTACTTGGAAAAAGTAATCTGCTTTCAGATAATAATCTATTACGTACGCTCACGGCTGGCCTATTACTAATTCAATATCCCGTTGGGCTCTAGCATATGTTTTTTAATGTATTTGTTTTAAAATTTTTTTATATAAATATTTTTAACAATTTTAAATATTTTAAAAAAATAAAAAAAATTTACAACATTATTAAAAAATATTTTCTTAATCATAAAAAAATATTTTTTATTTTACTTCGTGATCAAGGAAGTATTTTTCAATATTTATATATATATTTTTTCTTTTTGATGAAGGAAGTGTTTTTTAATAATGCTCTAAATTTATTTTATCTTTTAAAAAAATTTAAAAATGTTAAAAAAATTTATGTAAAAAATAACTTTAAAAAAGACATAACTATAGTCAGCAGAGCCTCAAGCGGTGGCTCTAGTATTGCCCTTACTAATTTACTACGATATATCTTTCATGCATGCAAAGCATTGCATGCTGGCAGGCATAAAAATCAGTGGAGATGGAAATGCTTCAAAATAGAGAAGAACAACAGTAATATATATTGTCAGTTCAAAATTCAGGAAGTAATAGTACTAGTACTATCGATTTTTGCAGCGAGATAATAAATAGCATATAAAAGACTGAAATTGAGTGACGTCTAAAATGGGCCGTTTGGGTTATTTAATTCAGAAGTGCTAAAATGACAAAGAGATTTTATAAAAATAAAATTATAAATTGATATAATTTTTTGTAATATGTTAGTTTTACTTTATAATAAAAGAAATATTACAATCTGACCGCGTACCACATTAAATATATAATTATATAATCAGTACTTTATGAGTCACTTTTGTAAAATTCATGACCAAAGCATTTGTAATATTAATATTACAAGGACATGAAGCCTCCTTGACAATTGAAAACATGTCGAAGAATTGCATATTTTTATGGCATAAGGAAGGGCTAGCCATATAAATATAGGAAAGTCATTTTCTTTGCAAAATCATTTTTACGATAAAAAAAATGTTTTTCGGGAGGAAAAGCTTTGGTGTAAGAAAAGCATTTTCTATTGTAGCAAAGGTAGTATTGCACCTTGCAAGAGTATAATATATATATGATACGTGCATTTTATAGATCAAATTCATTTATTGTTGTTCCCGGCCAAGCTTCAGTTCTGACGCTGCATCGTATGTACACTCTTAAGTTATGTTTGGAAAACATGTTTTATTAAAAATTTTCATCTTTTCTCATCTCATCTTTACACTTTTTACAAAATATAATAAATTTCTTTTTCAAATCTCAATATAACTTTTTCAAATTCCAATTTAACTTTTTCAAATCTCAAAACTAAAAAATAATAGTTTAAACTTTAAAACAAAACACAAAATTCTCATCTCACCTCCCAAGCATAACCTTAATTACGAACCATGCATGTTGTGAAGTAGATATTTCTTTTTGTTATTTCTTTTCTTTTTGTTCGGTAGCTTTCGTTTCTTAGAATCCATATATCTTTTACACTGGAAGTTAATATGGAAAAGATCAGCGAAAAATATAGAGAGATTTTAAAGAACAATTACAAGGCCTCACTTCCAACATGAGTGATTCCATTAATGAGGTTTACCGAAATTAAGCTTCGGATATATATATATATATATGTTAGGTTGTATATTTGTTATTTGGATTCAATATGTTTTTAGGGTGAAGATTGATTTTTGTGAAGGCTTTAATTACGAAGAGCCCTTCATAATTCATGAATTTTAGATAACCCTTCATGAATTTATATATTTGAAGCATGCATGATTTCCCAAAGTGATATTAGACAATAATGGGGCTTATTCGGTGATGAATTCCTTGACATTGCTTTTAAAACCAATAGAGAATAAATACTTTATATATGGAGCTAGCTAGCTAGCATTTGTCGGTTTGATTAATAATATATACGATATTCATAGTAATTAATATTGCATCGTCAAATTTGCGAATCATTTGAGTGGTACTTATGCCAAATATCATATACCAGCTTGTGACTATCGATCATTTAATGGCGAAAATAACGAATTTTTTGGTAATTTTACTCTCTTATTTTCTTTTGGGTATTAAAATATTTTGTCCTTTATCAACATAAAATAATTAGAGATCATTATCTTTCTACACGACTAGCTGCTGCAAGTACTTCGATTAAATTTCTTTCTTTTTTTGGTAACTTTTATTTCGTTCCAACTATATATTTATATGAAATTCAATGCATATTGTTACCAAGAAAAGACCTAGCATTTATGATAACTAGGAATTTTTTCCCTTTTTTTTCCTAATTAATATATACTTTCTTTTTTGTTGACAAATGTTTTTCTTGAATTCTTTAACTTTTACCTGATCAGCTTGGAGTTGTGTAATGGCTCGGTGTATCCCTGCAAAAGGCTAGTTTAATATTGCGGCAAATTTTTCCATTGCCAAAAGTGAAAAAATCACTGCAAAAGACCAGTTTCGAAACTTGATATAAAAGGGCCATGGCGATATAAAACTCGTTGCAATTAAAGGCTTTTTGCGACGATTTTATTTTCAACAGACACAAAATATAGAGTACATAATTATTACTAGCTAGATTGTTATTACCATACATTATTTTTAGTTCATGATCATAGTACTACACCTTTGTAATGTTGTACATGATATTTCATGGATTGCACGCTCCTACTTAATGGTGTATCCAATTTGTGCTGCATATTTTATGAGACGGCTCAGCTCCTCCTCATTGATGTATCCGTCTCCGTTAGCATCGGCATGGTAGAGCCCACGGCTGGCTCGATAACCGGGGCCTCTAGAGCCGAGGGATTCAAATGCATTCTTTAGCTCTTGCTTACTCAGGAGGCCGTCACGATTGACATCATATCGCTTGAATGTTTCCTTGATCTGCTCTTCAGTAAGGCTTGCACTAAGGGACTTTGATTGATCATAAGAAAATATTAGACGTACCATTTTGTGACAAGGAGTTCTCCGGGTATAAGGCGAGGTGTAGATCATGTTGTACAGAAGCTAGGGGTTTATATAGAGACTTAATTGGTATCTATTTCGGTACAGATCACAATACTAAATTTATTCCAACTTATCTTACATCTTGAAGGGGTCCCACTAAAGGATAATTAGAAGGAATAAAGAATATATCTTGATGGACTGTCCTTTCTATCTAGGACCCCTACTCCTTTTATTTCCGGACTCTTGCATGCGGCTGACCCCATGTCCAAAGTTGAAAAAATGTTTTTTTTTTATATATATTTTAAAAAATACTTGTATGCTGCATGAGTTTGCCTCTTTATTTTGACTGCTCATGTATTTTTTTTTTTACTTAATGATTAAGAACAGTGGTGAAACCACGTTTAGTTTGAGTGGGGCCAATTTTTGGAAAATTCAAAATAGCCCCAAGATTCTTAGATTTTATTCAATATAGTTTTATAAATATAGAAAATCCCCCCCCCCTCCCTCAAAAAAATTATAATCTCCATATACTTTTTTAAAATTTTCTAAAATTTCAATATACTTAAGAGATTTTATCCTTTAGACTTCATTAAGCAAGAAAAGAATTTATTTAAGGTCTCAATTATAACATTATATGTTTAATGTGACACAAAAATATATAAATTTTACATAAAACATAATAAACTAACTTATATACTAGAACAAAAGATGACCTTATAAAATATCACTTGATAGTTTTTATGAAAAAATTAAATTCAAAATATTTCATTACAAAAATAATAATGGATGGATATTATTTTATGAAATGTTATCATCAGAAATCTGAAATATATATTAAGTTGTACCTATAGAATCTTATTTTTATGTGTATGTAGCAAATTATCGAGAGAAAAATACTATTTGTACTTAAGAAAAACTTACTTCTACACATGTCAGTTATTGATATACTGAAAATTATGAAATTTAAAATTTAAAATTTAAATTTAAAAACAAAACTGACAAAATGAATCTTGTAAGTAAAAATGTAAGTAAAAATTGTAAGTATATATAGCACTACTCTTATCGAGATTCTATTTTATATGTAGTAATGTATTTATGATTTTTTTAATTTCTGTTTATGCCCCTCCTCAAAGAAATTGCTGGTTCTGTCATTGATTAAGAAAATAACTTTTAGTGTATTGGTATTTTTTTATTTGTTAAAAATATTAAATAAATGTAAAACAATAAAAGAAGATAAAAATAAAAAAAGTAACTTTGTGCTAGTAGGCACGCCTAGCGGTCAAAGCTAGGCGGCACGCTAGCACGACTCTATTTTTTATGGAGCTTAATGCGCCATTGGTTTGTTTTATGGACAATGCTAGGGGCCATGGGGCCGCCCAACATGTATTTTTAATTTCTTAAATTTTCTTTTCCTTTTAAATATTTTTAAACAAAATGGCTCAACGTACGAGACATGTTTCCCTAGTTGGAAGAAAAAAAATTATTAGAATATAAAAGTAATAGCACAAAATGATAAAAAAAAAAAGAATTGTATTCATTGCATGCCTACTGGTATTAAAGTTGTAATAGCTTAGAACATAGCAAATTATTTCATTTCAGGTAAATCTCCATCCATATTATGCAGCAGTCATGAGTTCATCTTCAATTATGTTTTTACTATAAGAAATAGGAAAATTGCCAAATGAGCATAATTGTTTGAATAACAAAACAGAGCCTCGAGACAAGGTATCAGGGTAAGCTAAAGTCGTGACAAATGATAGTTAATGCACACAAGGACCTAATATCTTGGTGGAAAATGATTTCCACAAAAAGAATCGGCATCCTAATCCTTACTACTTTAAAAATAAAATCATGGGATTTCAAAAAATCTTACATGCTAAAATAACATGAGTTTTTGGCAAATAGAATTCCCAAAAATAATGGTCAGTTCTATGGGGACGCAATCTCCACAAGATCAATGTGCAAGAAAATAATAGTTATAAACTTGAAGCCTAGGCTTGTTCACGTACTTGCCATTCTGCCTAATGTTGCCAAATGGAATGGAAACCTTCATTTTATTAGATACAAGAAGCTTAGCATGCCCCCTGCATTGACCCTTTCCTTTCATGACTACACAAAAGATAACAATTGGTTGGCATTCTAAATAATTCATACATAGAGTTCTATTGAAAAATAGGCAACATTTCTACAGAATAAAAATGGTAGGAACAAGAGGAAATTTGGATACTGACCGAAAAAGTAAATTTGAGGTTCCTCTCCTTTCCCAATCCCATTTTCCATATCCCTGCTGCAGAATTTGGATCTCCATTTCCTACCTAGTCCATCCTTGAGGACTTCCAACTTGCATGGAGTAGTGGGCAAGCCAGCTTCTGACTTGCTGACAAATGGCACACATTCTATCCTCATCTAGGAATTCGATCCATATTAAGCTTTAGATATCCATATGAATCTTTTATGTTGGTATCAAATCTTTATATTGGTCCTTCAGAATCCTTGATAGTATCAGTGACAAATATGGGCGTTATGCACTGATCCAAAGCAGTGAATTTTGTATAAAAAAGCCCATTCTTTAACTCATCAAAATTCAAAATTCAATCTAAAAACGTTAACCCTCTCTTCTAAAATTCTGGAACCTAGGTTCACAAATTCTTGAAACCCAAAGCTTCCGCAAGCACATGTATACAGGTTTTACATCAATATTATAAAACATAACGACAAAACTCAAGTTCAGCAAGCGATATGGGCTTATCATTTAGAAATGCCTGAGCAAGTTTATCATCAACCTCTAGTCCTAAGGAGAATGAAGAATTGCAATGGCAAGTAGAAGAGCTTTTGGCTAAAGGCTTGCTGAAAGAGAGTATGAGTCCATGTGCTATCCCAGCTCTTCTTGTTCCTAAGAAAGATGGAACTTGGCATATGTGTGTTGACAGTAGAGCTGTAAACAAGATTGCTAATTAAATACCGCTTTCCAATTCCTCGACTTGATGATCTTCTTGATCAACTTCATGGTGCTACTATCTTTTCGAAGATAGATTTGCGAAGTGGTTATCACCAAATACGATTGAGGCCAGGAAACGAGTGGAAAATGGCCTTTAAGACAAGGGATGGCCTATATGAATGGATGGTTATGCCTTTTGGTCTTTCTAATGCTCCTAGCACTTTTATGTGGCTTATAAATCATGTTTTTAGACCATTTATTGGAGATTTTATTGTTATCTATTTTGACAATATTTTAGTGTACAACAAGGATAAGGAACAACACTTGAAGCATCTTTGACAAGTGTTCAATACTCTAACGGAGCAAAAGTTGTTTGCCAACTTGAAGAAGTGTCACCTCCTTACTGAAGGTCTTATGTTTTTGGGATATGTTGTTTCCAATAGGGGCATAAAGATGGATCCTAGCAAGATCAAAGCAATTACAAGCTGGCCTACATCGAGGTCACTCATGATATTCGAAGTTTTTATGGTCTTGCATCCTTTTATCGGCTTCATCAAAGGATTCAGCACGATCATTGCTCCTGTCACTGAATGTTTGAAGGGTGGTAATTTCAAGTGGACAAGTGAAGCTGAGAAGAGTTTTTAAGTCCTGAAAAGGATGGTGACTAAAGCTTTGATTCTCTCTTTACTTGATTTCGATCAAATGTTTGAGGTTGATTGTGATGCTTCAAATGTGGGTATTGGTGTTGTTCTTAGTCAATAAGGTAAGCCTATAGCCTTCTTTAGTGAAAAGTTGAGTGATTCACGGAAGAAGTTCTCGTTATGACAAAGAGTTCTATGCCATTGTTCGTTCCTTACACCATTGGAGTCATTATCTTATTCCTAAGGAATTTATTCTCTTATCTGATCATGAAGCTTTGAAGTACTTAAATAGCCAACAGAAGCTCAATAGTTGACATGCCAAATGGAGTGAGTTCTTGCAGTCATTTTCATCTCTTCTCAAGCATAAGGCGGGTGTTCAAAATCAAGTGGCTGATTGATCAGCTTATAATTTTGACTTTCAAGCGCAGAAGCTGTCAAAGTAATGCAAGGGTAAATCCCAAGATCGAATTCACAGGGACAATGAGAATTAACCAAACTTTTCAAATTTGCAAGATAACGTTCATGGTGACAAGAAATGTCGAAAAGATAAGAAAGTATTAAACTAAAAGATCTAACAGTGAACACAAGAAAAATATGAAATGGGTTATCCACTAACTATATCAATACCAAAATGGGGGCTGTTTTGGAAGTTCAAGCACAAGTAACACTGAAAATAAGTGTGCATCTATGTTTCTAATATTACCAAGAACCAAGGGATTTAGAGGAAATGTATAGAAATGAAGTAAACTTGAAAGAAACAATAAAACAAACACTTGGGATGCAATTTTCACCCACTGATTTGGTGATGGATTTACTTCTCTTTTCATTTTCTCTCAACCATTCTCTCATTCCTAGAAATCATGGTTGGATAATATAGCAATGAACCACAAATTTCAGCCTAATCAAACTACTTGACAGATTTTATATCAACTGTAAAATATTGAAAGAAAACCATCTAAGTCTTGCTACTTATTCAAGAATCAATTGTGCCTTTACGTCTACAACTGAGCTAAACCAAGAACAAAGAACTTCAATCTTTTCTAAATGCAAATTGAAATATAATCCAACAAGTTAATCATCAAAACCACATAGCATTAAAGAAAATTCAACTCAAAACAGTCATGGGTTACTCATTGAATCCCAAGCTGAAAATCTAGCCTATCATCTCCCAAAACAATCGCCCAAAACAAATTCCCAAAACAAAAACCAACCGAGAGCAAGAGTGCCCCCAAAATATAATGTTAAGCAACTTATATCTGCTGCCCGACGCCCCTACCAAACGTAAAGATGCAGCCCAATAAAATAAAATAAAAAACCCTTCTTCTACCCCTACCAAACGTGCTGCTTAAAATTGCAGAGAAAAAAAATTGCTAGCCAATGAAAATGAGGCCTCTTCCGCGTGATTCTACTACACGTCCCCTACTCCACGTCCAGCACACTTAAGGCCACGTTCTGCTTTGATTTGCTGTGTGCGTGAGTCTGCTCCTTGAGACTAGCTGCTGCCCACGTTTTCTGGTTTGCAGCGCGTGAGAATCTGTTGTTGTGTGTGAGAATCTGCTGCTGCTGTGTTTTTCTGGTGCTCCACTTGAATCTGCTACTGTGTTTTTCTGGTTTGCTGTGTGTGAGATTGCCAACCGACAAGAAAAAAATCCCAGGAGTGAATCTGCTGCTCCACTCCCTGCTGGTCCCATTCTGCACGTTCCTTTCCATCAAGTATTAGCACACTTTACTTCCAATAATGCCCCCTACTCTCATTCTTTCCAAAAATGCCCTGCACATATAAATATGTTACGAGTGTTTAATTGTTTTAGAGGCAATTATGGCTTCCATTAAACTTTTCCTCTCCTTCTCGAAGGTTGAGGTCTTCTCCTCACCTAAGGTGAGGTTTTCCAGCTTTGTCATCGATAAAGCTTAAGGCGTACAGTTTTTTCTTCTGAGGTTGGTGAGTGTGCGAAATGTCAACTAATGATCTCACTCGGCGTTGGGAATCTTTCACACTAACTGAAGATGAGACCGAAGAATACATCCTACTAGACGAGGCAGCTTTACTCGCAAGTATCAAAGGGCAACACTGCATACTTTCCATGATCTTAAATGATCGGATTGTGAACAGGGTAGCCTTCCAAACGACTATGGCAAAGTCTTGGAATCCTGAAGGTTGGTTAACGTTCAAAGAGTTTTGGGAAAACAAGTTCCTCCTAGAATTTCAACTACAATTTGATAAAGAAAAAATCATGAAAGGAAGACCATGGTCTTTTGATAGGCACTTGATATGCTTCCGTGAGTTCGATGGAGGTCTCTCCCCCTCAGAGGTACAATTTGTAGCTGAACTTTTCTGGGTACAAATCCACAATCTCCCTTTTGCAGGGATGAATAGAGAAACTGGGAACTTGCTTGCTTCAAGTTTGGGAAAGGTGATCGAGATTGAGGTAGACTCAGATGGTTATGGCTGGGGCAGCTACCTGCGACCTCAGGTGGAAGTTAACATCACCAAAGCTCTTTCACGTGGTCGTTTTCTCAAGTTTGGTGCTCGTCAACATTGGCTAGATTTTAAATATGAGAGACTGCCCACAATGTGTTTCAAATGTGGTCTGCTGATGCACGGCAAAGGGAACTGCTTCGGTTCATCTCAAAATCCTCATGCAAGAGAACAGTATGGGCATTGGCTACGTGCACAACCACCTAGGAATAGGCCTCACTCACCCAGAAAATATGGTGGTTCATCTACTAAGGAGCATCACAACGCCTCAAGGAGGTGGAGCCAACCAGAGGAAGAGGGTGGCATCACGAGTGGGGTTGACTATCCTCCTATGGCGGAAAGGGAGATCCTTTCCTCGAGGTACCTAACAGAGGAGAGTGCTAAGTTTTTGGGGTCCAAAAATCGGGACCCATATGCAGAGGATAGTGCTCAGCAGATGGTTGCCAACAGCCAGACCCCATGTGCTGCGATTAGTACTTAACATATGGCTTCTAACAGCCAGGTCCCATGTGATGATCATCAGTTCCAAAGTGCCAAACACCCCATGACATGCCCGTCAAGTGACCAACTGGGCATAGCACTCAATGGTGGTCCCATAGAAAAATGCCTCTCGACAGATCGGGTAAGCCCACTACCATCCCTTTCTAACTTTCTTTTGGGTGACGATATGATGTTGTTTGAAACCATGCATGGCAACGACCGAAAACCTTTGGGCAGAGAAAATATTAAACTAAGAACCCCCATATTTTACTCTAGCCTGACTATCACGGAGACCGAAAACCAAGACCCAACAATGACCAAAACAATGAATGGCACTACATGGAAAAGGAAAACTAGAGTTGGTACTGCTGCCTTCTCAGATGTGACTGTTTGCAATTGTATTCCTTCGACATTACCAAATATTATAGGACCTAACACGGCTTTGGTGAAGAGGAAAGCTACTCTGCAACCTTCAAAGATTACCAAGCGTGGGAGGCGAAGTGTAAAGGAGGAAGGGGATGGTACTACAAGCTGTCCATATCCAACGGTGGAGGCTACGCTACAGCCTCGCTGCGACCAATGAAAACCATCAGCTGGAACTCCCGTGGGCTTGGGAACCCATGAGGAGTTAGAGCACTTCGTGACCTAGTCATGAGGGAAGGTCCCAAGGTGGTATTTTTACAAGAAACGAAAATGACTACTAAACAGATGGAACGTGTCTGTGTTAGAGTGGGGTTTGATTGTTGTTTTACTGTGCCTTGTGAAGGCAGAAGTGGGGAATTGGCTTTGCACTAGAAGCATGATATAGATTTATCCATTAAGAGTTTTTCTTCCTACCATATTGATGCTGAAATTAAGGATGCTGAGAGAGGTTTCATTTGGAAGCTATCTGGAGTGTATGGTCATCCAGAAATTGAGAAGAGAGGCGAAACCTGGTGCATGATCTGAACTTTAAAAGTAGACAAGGATGTTCCCTGGCTTGTTTTTGAGGATTTTAATGAGGTACTATGCCAACAAGAAAAAAGGGGTGGCAGACCACGGTCCGATAGACTGATGCAAGATTTCAGAAATATGATTGATGCTTGTCACCTTTTCGATTTGGGCTATGAGGGACCTAATTTTACTTAGTGCAACTGTAGGGAAGAGCAACAGGTGATAAGTGAAAGACTCGACAGATTTCTGGCCAATATTAGATGGAGCGAATACTTCCCTCTATCTATAGTCGTTCATGCCATTGCAGCTCACTCTGATCACTTGCCAATTATATTATATCCCAATGCTGAGGCTAGCCATCCTAGACACAAAATTTTCCGATTTGAGGCGATGTGGGCTGAGGATAAGGAATGTGGCGATGTTATTGCGAGGTGTTGGCAAGGGAGTTTTGAAGGGAGATCCATGGTTGATATAGCTGCCAGGTTATATAGCTGCTGTAGGGGGTTGGAAGAATGGAACAAAATCAAATTTGGGCATGTTCCTTTGAATATAAGGAGAGCCCGAGCTAGACTTCAGAGACTGCAACTCGAGGACCCTAGTAGCATCACAAATGAGGCTCTGTTTGATGCTAGTAACAAACTCCAATCATGCTTAGAGAGGGAGGAGATTCTCTAGAAGCAACGAGCTAAAGCTTTATGGCTTAAGGGAGGGGGTAGAAACTCAAGATTCTTCCACCATAAGGCATCTCAGAGGAAGAGTAAGAATAGCATTAAAAGATTAAAAGGGGATGATGGGACATGGCATTTTGAAGAAGCAAGAGATCACCTCATCCTGAGTAATTTCCAGGCTTTATTTCAATCCGAGCAAGAGTATCCCAACTGGGATTTTTTGAATGATCTGAGTGGTAAAGTCACTTGAGAAATGAATGATGCGTTGTTGCAGGAATTTTCAAGTGATGAAGTCAAGACAGCTTTAGATCAAATGCATCCGACTAAATCACCGGGACCAGATGGCATGGCCCCAATTTTTTTCCAATAGTATTGGCACATTGTGGGAACTGACATGACACATGCTATATTACAAATCCTTCGCACTGGTATTCTACCCTCTTCCCTCAATCACACTTTTATTACTTTGATTCCAAAGAAAATTAAGCCTGAAAGGATTCTGAGTTTTGGCCTATTAGCTTATGTAACGTCTTATATAAAATCATATCCAAAGTCCTAGCAAATAGACTCAAAAAGGTGTTTGCTGAAATCATCTCTAGCAGTCAATGTGCTTTTGTTCCTAGTTGACTTATAACTGATAATATCTTTGTGGCTTATGAGTTGATGCATTTTTTGAAAAATAAAAGGAAGGGAAAGGAAGGTTTTATGTCCATTAAATTGGATATGAGCAAAGCTTATGATCAAGTGGAATGGTCTTATCTAGCAGCTGTTATGGAAAAAATGGGTTTCGCTAGTTATGATGTGTGTATCTTTTTCAGTATTGATAAATGGCGAGCCTAAAGGTCCTATTGTTCCCTTAAGAGGTATTCGACAAGGAGATCCCTTATCTCCATATTTGTTCCTCCTGTGCACAGAGGGATTAATCTCCTTGCTCAACAAAGCTGAGAGAAGAGGTGAAATTATAGCTGTCAAAGTGTGTAGAGGGGCTCCTACAATTTCCCATCTGCTGTTTGCGGATGACAGCCTATTGTTCTGCAAGGCTACTACAAAGGAAAACAGGAGGATTCAAGAGTTATTGGGTTGTTATGAGGTAGCTTCTGGCCAAAAGATAAATAAGGACAAGACAGGAATTGTTTTTAGTAGTAATGTGCACAGTGCTAGACAGGCCGAGATTTTGGAGCTTTGGGGGGTGCAGAAAAGCCAGCATCTTGAAAAGTATTTAGGACTACCACCTTTGATTGGAAGATCTAAATATAAGGTGTTTTCCAAAATTAAACATAAAGTTTGGAAAAAACTACAGGGATGGAAAGAAAAAATACTCTTAATTGGGGGGAAGGAAATTTTGATTAAAGCTGTTGCACTTTCTATCCCTACCTACTCCATGAGCTGTTTCAAACTACCATCTACTTTGTGTACTGAGCTTGAACAATTAATGGCCAAGTTCTGGTGGGGCCAAAAGAAGGATGAAAAGAAAATTCATTGGATGAGCTGGTCCAAGATGTGTGCGACTAAGCAGGAGGGGGGCATGGGTTTTAAGGACCTCAGAGTCTTCAATGATGCCCTTTTGGCCAAGAAGGGTTGGAGAATTATGCATGGGCAGGGCGTGAAGATTTGGAAAGATCACTGGGTACTTGGAAGGCCTACACTACTACTTGTTCCGAATGAAGATGGAATTAGGTCTCATGTGGCGGATGCCACTGTCGATTATCTATTAGATACTACCCGTCAAATGTGGGATGTCGGCAAGGTAAATACTATGTTTGCCCCCAATGTGGCCTCAAATATTCTGCATATTGTGTTAAGTAATGGAGGGCCTGACCTGCTCTGTTAGACTTAGGAAGCACATGGTGACTATAGTGTAAAAAGTGCCTATAGGCTGTTTTGCTCCATTGACCATCATAGACAATGTGGGGAATCCTCAAACAGTGCATTAGTGAAGAAGTTATGGAAAGAAATTTGGAAAATGCAACTTCCCTCTAAAGGAAAAATATTTGCATGGAAAGCTGCTAACGAAATCCTGCCTACCAGACAATCTCAGGAAAAAAAACAGGTTATGATTGAGGAAGCTTGTGTGTTCTGTGGAGCCGAACGGGAAGATGTATTGCATGCTCTGTGTACCTACCCATCACTCAAAGATATTTGGCTTAACCACTTTCCCAAGACAATATATACCAGAAATTATGAACTGTTCCTTGATGTTGCCCTCTGAATCCTGTAGGAAAACACCCAAGAAACTCTTGGGCTATTTTTTCTGATCTGTTGGAGCTGCTGGTATAGAAGAAATATGAAGATATTTGAAGACAAGTGTGTGAATGCAGAGGCTGCTCTGGAGAACAGTTTGGCAATGCAGAGATCCTTTCAAGAACTGAAACACAAACCAATACCTGTTGTACAGCATCACTACAGATGGGAAGCTGCCCCTCCTGGTATTTTCAAGCTCAACATCGATGGAGCTTTCTCTGCCATTGGAACTGTTGCTGGAGTTGGTGCCATTTTAAGAGATTCCAAGGGGACTATCCTAAGGTCTGCAGTAAGGAAGGAGCAGGCTGTTTTAACTGTAGTTGAGATAGAAGGTTTGGCTGTCCTTCGAGGCCTTCAGCTCAGTGTTCACCTTGGTATCCAACATCTTGTGATTAAGAGTGATTCCCAGTTGGTTATCTCTGAGTTCGATAAACCAGGAAGATCTATGGCTGTAATTGGAAACATCATTCAGGAAGCAAAGCTACTAATGGCACGGTTCAATTCCTGCGCAATCCGGTATGCCAATCGAAGCTGCAATGCAGCAGCTCACTCACTTGCTAAGTTTAGTTTAAATGTCAAGGATATTAGTTTATGGTGGAGTTCATTCCCAGATGTAATCACTAATATCCTTTGGATTGATTCTCTTTTGTAAGGCTTTTATTTGATGATGAAATGAAGTCAGTTTTTCTTATAAAAAAAAAAAAATTGTTTTAGAGGCAAATATGAAACTTTTGTGTGCAAAATATTGGCATCGATTGGTTTGAACTCTAATACTAAAGTTTGATGTGTAATTAAGTTGCTTAACTCTTTTGATGAAACATATCATTTATTTAAACAACTGAATTATGCATTTTTAACACTTTATCACACCCCCCCAACTAGCTCTTTTGCTACCAACTAGCTCTTTTGCTAGTCTCTAGCAAACAATGCGATAAGAAGGAATGAGGGATGAAGCTGCCCTCCAGATTTACTCAATTCAAAAATCTCTACAAAAGATCAAATCATATTGAAGTCTTGGGCATTAGAATGTGGTTAGGTCAGGTTATAGCTCAACACAAAGGTTTATGAAATTCTCAAGAACTCAAATTAGGGAAATGTATTTAAGCTACAGATTTTTGAGTGCATCAGTGTGTGAGCAAATTCCCATTTGTTATTTTCAAGATTTCTCATAGTAGTCTCAAACCAGCAACTTTTCCAAGAAAAGCCAAAAAGGCCTTTACTCCAATTCAAAACCATTACATTGGTGACTTTCACGCTATCACACTTTGAAAGACTTTTTCTTTCGCACAAGAAAAGAATCCCGGTGATAGGCAGCCTTTTCCAATGTACCTGAATTTTTATTTTTTTTTATTGGATCTCTGGCCTACCCCTTTTCTCTTTTATTTTACCTCTAGTTTCCTTTCTCTCTTTGTATTTTTTTTTTTTTGGAGTTTCTCATTCATTTTTCCTAGGCCATTAAGATATGGTTCATTGGAGTTCTTGCTAGTTGTTTTGATAAAAACCACTGATTGCCATCAAACAATGCAGCAAAAGTATTTGTTTGTGTCTATTGGGGTCAACAATCAATGGCTTTGGACTACATTGCCTATGTTTGAGTTGCCAAGACTATTATAACCTCTTGTGTTGAGCTTAAATCTGGACCAATGGAGATTAATGTAGCCCAAGGCTGCAATTGCCTGATCTTAGGTAGAGAAATTTGAAAATCAGCAACTTTGCAAAAATTAGATTCCACAATTCTAATTCATTGGAGGCCAAGTGGTGGGAATGGAAGTACCCTAAGGTGAAAATTTAGCCAAGAAGTTTCATAAAAGTGAAAATTCAAGAGAAACATCTAGCATGTGAAAGAAAAATCAGATTCTCCACCCCCCAACTGGAAATGAGCATTGTCCTCAATGATAAAAATAATGTCAAAAGAACACAAAAGAGTGATAATGAAGGGGAAAGAAAAGGTACCTGGTCTGAGAAGGAAAAGATAACAAGAGAAGAACAATGAAAAATATAAGAGATAAAACACACCTGCAGAAACTAAAAAACAAGAAAGAACCGAAACAGAAAAATAAAAATGACAAAATGACACAAACTTAAAAACAAAGAAATGCAAGAAAGAAATGAAATAAAATGTCAAACATATCAAACATCAAGGCTCAGCTAGAGGGTCAGGGTCTAGTAAATGGATAGTGGTATCCTCTAGTGAAAAATTGTGAAGAAAGGGTTTGAGCCGCTATCCATTAACCTTAAAGATATTACCATTGTGTGGATTGAGGATTTCAATAGCCCCATGAGGAAACACTGTCTGAACAATATATGGACCACTCTATTTGGATCGAAGTTTATCAGCAAACACATGGAGTCTAGAGTTGTAGAGGAAAACCTTTTGATTGGCGAGAAAACTCTTTCTCAGAATGTTCTTGTCATGGAAAGCCTTAGTTTTCTCCTTGTACAGTTTGGCATTATCGTAGGCATTGTGTCTCAACTCTTTTAATTCATTCAGCTCCAATTTCCTTAAAACACCAGAATTGTTAGTATAAAAGTTGAAGTGTTTGATAGCCCAATAAGCCTTGTGTTCTAGCTCAATAGGGAGACATGCCTAGGACAATTTAAAAAGCTGTCCTATAAGCCCATAAAGTGTCTGAAAGCCTCAAAGACCAATCTTTTCTATTTGGGTTGACTGTTTTTTCAAGAATGGCTTTGATTTCGCAATTGGCCAACTCAGCTTGGCCATTGGTTTGAGGATGATAAGGAGTTGAAATTTTATGATGGACTCCATATCTTTTCATTAACGCCGTAGATGGTTTATTGCAAAAGTGGGAACCTCCATCACTAATTAAAACTCTTTGTATCCCAAACCGAGTAAAAATGTTGTCTTCTAAACATTTCAAAACCAACCGATGGTCATTGGTCCTACATGGTACTGCCTTGACCCATTTGGAAATATAGTCCACCGCAACA